>OZ004705.1:70151478-70486807 GCA_963924515.1 Vespertilio murinus
CACGGTCTGAATGCCCCGATTCTGTGGTCATAGCCTGCATGCAATCTGGTCTGGAACACCCGCCCCTGTGTCCTCAAATCCAGCCAGGCTCCCCACATGGCAGAGACTCTTATCGTCATTCCACTTTTAGAATAATCAGTGAGATCTCTAATAAATACCTGCGATCTTTCAGTGGACGCACAGCTCTCTCTTTGGAGATTCCTGTATGTATGAAACTGGACATATTAGAATACCTCATCAAACAAAAGGCCCAGCTCCGTGCCTCGCACGTGGTTGGTCCTCTATCAATGGTTGTGAAATCTATCAAAGTTATCATGTTAAATTTATTAGATTGACACCATTTTAAGATGTATGCTTACCCCCTCTCCATCACCCCGAGAGTCTGCCTGGGAGCCAGAGGCCCTTCTCTGGCATGTTATCACGGCCACTCCCATAGCTCTTTCGAGTTGCAGTGCCTCAGTGTCTTTTTTAAAATATATATATTTTATTGATTTTTCACAGAGAGGAAGGGAGAGGGATAGAGAGTTAGAAACATTGATGAGAGCCGAAACCGGTTTGGCTCAGTGGTAGAGCGTCAGTCTGCGGACTGAAAGGTCCAGGGTTCGATTCCGGTCAAGGGCATGTACATTGGTTGCGGGCACATCCCCGGTAAGGGGGTGTGCAAGAGGCGGCTGGTGGATGTTTCTCTCTCATCGACGTTTCTAGCTCTCTATCTCTCTCCTTCCTCTCTGTAAAATATCAATAAAATATATATTTTTTAAAAAAAAACATCGATGAGAGAGAATCATCGATCAGCTGCCTCTTGCACGCCCCTCACTGGGGATGTGCCCGAAACCAAGGTACATACCCTTGACTGGAGTCGAACCCGGGACCTTTCAGTCTGCAGGCTGACCCTCTATCCACTGAGCCACACCGGTTTCGGCAGTGGCTCAGTGTCTTAACTCATTTCTAGAGTGTAAACTCTCTGAAGGTGGGACCACGTCTGCCTTTCAACCCCCCCCCCCCCCCCCAATCCGCAAGGCACATAGCAGGTCCTTAGAAAATACTTGCTGTTGCAGAAGGTTTGGTTCTGGTTTTCTCTTCTCAACACCCTGGAGGCTTGTTTGATGTCAGGATGCTAGGTTCCTGAGGTAACTCATTAACTTGGGTGTGTAAACCTTGTCCCCGGAGAGAAAAAACCCTGGGTTTGAGCCTAAATTTGACCTATTAGCTGTGGAACCTCAGACAATTTGCTTTATCTCTCTGGAAAGAAGGTAAAAGCAACACTTTCTTCTCAAGATTTTGGTCAGAGGTGGATGAGAGAGAGAGAGAGAGAGAGAGAGAGTGTGTGTGTGTGTGTGTAATATATATATTTGTGCAAGAATAGTACGGTACTTCCTTCCCCCGCTGCTGGCACCGGCTTCCCTCTGGCACTGGGACCCAGGCTTCCTTCACAGCCCCAGCTTTGTCCGGAAGGTTGTCTGGAGTGACATCTGGTCTAATTAGCATATTATGCTTTTATTACTATAGATGATAGACTTCAGTATATCATAAGTACTCAGTACTATTAGATCTTTTCTGTTCACAGCTCAAGTTACTGATGTGTAGAACTTGAAAGTAGTAATAAGGGGCTTGCAAACCTTTTTTTTTTTTTTTAATTTCTCACCTGAAGATATGTTTTTATTAATTTGAGAGAGATAGAGAGACCTTGATTGGTTGCCTCTCATATGCACCCTATTTAGGAATCGAACCTGCAACTGGGAATCAAACCCACAATCTTTTGGTGTATAGGACAATGCTCCAACCAACAGTCACCTATCTAGAGCTGCAAACTAGTTTTAATAGTTCAAAGAGACTAATAGAAGTGTTATATTTACTTATAATATTAACCAACATGCTAAGCTCTTTTGGGAAATGTATCAACTTACTGTATCATGCTGGTCAGCAATCTTTCTTAGTACATACATGCCTTAGATTTATTAAAAATGAGAAAGTGAACTATTCATATATGTAACTTAATACATAGGAACTCAAAATGTGGAATTCATTAAGTGTTACTTGGGACTATAATGGACTCCTGGTTATTCAGAACCACCTACTTTGGGCCTGGATCACAATTCCAGAATTATGATGGACTTACAGAGTTTGGAGGACTAAAGTGTTTGCTGCTGGACACATTAAGTTTGTTTAGTAATAAAACTAAACCAGTTTTACATATTCTGGCTAGATGGAACTATTATACATTTGCTTAAACTCATAACTGCATAAATCTAGTTTGTGTTAGGAGATTTTATTGTGAGTTACTAAATAGTGGATAATGAATAATTTTACTATAGGCTTTTATTATTAGAGAGCCAGTGGCATGAAAGAACTATGACTTTCTAAAAATAATAGTTATATTTAAATAGTCTAGATTATTTGTGAAATCCTATAAAGCCTTCAACTCTCTTGTATTTTACCCTTTAACATGTTTTTAAGAAATTTCAACTAGCATACTTTGGGGAGTTAGTATAGGCAAATAAAACCAGAGAAGAGTAACAATTTACCAGCCTCATAAATATGCTATATAAATCTTAATGATTTCATCAGACTTCCCTTGTTTATTACCAAATTGCTATGGGCCTGCTTACAGTAAGAAAGATGAGAAGAGAGCCGAAACCGGTTTGGCTCAGTGGATAGACTGAAAGGTCCCAGGTTCGATTCTGGGCAAGGGAATGTACATTGGCTGCGGGCACATCTCTGGTGGGGGGTGTGCAGGAGGCAGCTGGTCGATGATTCTCTCTCATCGATGTTTCTAACTCTCTATCCCCCTCTCTTCCTCTCTGTGAAAAACCAATAAAAAATATTTTTAAAAAAAGAAAAAGAAAGATGAGATAGATAGATAAAGAGAAAAATCTTTTGATATTATTTTTTAACTTCTTTAATATGTGGATGATTTTTATGTTATCTTGTATTTTTAGTGAAACATGTCATTATCCTGATTTGAATTAGTCTGAAGCCAGACTGAAAAATTGGGAGAGGACATTTTTTACTAATAGGGCAACTAAGCATTAAGTCATGGCAACCACCAGATAACCCCTGTTTATGTGTTCTTAAACTGAAGATGTTTTTACTCCCCTCCCATATTTTTATCATTACTCTGTTGGAAATATTATGAAAACCTGCTCCCAGGAACACTGATAAACCGCAGGCAGCCATGTACCATTTGAGCCTGGGAGGAATATAAAATGAGTACCCTTCCATCACCTGTCTGCAAAGAATCTGTGGTGTGTTTCATCTTTTTCGCCTAGAACAACTCTGTAATGAGACTTGACATTGTAGAGTAAATTCTAAAGATGGTGCCTACTGATTTGGATAAGAATTGTTTGTTTTAATCCTTTGCTTGCAACATATAAATTAATTAAAAATAGAATGTTGCTGCAACTTGGATCTTATAAAAAGCTTCCTGCTTTGGATTTTCTTACTGAATATAAATTTTAATTACTATTACCTCAAAGCTATAAATCACAGGTACAAGATACAAAAATGTCATAAACAAATCTCATTTTGTTCCTGCAGTAACTATTTCAAGTAGGTGGTACAAATATTATTAGCCTCGCTTTCCCGATGAGGAAACCAAGGCTCAGAGAAGATTGTTACTTTCTCATACTGAAATGGCTAATCAGTATTAAAATCAGGATACCATCTCTGGTGTTCTCACTTCTAGTTCTGTATTTCTTTTTCCTTTTAAAAAAATAACATCAAATTCACATAATGTGAAAATTAACAATTTTCATTTTTGATTATTTATATCCCCATGACATTTATTTTATAATGGGAAGTTTGTACCTTTTTACCCCATTTACACAGTATGTGTTGGCCCCTGAGCCCACACCTGGTAACCATCAGTCTGTTCTCAGTGTCTATGAGCTTAATCGTTGTTGCTTTTTGGATTCCAAATATAAGAGAGACCAACAGTATTTGTCTTTCTCTGTTTGACTTGCTTTACTCCGTATAATGCCCTCAAGGTCCATCCATGTTGTCACCAATGATGGGATCTTCTCCTTCTTTATGGCCAAATAATATGCTATGTGCATCTCTACACAATGGAATACTTATATATATACCACAAAATTAGCAAGTTTAACGTGTACAATTCAGAAGCATTGTGTGCGTTTATAATGTTGTGCAATCATCACCTCTATCTAGTTTCTAAACATTTTCATCACCCCAGAAGAAAACTCCATCCCCATGGCTCGGTCACTCCCCAAATGCTTTCTGTCTCTGTGGGTTTGCCTATCCTGGGTATTCCATATAATGAAGCCACACAATACGTGGCCTTTTGCATCTGGCTTCTTTCACTGAGCAGAATGTTTCCGAGGTTCATCCACATTGTAGCATGCATCAGTACTTTATTCCTTTTCATGGATGAGTAACGCTGCCTTTTACTAATATACTACAATTTCTTTCTCCATTGATGGGTATTTGGATCATTTCCACTTTTTGGTTTTTGTCAGCAGTGCTGCTAAGAACATTTGGACATTTGTTCAAATAATGCTAATTATTGCTAATGGATTTGTGGATTGTTTTCATTTTTGGGCCATTATGAACAATGCTGTTATGAGCATTCATGTGCAGATTTCTGTGTGGGCATATGTTTTCAATTCTCTTGTGTATATATCTAGGAGTGGAAATGCTGGGTCATATAATAATTCCATGATTAACTTTTTGAGGAACTGCCAAACCGTACTCCACAGCGGCTGTACCATTTCACATTCCCAACAGAAATGCACGAGGGCTCTAATTTGTCCACATCCTCACTGACAGTTGTTATTTTTTCTCTGTGTGTGTTTTTTTAATTATGGCCATCCTAGTGGGCGTGGAGTGGTATCTTACTGTAGTTTTGATTTGTATCCCTGTTATGACTAATAATGTTGGGGGATCTTTTCATGTGCTTGTTGGCCATTTGTATACCTTCCTTGGAGAAATGTCTGAGTCCTTTGCCCATTTTTAAAAATGGGTTTGCTGTTGTATTTCTCTTTTTAAAATCTAAATTATGGTCTCTCCCCAAGAATTCTACAATTGCTTCTTTGGAAAATTGACCTTCCTGTTCACCTAAGTGGGTAATTATGTGGGGAAAATATAGTTACACTTTTTTGATATGGTTTTTTTTATATTATAGAACTCTGTGTAGATATGTGATGGGGAGGGCATCCTTACCTATGAATAGGATAAAAATTCTGCCCAGGTGGTGAGGTCATCTATTTGTCAATCACTGTGGTGCTGTCCTCAGTCTGAGGGTGCCCCTCAAATGCGGAACCAGGGCTGAGGGGTTGGGGGAGATGGCAGATTTGGGGACAGGGACCTCTATTTCACTTAGACTAGCAAGAAGAGGCCTCGCCTGGTTTGCTGCACTCTGTCAGAGAATAGTGTGGCCCCTGCTTGGGAGTGGAATGTTCCGAAGGGGGTGGGGGGTGGAGGTGAGGGCGGGGGTGGGGGTGAAGGGAGAGGCCAGACATCTTAGCTGGCTGCAACAGTCTCCTTGGCCAGAGGGCATTGTCTCCGGCAGACAGTTGCCTGAGGGAGTCATGATCATTTGTGCTCTTTGTATTTTATGGCTATTTCCTTTTTGTCCATCTTAGTACTAAGAACAGCTCTTTATGAAAGGGCCCACCTGTCTCAGGGGTGCTAAGGGAAACCGGGGACAAAGCTCCTGTGCAGATTTGGCCCACTGTTTGGGTGCCCCCAGAGCCCAGGGAGGTGGTGGCTGCAGGGGAAACAAGGATGAGAAACATCAGGATGAGGCCGGGAGCCAGGCTCAGGCCGGGGCCCTGGGACCCTCCCTGCCCTGCCTCAGTGGTTACCCCTCAGGAAGGTCTGTGTTCTCCTGCACATGTGGCTGGATAACACTTTGAGATGTTAACCTGCAGACTTTTCTCCTCCTATTTCCTCCTTTCCCCTCCCTCCTTTTAGTCAGATGGTTGGCTCTGGCTCACAATCTCAGGCAAAGGAAGCGGCTGGGCGAAGAGCAGAAGCACACTAGAAACCACTTGCTTTTGTGCTTCCAAAGCCCCAATATTTAAGGGAGCTTAGCAGATTCTGGGTTTGAATAAAATGTTTGGATGAGAGAGGGGCCCTCCTTTTACTTTCACACTTGAGAAACAGATTCTCCTGGGCTGGGTGGGGGCGGGGAGAGCGAAGTGAACACAGAGAGGACCATTGTCCCAGGGGAAGGAGGACTGTACCTTCCAGAAGAGCCTGGGAGGCTGCGAGGCCTCAGGGAGGGACCCATTGTGTGGGGTGTGCTAGTCTGGATAATGCCTCCCCCAACTTTCAGAATCCAATCTCGGAGTCTGTGACTATGTTACCTTACCTCGAAAAAAGGTCTTTGTGGATAGGATTAAGTTAAAGGTGTTGAGGTGGGGAACTGTCGCTAGGAATACCCGGGTGGATTCGCTGTAACCATAATAGCCTCACAAGAGGGGAGCAGGTGAGCAGAATCCTTGTTGATCTTCCGCTGCTGGCTTTGAAGATGGAGGCCACCAGTCAGACTGTAGGAGCTTATGGGTGGCAAGAGCGAGCCCGGATTCTCTCCTGAAGCTTTCCGGAGGAGCCGGCCCTGCAGACACCTTGATTGCAGTTGGACCTCTGACCTATAGAACCATAAGATAACGCACTTGTGTTGTTTTAAGCCTCTGAGTTCGTGGGGATTTGTAACAGCAGCCCCTGGGAACTAAGACAGAGAGGGAGGCAGGGACAGCGGGTCTGTGGGGCACAGCCCTGCAGCCCCCGGGCCCAGCAGCAGCAGGACCAGCAGGAGAGCTTAAGGAACCACATGTGGGGACCAGGAAGCCCCACTCTGACTGGTGACTGAGCACCCAGGGGCTCCCACACCCAGTGCCCTGCAGGGCCGGAGCCCCTGGAATGCCCTGTCACAATCCTAGGCAAGGTCAGGAGTCCCTCCAAGCGATACGGAATTTCTGTCACTCAGTGTAAATGGGCACTTAAAATGTAAATAAAGGAAATGGTTATTCTTGCACACTGAGCTGGGGGGCTGACATTTCTACTCTGCACATAATGTTTTCGTTTCAAGTGGAGGGGACGGAGCCCCACTGTGAGCCACATGCTTTACATATGTATGTTCTAGTTACTTTTCACAACCCAGTGAGGTCAGTAACCCTCACTGTCAATTTAGTTTGCTCCTGAACGTGTGCCAGAGAGAGAGTGAATGAGACTATATACCATTATTTTAAATATAAAATAATTATAATGAGTTCCAGGCTTATTCAGAAATTGCAATCAATTTACTCCCAAGTATCACCAAACATCTTACACATCAATATACAATCCAGCGAGGCTTTCTGCACCACATAAAGCATTAAGAACACCACTTACCTAATTATTGAACACATCCATGGATATTCTGAGTTTGCTACACAATCTATATACATAAAAGGCTAATATGCAAAGTGTCCCTGTAGGAGTTTCACTGGGAGACTGGGAGTTCTATTGCTCACTATGACATGCGCTGACCACCAGGGGGCAGCACGGAACGAAGGAAGGCCCCAGCAGGGCCAGCAGTCAGGTAAGGGAGGCCCCTGCTGGCAGCTGGAAGGAATGCCCTGGCCAACAACTGAAAGGCTTTGATCGGCCCTGATTGCCAGCCAGGCCTACGGCCCCTACCTGTGCATGAATTTCATGCACTGGGCCTCTAGTACCATATAATATTACGTACTATGCTGTCCTTCTCCACTGAAATGAGCTGTAATGAAAACAATATGTGAATATGTTAAAGATACACAATGAATGCAAATAACAGAAAATGCCATCCTCTGGGGTGACAGCTGAGCTCCTGCTGGGGTGCACTCTGCATCCGCAAGCCCAGGCTCAGGTGTGCAACACAACTTTTCTCTGCTGTGTGCATGGGAACTCCTCAAAACTCGGGTGACCATATATTTCATGGTCAGGTTGGGACAGTTTGGGTGAATAAAAGGGAGGCTGTTAATAATCCCGTTGGAATAATAGCTGAGACTAGAACTATTGCTGCAACAGAACGGGACACATGGGGATTCTTCTTAGAGCAGCTCTACAATTTGGAGAATGAATGTCGCAGGCTTTATGGTGAATATTTGGATTGTGAGAGTTCAGTGCTTTTTTATTCCTGGTTTTCAGACTCATTTCTGCAGAGGGAATTCAAGCCCCGGGCTATAGGCTTCCTGCGGGGTGGGAAGGGGGTGTGGGAAGGTGGGGGCTTTTGTCTTTCAAGGACTTTAGGCTTGGACCTCTTTTCTGAGACTCCAGAGAACTGGTTCTAGCCACACAGCAGGAGAGGCCACGGGCAACTCCTCTATCCAGTCCCCCAACTCCTTGCTGATTTCAAGGGGCCAATTTGAATGCTCCTTCATCATAAGGGTCTGGGTTTATATCTCATGGGCTTCCCTGCAGCAGGAGAGATGGGGCACAATCATTCCACCCATCATTCATTCATTCATTCATTCGTTCTTTCAACTGTTGTTTTCTGCTTTTTTGCTTATAACCATGATGCTTCTCATGGATTAGTTTTCAAATATTAGTTTCCTCAGGCTACTGTATGGAGCAAAGTACCACTAACTGGGTGGCTTAAAATGACAGAAATGTATTCTGTCACAGCTCAGAGGCCATTAATCTGGAACCAGAATGTCAGCAGGGTTATGCTGCCCTCAGAGATTCTTAGGGAGAATGCTTCCTTGCCTTCTCCATCTCCTGGTGGCTCCTGGTGTTCCTTGATTTCTAGCAGCATCACTACAGTCTCTGTTTCCATCTTCCTATGGCCTTCTTCTGTGTGTGTGTGTGTGTGTGTGTGTGTGTGTGTGTGTCCACGTGGTCTTCTTACAAGTGCACCTGTCATTGGATTTAGGACCCACCGTAACCCAATATGTTCTTACCTTAACTTAAATACTAACATCTTCAAAGACCCTATTTCCAAATTAGATCACACTCTGAGATTTCAAATGGACATGAGTTTGGGGAGAACACTATTCACCTCGGCACAACTCCCATTTTCGGCTCCCACGTTCACCACTTCTGTGCTCCTGCGAAGGCATGATCAAGAGTTAAACACCACCAGAATATCTACACGGGATACGTGTTTGCTCACTTTTCCCTCAGAAATCTGGAAATCAGGTGTAGATGATAACTAAAAGTGGTCCTCATTCTTCTAGGAGCTGATGAATCTTTATTTCGTGTAGAATTCACAAAAGCCATGCAGTTCAAAATTAGACCACTCCTGCAGATTCTTTGAGGCTTTGCTAGGGCTGGCCAAGTTCCCGATTCTTTCCTCTGCGTCGATTACATCACATAATGTCTTATATTTAGGTTTCTCCACACGGTTATTACACTCACCGGACCTCATTTAGAATGTCGCGGCATCACTCCTGCGTAAGATATGTTGTGTTGTTCTGCCAATCCACAGACGTGTGCTGGCATTTCCCATTTAAAAGGAAATGGACTGCACGAGCCTTGCCTGTGCTTATCAAGTCTTAACTGGGAGTTATGAGACCAGAGGGAAGATTTGTAAGAGATAATGGTAATGCGATCATTTCATCGGTCATTCCATTGGAAGGGAAGGATCCCTTAATTTTCCTTCCTTCATTGGAAGAACTGTTTACAAAGATGTAGTTCAACAAATCGAAAGGGCTGTGCGAGGGTCACGTGGGGCTGTCGGGGCAAACACCCTCTTCTTCAGGGAGGATTTAGGAAGATAAACAGATATAATGGGGAAATAATTCAGTTTGTAGCTATTTATGGCTGGCATTGTGAATGAGAGTGCACTCTGTATACTTAAGGCACAAAAAAGCACTCTCTGGAGACAGAGAGGGGAGCTGGCGTCTCTCTCTCTCTCTCTCTCTCTCTCTCTCTCTCTCTCTCTCTCTCTCTCTTCTCTTCCCTTCCTCCCTTCTTCCCCTCCCTTCTCTCCCTCTTTCTAGATCTGCCAGCCCCATCTTTGACCCCTACCATGGTCTCTGTGTACCATGAGCCACTTGCTGGCTTTGACCCTTCTAGTTTTGTCTCTGACAAGCCTTCATGTGGTAGGGGCTTGGCAACAATGAATTCATTTGTACGTTCATTTATGTATACCCTCAGTCATTCATTTATTCACACAGTAAGGCACTCATTCACTCATTTGACAATGATCCAACAAGTATTTGATGACAACCACTCTGTGTCTTGCGGCTTGTCACATAATGGTAGTATATAAAATTAAAGTTAAATCACGATTCCTATTCTCCAAAAATATTTTATTTGAGAGACAAATCTAACATATAGTTTAGAGTTTAGTACAATACATGGTAGTTCACAAGGTCATTGCCAAAAAAGTGACCCAGATAATAAGAACTATAGGAGCTTCCAGAAAGATGAGTATGAGCAGGAGAGGCTACCTGGAGAAAGTAAGACATGAACAGGTCTCTAAAATGTGGGGGCCTTGGGAGGTATGGAGCAGGGAGAAGAAACCTCCAAGCATACACAAAATAAGCACAGACAGAAGGTCATGAATTACAGAGTTGCTTATGGGGGAGAATGAAGAGACCATTCTGGCAAGGATAAAGTGGCCATATCTGAAGTTACGGGAGCTGAATGTCAAATTAGGTCATGGCCACACTGATAAAGGAATTTGAATGAAAGAAACAGTGATTTTTTTTTTTTTTTTTACTTTATTTGATACTAGAGGACCAGTGCATGAAATTTGTGCACAGGGGAGGGGGGTCCCCCTCAGCCCAGCCTCTACCCTCTCCAATCCAGGACCCCTCAGGGGATGTCAAACTGCCGGTTTAGGTCCAGGATCAGGCCTAAACCGGCAGTCGACATTCCTCTCACCATCTGGGACCACTGGCTCCTAAATGCTCACCTGCCTGCCTACCTGGTCACCCCTAACTCCCCCTCGGGGGCCTGGTCGCCTCACGCAGCCTGTTTGGTCATCTGTTTGGTTTCGATGGTTGCTTAGGCTTTTATTATTATAGATAGGTTGAGAACCACTGGCACTCTGGAATAGAAATGTGATGCTGTTGGAACCAGCTTAAGATAGTTAAGGATTCCATCATGACCCATTAGAAGGTGGTTTGCCTGGAAGTATGTGAGTGGGGGGAGGTGAATCCTGACAATAGGGAGAAGAAGGAGGAAGGGGGAAAGGGAGCAAAAAGGGGTGATGTCTAATTTTCTTAACTGTGTGAAATACTGGAGGACTTCCTGACACAAGTTTACATGAGTAAGCTCGAGCCAGTCAGGATGCTGGTGAGAGCAAGCCTGTGTGCACTGCCTCATTTAGAAAGGAGCACGTAATTAAACTGTGGGAAGGATTAAGGATGTAGCTGAGGGTAAAAGGGAATTTTACATAAAATTGAGGACAATCACTTTTACTTGTTCTCTAATGTTCAAATAAGTCACATATTCAACAAATTCCCATATCTTTATTAAAAATGTATCACCACTTACATATCCAAGGTGACATAGACAATTTCAAATAAGAAGAAACTTCCTATATATAGATATAACAATTGTATATGCTTAAAATTATATATAATATAATTACTTATATTGATAATATAATAAAATCATAGTAACTAACACTTATATAGCACTTCCTATATGCTAGGCTCTGTTGTAAGAACTTTCAATATATTATTCATATAATCCTGCCTACTGTTGGTGGGATGTTAAACTGGTGCAGCCACTATGGTAAACAGTGTGGAGATTACTCAAAAAATTAAGAATTGAACTACAATACGACCCAGCAGTCCCACTGCTGAAAATAAAAACACTAATTTGTAAAGATATATGCACCCCTATATTCATTGCAGCATTACTTACAATAGTCAAGATATGGAAGGAAGTTGGTGTCCATTGATAAATGAATGGATAAAGAAGATGTGGTGTATATATAAAATGTAATATTACCCAGCAATAAAAAGAATAAAATCTTGCTGTTTATGACAGCATGGATGCATGTAGATGGTATTATGTTAAGTAAATCAGATAAAGGAACACATACCAAATGAGTTCACTTAGATATGAAATAAAAAACACACACAAAACAAAACAGAAGAAAAATAAACAAAGCAAAATAGAACCATCTGTATAGAGAACAAGGTGATAATTGCCAAAAGGGAGGAGGTGGGGGGTGAAAAAAGTATAGAGATGAAAATAAGAATGAATTTAGTATGTCAGATATGTTTTTCAGTGCTTCTGTTGCTAAACTACATTTTCTTTCATGAGTTTTAGCTTCTCAGGATAAATAGAAAATAATAAATATAAATTTTAAAGTCTTATAACATATATCCCAAACAAGGACTAATATTAATATATCAGTAATGTTATAAATAATAATTTTAAAAATCCTCACAATCTAAAGGGGGAAATAAGCAAAGGATTAAGTTTAAAACAAAATGAACAGAGAAAAACAACATAAAATAAGTTCATTTTCAATAACAAGTGACATAAATATTGAGAAACCAAATTCACCCATCAAATTGGGTAGAATCAGTAATTTTGGTAACATTGTGTTGGTAAGAAATCAGTTATAGACTGTTAGTAGAAATGTGTGAAGGGCATTTTGGTCATATATATATAGATTACAAATGCAAACACCCTTTGATACAGTACTTGCACTACTAGAAGCCATATATACTTAACAACCAACTAGCCCCCCAAAATAAGGGTAGACTTTGTCAATTTTAATCATGTGAATACTTCTACCATGGTCAATTTAAAGCTATTTTCCTAATACCAACCAGCACTGAAGTGCCTGAGATTTTAACAAATGGTTCTTAAAAGCCCATATGAGCCTGGCCCAGCACATCACTGAATATCAGAATGTAAGAAAGACTATATGTACCAAAGTGAACTATTATGTGTAAAACCAAAAAATTTGAAACAATTTAAAACTGAGAAATGGCCATCAATAGAGAACTGCTTAAATTAAAGATTAGGTCATCCTATATAATGAAAGGCTAATATGCAGATTGTCCCCTCAACAGCAAGTTCAACCTGGATTTCAACCAGAAGTTTAATCAGGGGGCAGGGCCAGCCGGCCAACCAACCCCCCTTTGGCCCCTAACACCCCGATGGGGTGGGGGCAGGGCCAGCCATCCAACTGCCCTCAGACCCTATCCTAGGCTGTTGGTTGGCAGGGCCTCTAGTAAAGTTATAAAACAAATTGAGAAAGCTCTTTATGTACAGATAGGGAACAATCTCTAAGCTATATTTATAAGTTACAAAACCTAAGGTTCAGAACACTGGGTATCATAACATTTGAAGAAGGAGGGAAATATATGAATAGAAGATCTCTGGGAAAATATGTAAGAAACTGGAATCCCTGATTTCCTTAGAGGAGGAGAAATAGGCAAGTCACAGGTATAGCCTGACCAGCATTCTTCTGAATGTTCCTGGGGCTTCCTGCAAATCTCTGGAGTTCCTCTATGCAGCTCTCCCCCGAATCCCCTGTTCTGCCAACTCTAGCTGCCTTGAACTCCCCAGGATCATGGCTCTGTCTCCTCGGCTCAAGAAGTCTGCTGGTTTCCACCTCCTGGCCATGTCCTGGAGGCTGTCTCAAAACAGTGGTACACTGGGGAAATCGTAAAGCTCATCTAATTTGCTTTCTACCTCTCAGGGATCATTGCCTGGTGTTCAATGTTTTGACAACCATTGCTTTATATATTTTGTTCAATTTTGTAGTTGTTTTGGACAGGAGAGTAACTTTAATCTGTTATTCCATCTTGGCTGAAGATGGTTGTCCACTAATATTTTCACACATACACACAAAAATATAGATTGGAGAATATATTAATTTCCTCGGGGTAGGGAAAGATTTCTCACTGAAGCACTGAACATTGATCATACAAAATTGATTAACATCTTATATTGAAATTAAGACCCCATGAAAAGAGTGAAAAGATAGCCACAGAAGGGGACAAGATACCTACATTGCATATAATTGATAAATGATTTATAAAGAGATTAAAAAAAAAACACCCCAGTGTAGATGAATTTAAAATAAACCAGACAACCCAAGATAAAATCATGCAAAAGTTATTAATGGGCACCAAACAAAAGAGAAACTCTAAATAGCCAATGGCCATCTGAAGTGCTGTTCAACTTATTCATAATCAGGGAAGTGCAAAGTACTGTAATGTCAAAATGTCAGCATTTGCCACCAGATTAAAAAATATTTTAAAAGCTAATAATTCCAAGTGTTAACAAATTAAGGGATAGCAATAATCCTTTCATTGCTTGTGGGAGTACAAATTAATGTCACTTTTTTGGAAAACAGTTTGGAAAACAGTTCAGCACTTTTTAGGAAAGTTTAAGATATGCAGACCTCATGGTCCAGCAGCTGCTCTCATGAGTCTATACCTTTCAGAACGTCGTGTGCGCGTGGAACAGGATGCAGGTGCATGAGGGCTTATGGCAGAATGTTTCATAACAACCAAGTAACGAAAACAGTGAAAATGTCTTTCTGCAGTACAATGAGTAAATGTTGGTATATTCTTACAATAGGCAACTAAGCTGAGTCACACAAGCAATGTGGATAAACCTTACACGTATAATCTTGAGAAAATAAAGCAAGATTCTAAAGAAAGCACTCAGTATTATTCCATTCATAAAGTTCAAAAACAGGTGACATTGCATGTATTATTTAGAGATATACTCTTCGGTAGTAAAATTATAAACAAAAAAACCTAAATGTTACCCTTAAAAGGTAACTCATATCAAAGGGAATATTACATGAAAAGTGCTTAACCCATGACTTGCCACACAGTCCATGCTTAAATTTTAGCCCAAAGTTCTTGTCTTTATTCTGAAACCCAGTCCTTTTCCTGGCAATTAGCATGTACTTGGGTTGGGGTTGAGGGGATGTCAATTTAACCAGTTAACTCCAAGACGAGTATCCTCACGATCAAGACAGTGACCTGCCACTTAGCTGACAAATAAAATGCTTGTCCATCCAAACATATGCTTTAACTGAAAAAGTGCTTGCCAATGTAGACAGACAGGAAGTAAACACGGTCAAAGTTAATATTTTATAAATTTTTATTGTAGAGGGCCACCTGAGAAGGCACATGGACATTCTTTAAATTGTCACCTGAGCCCCAGGCACTGGCAGAGTACCTTTGTCCAGGTGTCAGCAGGGGCGGGTCTAGATATGTAAATCCAGTAATGCTAGGCCTAGTTAAGACTGCTAATAAGCTCTTTTGACCCTATAAATAAACCTGCTGCATGGCTTGGTTACCTTGCTGCCTCTCCATCAGAGAGATGGCGCCCACTTAGCGCCCAGCTTGATGAATCTATTTCTTTCTTTCTTTCTCTTTCTTTCTTTCTTTCTTTCTTTCTTTCTTTCTTTCTTTCTTTCTTTCTTTTCTTTCTTTCTTTCTTTCTTTCTTTCTTTCTTTCTTTCTTTCTTTCTCTCTCTCTCCTTCCTTCCTTCCTTTCTTTCTTTCTTTCTTTCTTTCTTTCTTTCTTTCTTTCTTTCTTTCTTTCTTTCTCCTCAGCTCCTCTACTCAGGAACCTGTCATTTTCCATGATGGACACAGAAAACAGAGAAACAGCCCCCCGCTTTTTATTACTGTATTTTCAAAACGTTAATTTTTCAATAGATGTCCCACTGTCACTTGTCAATTACTGTTACCCTCTGGCTCCCTAAGTAAAGGCAGGCACCAATCCAGCCAGGACAGTGAAGGATGAGGGGCCAGACAGGCTTCCCAGAGTCCCACAGGTGTGTGTGTGAGAACCCCTAAAGGAGCTTATGGGTCCTGTTTCCTGAGGCTGGCCTGGGGAGGAAGACGTCAGGCCCCCCTCATTTATGGGGGCTAACTGGGAGCCGTCCTGCTCCTAGGGGCTGGTGCCAGGCAGTTAGGGAATCCTCCATGCACTAGGAACCACCAACCCTCAGAAAGTGAATCAACCATAGCATATGTTCCTGATTTCAAACAGACGCACTACAATATGCTTGCCTCATCCCGGTTATAACTCAAGGCCTACAGGCTTCAACTAATTTAGGCAACAATCTGGTAACCAAAGGAAGACTGTTAGAACCAGATAGCACTTGCTGGAAGAGCTTCAAAGGTGATTGTTCCATAGATCCCTACCTTGTAGGTGCACATTAGCTATTATGTATAACTGTTCAGTTGTAGGTAACTTTGATCTTGCTTATCTATTCTTTCAGATTCTGGGGGAAATGGAAGAGTTAAGTTCCTGGGGAAAGGATGGATGGGCAGGAGACAGTGAAGGGAACACATGCGTTTCTGAAGGACAGTTCTCCTTGTCTAATTATTTCTCTTTTCCTTTACTTGTCAAGATGGAGGAAAAAAGAGCAGCTGTTTTTCACTCAATGGCTATTCATAAAGTCTTCATAGGACCGAACTGCCTTGATATGTTATAAACTCACAAGGCTTTTGCAAATAATAATAGTTGATTTCCCTAGAAACGGAAAGGATATATTTAGAGGCTTTCTTGGGAGAATGAACTGGCCCCCAGGGATTGTAATGGACTGCAGAGCCTTTCACCTCGAGGTCGGTAGGTCAAATCCAAATCAGGCCTGGGGTGGCGGAGAGGCATTGTTTGAGTGACAGCTGTTGGGTGCCCAGGGTGAGAGGGGCTGGAGGGCTGGGCTGCATGTCAAGTGAAGTGAACAGGTGCTGTCTGCGGCGATCCCGGCGGAGGAGGAAAGGGTGGTCAGAAAGAGGCTCCGCTTGGTCTCTCGGCCCCAGAGGCTGGCTATGACCTTGCCTTCCCAGTACTGTCGTGACAGGAGAAAAGCTGAGGAGACCACGTGTGTAAACTACCAAGACCTCAGGAGAATAGTGAGGCTCCTGCTGCATCCTGGGAGGGAAGAACTGAAGGTGCGTGCTAAGCTTTCCTTCTCATGCTTTCAGCCTCCCACCCTTTCTTTCCCTTCGTAGCTGGCACTGTGCTTTTCTGTCACTAAGGACCGAAGAGTGAAGATGGGACCAAAAGGAAGATGACAATGATTAAAGTAAATGGTGTGGGTTCCCTTGTTTTCAGTTTCTCGGTACATTTTACACGCTGTACAACTTAGCGTCCGGGCATCCCACAGTACAGTTTAAAGTGGGTGGTAGAGTGGGGGGTTGGAATTTGGTAGCTGCTTCATAAAAAAAGCTTAAAATAGGAAGGCATCTTCTCATTTGCCTGTTGAGGACACAGGCCCCGTTGGGGGTAGGCCACTGCATAAGGTGCTAAGTCACCAGCAGCAGAGGCAACGTGGCTTCACTGGATATAGCAGATGTATTTGAAAGGATACTGAGAAGCTTTCACAGCATCCTGCAGGAGCCAGATGGGAGCCGGTAAGAGCCAAGGGAGCCGGTGTGGCCAGGGCCTGACCTGACCGACCAGGCAGAATCCGTACCCAGGACCTTGGGGGATTTCCAGAAGAGGCCCCTTCTGTTGTGTTCACTCCTGGGCCATCGCTTACAGCAGAGAACGCCCCACTCGAGGCACAAAAGTGCCATCCTCTTTTTCCAAAAATATTTATCTTTATTGAAAATATTACAGATGTTCCCCTCCCTTACCATTGAACTCCTCCACCCTATCCCCAGGCCTTCACAGCTCCATTGTCTGTCCCTGGGTTATGTATATGCATGTAAGTCCTTCCTTTTGCTTTCAGTCTCTATTCAAATGTCACCCTATAAGAGAAGCCTTCCTTGACCTCTATATTTAAACCTTCTACCTACTTACTATACTCCTTTCCCTCTGGTCCTTTTTTTATTGCTCTCCATAGCACTTGTTACCATCTGACAATGACTTATTGTTTCCACCCCCCTCAAAGTAAAATTCATGAGGGCACGGACCCTTGGGGCTTGTTTTGATGCCCCCACAGTCCCTTTCTGAGGGGATCCAGTGTCCACCAGAAGCTGCCCGTGCCCTTAGGAGTTGAGCTTCCTTCAGGTTCCAGGTCTCTCCAGCTGCAAAGCTCCTCCTTGGGGAATTCAGGGGGCGGGCAGAGTAGTCTCTTTCCAAGGATCTCCCCCCTTGCCTGCACTCCAAGGTCCTCGGTTCCATGGTTCTTCCCGGATCCTAAAGCCTGGAAGAACAGAGCTTTGAGAATTAGTGAAAATGAACAAATGTAGAAGTAGGGGGAAAAGACGCCCGGAGGCCAGAGAACCGGTGCAGTTTGGATGCTACATGTTCCCACCAAGTTTTTGACGGCAGGCTCGAGGCACCTGTCCACTCGTGGGTAAGCAGAGATTGCTCCCGGCTGTAGCCGGACTCTCTTCATTTTCTCTCTACTCATTCTTCCCTCCTTTCGCCTGCAGCCCCGCGCACACATACCCCAGCCACCCCAACCCCCAGCCACTTCCCAGGAAAATAAATCTCCGGGAGGAGGCTGGGAGAGTGGATCTCAGAGAACCCTTCTGAATAAATGTCTATATTAATGAATTATTAACTCAGCCACCCATGACCTTAAACCTAGAAGCCGAGCGCTGAGGGCAGAGAGGAGCGCCGTTTGAATTCTTTATTGGAGTCCTGTCAAAGGCAACCGGCCATTTGTTCCCCTCCTCCATCGGGAAGAAAACTATAATTAATATGAGAAGCAAACGTGAAGATTGTATGTCAAACGAAATCAGATAGAGGGTCTCCCGGACAGACCCCCTTCTTGCTCGCTCGCTCCTTCCCAGCCCTCCCTCCCAGCTCTGACCTCCAGCTCCCGCCTTCCCTCTGGGCTGAGGGTACAATGGGCTTCCTAGGATAATTTTCGGGAGGGGAAGGGAATTGCTCCAGAAAATGATGAATTTGGATAGTTAATTTATCGATCCCCGGCACCTCTTCCCACTTGTTTTATTTTAGAGGTCATTAATCAATGAAGAAAAACACCACTGTGTCCCCCCCGTTTGCATTCAATACACTCACACTCCTTACTTATGCCTCTGGAACAAATTCCCAGCAAATACTCACTCATCGATTGGGGAGCGATGGATTTTTATAAAGGTTTGATCGCTTCCTAAGTGGTCGAAATGATTTGTTTCCGCTGTCGCCCTCTAAGGAATGAAGAGGCCAGCAGATTTGAGGGGTGCATGTCCTGATGGTCCGTGGCCTCACTTCCTAAGAACCCCTGAGACTGCCAGGGCGGTGGTGACCGAGCCAGCCCAGGGTGAGTGGGGTGCGTCCCGGGCAGACCCCGGCAGTGCGGGGTGGCGGAAGAGAGCACAGAACTCCGTCCTGGCCGAGCCCGCAGCCTCTGGTCTGGGTGGTCACTGGAAAGGCGCTGAGGATGCTCAGACCCCCGTTACACTCCCCTCCACAGTTTCCTCATCCGTGAGCTCCTGGATTCCCGACCTTCTGAGCGCCCCATAGAACTTCTGAGTGCCCCACCTCCTGCGCGCGAGCTCCCTAAGGCCTCTGGTCTCCCTGAGACCCGCTTCCGCCAGGAGCCACGGGGAGTCCTGGATCTGGCGGTTCTGGAACACCACACACAGGCAGAGTGGGACAAGAAGGCTCTGCTACCGTCTCTTCTCCAGCAAAAAAGGGGAGCCAGAACTCCCCCAAGGTGCCTCCAGACCCCCCTGGCGTCTGTCTGGCCGGGGCGGGTAAAGGCTTGGCTAGGGTGAGCAGGAAAGTGTACTGGGCGGCGCCTCACTGACCAGGGTTTGGGTCTGCCTCCATCACTCACTAGTGGCGTGGCTTAGGGAACCTGCCCAACCTTGCCGAGCCTCAGTGCCCCCCTCGGCCGTGTTGGGGTCAATGACAATGCCTCCTCCCCCCCGTGGCTGGGCAGATCACACGCACTGGGCTGGAAGCGCCTACCCGCGCCTGGCGCGTGGGAAGTGCTCACCAACCGGTCCGCTAAGGACCCCGGGGGAGGCCTCGGAAGCAGTTGCTGTCACTAGTTTCTCAAATTCCCGAGATTTTCAAGTGTGTTTGGGGGTGGGGGACCCGAGGACTCATAAACAGCCGGTTGGGGCAGAAACAAGAAGGCAGCGGGGCGGGGCGCAGCGGGAGAGTCTAAGCTCCCATCACCCCACCCCCACCCCCTCTGGTGCTCCCGGTCTTTCCCCAGAACAGAAACGTCTCCCTTTCTCCGCAGTGAACCTGGAGAGGGTGAGAGTTTGCCCCTCCTCTGGTGGCCCACCGGCCGCTGCAGCTCTGGGAGCAGACCCACTGAGACTGGCCCGGAGCTCCATCCTCTCCGAGGAGGCGCAGGGAGCCCGCTGCCCGGTGCACCCCCGTGTCCGCGGCACCGCGGGTTCTCCCTCGTGGGGTCTGCCTTCAGCCTGGGGACCATCAATCCGTCCAGGGATGACTGATGGCCTTGTCACTGCTACGCCAGTCAAAACAGTTTCGGTCCAGCCCCGATCCGAACGGCGGCGGCATCCAGGCTTCCTGCGTGAGAGCCGGACGAAGTCTGAACAGCGCGGTTCCCAGGCTCCGGCGGCCACAGAGCGACAGAGAGAAGCAGGCAGGGCGCAGGGCAGACAGTGTGGATAGCAATTGCTCAGAGCGGCGGGTGTGAAATAAGTTTGGACAAAGAGAAATGCCATTTCTCTGAGGTGTGTACACAACTCCAGCGGGAGGGGGGTGGGGGAAAGCGCCCACCTAGTGCTGCCACTGCCTGGAAGAGTTGGGCGCCTGGTGGTGGTGGGGGGTGTACCTCATGTGTGTGAGGCTGCCCGGGATGGGATGCGCGGGCGTGGGCCAAGGCGATGGGTGGGCAAGGTGGCCGGTTGGGGCTGTGCTTCCACGATGCCCCTCCGCCCGCTAGGTTTTGGGGCAAGAGACCTATACACCCCCACCCCCACCCCCGCAGTCCCTGGCACCCAGAGGAGGACAAGCCTCCCGCCGGTCCCGGGGCAGTTGTAATAGACAAGAGCTCTGGATACTTGCCTCGGATCCAACGAGGAGGAGGAGGAGCGAGACCCCGAGCGAGAGTGGGCTGCGCGCTGGGCACGTGGGACGCCATCCGTCGCAGCCGCCTCCCAGGCCAGCGGCCAGCGGCCAGGCTCCAGCCCTGCAGGACCCGCCGCCGCCCTTTGGAGCCCCGCTGTCTCTCACATCCAGCTCCACAAAGCCGGCCTCCTCCTCCGCCGGCCGGCGACCCAGGCTCCGGCCGCCCCCTCCCCCACAGCCCTCCGGCCCCTGTCTCCCCCCCCCCCCCCCCCCGATTTGTGTGAGAAGTTGCTCCGCGGGCTCGTGGACTCTGGCGCCCAGCAGCCCTCCTCGGAAAACGGAGCCCGGCAAAAGCTCAGACCCCGTCCCGGGAATGGGGTTCACTGGCCCGGCCGAATCCGCCTCCCGGACGCGGACCCCCGAGCGCGCGCGGAGATGCATTCCGGGCCCCGCGTTCCCACCGGGGCGGAGAGCGGTACCTGGAGAAGACGCGTCAGGGGAGGAAGAGACAGCGGGCGCGCCGGAGATGGCACGCCCCCCCCCAAAAAAAGCCGGGGGTGGGACCGCGGGGGAGGCATCGGTGCAGGGAGGGCGCGCGGGCAGTTCGCGGCTCCAGCCGAGTTAGAACTTCCTTCTTCCCTCCCCTTCGTCCTCCTGGCCGGCCTCCCGCCTCTTCCCTCTCCCCCCACCCCTCCCCCACCCCATCTCTCTCTCTCTCTCTCTCTCTCTCTCTCTCTCTCTCTCTCACACACACACACACACACACACACACACGCCCTTGTATTTTGTGCTGTCGTAAAACCCACGTGTCCAGCCGGGAGGCTGCCAGAGCGCGGAGCCAAGGAGCCGGGACGCAGCGGCCGAGCGCAACAAACCCGCCGCGACTCCGTCCCACGCGCGGGTCCGCTCGCGGCCCCGCGCCCCCCGCGGGCCTCCGTAGCCCGCGCTCGCTCGCGGCCGGACCTCGGGTCTCTCCGCCCGCGCCGCCGAGGGCATGTAGCGCCCGGGGTGCGCACGCTCCCGCGCGGCTCCCGAGACACACGCGCCCACGCACCCGCCGCCGGCGGCTCCGAGTTTTCAGGTAAGACGAGGCTCCCGGGGGGCTGGCTGAGTGTCCTGGCCCCCGGGATAGGCGGCTGGAGGTCCCGGGCTGGAGGCTGGGGACGGGGGGCGGGGGCGAGGCTGACCCGCCTCCTTAGCGCCCGGGGCCAAAGCGGCTCAGCCGGGCGCCGCGCCTCTCCGGCCGGGGTCGGCTCCGGGCGCCGGCCGAGGGCGGGGGCTGCGTCTTGCAGCCGAGTTCTGCGGGGAAGCGCCTTGGCTCCGGGGCTCCGGGCTCCGGGCTCCGGCGTGCGGAGTGGGAGCCGGGCGCCGCTGGCTGCGAGGCCGGGCGGCGTGGACACGGCCCCGGGCGCGCGGCGCGGCGCGGCGGCTCGGAGTAAACTTTGCGCCCCGGCGGAGTTGGGAGGAAGGAGCCGCCGAACCGGGCTGCCGCTGGCAAAGCCAGGGGCTGCGGCTCCCGCGCCGGGGTCTCGGCGGCGGTGCTGCCCGCCCCTCTCGCAGCAGGCCCGGGGCCCGGCTCACACGGTGCACCCTCCTCCTCTCTGCCCCCTCTGCCCCCCCACCAGCGTGAGGCGTCGGACATGCTGAAGCCCGGAGACCCCGGCGGCTCGGCCTTCCTCAAAGTGGACCCAGCCTATCTGCAGCACTGGCAGCAACTCTTCCCGCACGGCGGCGGCGGCGGCGGCGGCGGCCCGCTCAAGGGCGGCGGGGCCGCGGGTCCCCTGGGCGCGCCGCAGCCTCTCCAGCCGCCGCCGCCGCCGCCGCCGCCGCCCCCGGAGCGCGCGGAGCCCCCGCCGGACAGCCTGCGCCCGCGGCCCGCCTCGCTCTCCTCCGCCGCCTCCACCCCGGCCTCCTCCTCCACCTCGGCCTCCTCCGCCTCCTCCTGCGCCGCCGCCGCCGCCGCCGCCGCCGCCGCCGCCGCCGCGCTGGCGGGTCTCTCGGCCCTGCCCGTGGCGCAGCTGCCGGTGTTCGCGCCCCTGGTCGCCGCGGAGCCGCTGCCCCACAAGGACCTGTGCCTGGCCGCCGCCTCGGGCCCGGGGCCCGCCAAGTGCGGCGCCGGCGGCGGCGGGGACGGCCGGGGCGCCCCGCGCTTCCGCTGCAGCGCGGAGGAGCTGGACTATTACCTGTACGGCCAGCAGCGCATGGAGATCATCCCGCTCAACCAGCACACCAGCGACCCCAACAACCGTACGTAGTGGCCGCGGCCGCAGCCGCGCTCTGCGCTCCCGCGGCGCCGGCGCCGTCCGGGGCGGGCGGGCGCCCGTCGGGGAGGCGGGTCGGGCGAGCGGGACCCCGGGCGGGCGGCGGGTGGTCCCGGCGGCGGGCCCTCGCCTGCCTCCCAGAGCACAGCGGCGAAGGTTTTTTTTTCTGCCGTTCGAGGAGGATGGGGGTTCCCGGCTGGCACCTCGGGGTTACCTTTTCCCCCCTCCGCTCATCCTCGGCTTCGCAGCCCCAAGTCTGGAGGACTGGAGTCGCCTGCCGGGCCCGGGCTCTCAGATCCTCGTCCTCCCGCGGGACGGCGCCCGGGGGCGGCGCGCGGTGGGGCGTCCCGAGAACCGGCTGGCCCGGCCCTGGGGGTGGTGTGGGGAGGGGGACAAGATAGAGAGGCACGGGGTTTTTATTATCGGGAGCGTGGGTTCCAGGGCTGGCTTTCTCCTCTCCGCCCTGCTTCTGGGGTTAGCTGTCAGTTCGTTTTCGGGCTGCAGGGTTGTCTAGGACTCGGAACGGCCGGGCGCCGCCGGCTGGCCTGGCCTCCCGGGGATTAGGAGTTTTGGATAATTCTGGGTCGGTTTCTTCCAGCAGGCAGGCATTATTCTTAGGTCTACCATTTATTAAAAAAAAAAAAAAAAGCAGATGCCAGCTGCTTAGTGAGAAGTTCTCCGTCTTCGGGATAGAGTCGTTCCACGCGGATCCCACATTCTCCTTGCGTCCCTGACCCCTTCAGACGTTCGCAATCCGTAGCCGCGTTTGATGGCTTGGCTACTTGTAAAAATCGGGTGACAGTAATTTAGTTTAAGAGGCTCCCTCTCCTTGTCCCCCCAGAGTAAATAGCAAATACCGAATTAAACTTCTGGTTCGGTTCCTGCATTCATAATTTCAAACCCTCGTCCCAAGTATGGTTCCATTTTGAGGTTTTTGAAGCAAGACTCTCCGTGAAGACCAAGCATGTGTAATTGCTTTACGTCCGATTCTTTTTGGTAACTTCAGAAGTTGTGATATGTTTACACCCAACGCGTTCAGTACTAAATGTACTTCCAGAGACCTCGGCAGAGAACCTTAAATCAGGTTTAGAGAGTCAGATGGAAAGCAATACAGGATTTGAAAGATGAGCACTTACCATTTTCTTTCTTTCATTCCTTCATCTAGCGTCTGTGCGAGGATCGCAACCATTATAGTTATTATTGTATTTTTTAATAAGTCCCTTCTTGCAGAATGGCTACCATTCCGTGAACTTTCTAATTCGTTGTAAAAAGCAAAATACCTCCTGGTTATACTTATTAGAAGGGCCCCCAAAGTCATTACTTTGATGAAAAAGCGCGAGGCATGAGCCTAGTGGTTAAAGTTGTATTAATCTTTTCGTAATGGAGGGGAGGTAATTGTTCTAATGGAGATAATTATTACTAACAAAAAGAGCAGTTGCATTTACTTTTTTTCCTTTGTAGAAGCGGAAGGCAAGGTACTGGTTTTAGAAGGAGGGTTTCCACTCGGATTTGTTCTACAGTTAAGGCGAGGCTTGCATTTCAGAGTTGCAGAAAATATTTAAAAATTATATTGTCCGAATGGGTTTTTAAAAATACTTCTCTCCTACTGAATTTGAATGTGTTGCTTACAAAGCATTTTTTTTAAAAATGTGAGATATAAAGATTAATCTTTTAGAAAAGGCGTTTCTTACCGCTAAGAGTAAGTGTAGTCGCTGCGGGCTGACGGTGCTTCCTGGAGCTCGCAGTTTCTCTTCTGAATGAAAACAGTGCCGGAAAAGACATCAGCAGTGTGCCCCGCAGCCCTGGCTGTGTGTGGAGCTTCCTATGCTGTTTACAAGGCAGTCTTGAGATTCACTGTATTCTCACCAGAGGAAGAATTGGGTTAGATTCCTAATTAACCTATGGTTCTTTGAATCACTTTATTGCCTAGGTAACTTTTTTTTTCCTATGGCCGGGAGGAAAGGAAGTATGATTTACTTAAATTCTATTGTGTTAGTCTTTTGGTATACTCTTTTGAGTCTAATGGATTGCTTTAATATGCAAAGTGCATAAGAAAAGATGGAGGGGAAAGGAAGTCAGACAGTCCTATTAGAGTCACACTTCACGTTGCTCCCTAATTAAAGGGCAGTTGAGAAAGAAAATAGCGGAGGTAGCTCTGTGTAATGCCGGGAGACCGGGTCTCCTTTCAGGAACTCCTCTGGGCGCGCAGAGGCATTCGTTTTAAACCAGAGGATGTGTTTTACAAAGATGAAGTGGCAAGTGATTGAGTTTAATCTAACTCGGGGCTCAACAACCAGAAATGCAAAGGACGGGAAACTGTTTCCCCAGGCTGGGGAAGTTGGTGTGTTTGTTACTTGAAAGAAGGTGACAACCAGCGCTCTCCCCCTTCCCAGGTGTATTTGGGTGGGTACGGGGGTGGGGGGAGGTGAGAGCCAGGCCAAAGGGAAACACCCATTCATTTATGACAGAGAGAGCCCCAGTTTTCCTTCCCATCTTTTGCCATTTTCTAAAAGAACGCTGCGAGGAGACCACTCAGCAGTGCTTCGTTTTATTACTTTGCATCCAGTAGTTTTTCTCTTTTTCTTACAAGGCTCGAAAGGGACCTCCTCACTTCTCTATTCCCCACAGAAGAGTAACATTTTGCCGGGGATCAGCAACCCATTAAGGCGTGTGAATCAGGAACAGTAGTCTCACCTTGCAACTTTATTGGCATCTATGGCAAAGGCCATAGCGCAAGGTCTTCTAGCGCTCTCTCTCTCTCTCTCTCTCTCTCTCTCTCTCACACACACACACACACACACACACACACACACACACAATATTTAAAAGCAGCAGAAACCATGCAGGCTAGGTGAGTGAGCTGTTCCATTACATTTCTGATAGCCAACTCCATGTATTCCATTTATTCTAGGGTTGACGTACACTTTCCACTGAAGCTCTGAATGCTTAGCTGCCTCTTCTTTCATCTCTTTAAAGTCCGGTGGGGCAGTGTGGGATATAATTGGGTGTGTGTGTGGGGGGGGGACCCTTTCTTCCTCTTCTTGTATTGCCCTCATTGCTGCTGGGCTGCCCAGAGCCACTAGTTCCCTCAGGCTGCGTCAGTGGCCTCTTCTCAGGTTCTGGTGCCTTGCTTGAAACACAGTCACTACTCTTGGAAGGTAGACCGAGCCCTGCCTGGAATCTGTGTTTGTATGGCAAGGTCTAGGCCAGTTAACTTGCATGCCTTTTTCGGAAGCTGCGCTCCCCTGTACTGACTGGGGACTAGAGCTAAGGACCCCGCCCAGTTTCTTGCATCAGGACATTCTGCAGCCTTCCCAGTGGAAGGTCTCTGTCCCCTCCTGGGTCAGGGGAGTCAGGGGAGTCCCGCTACCCAGGGAACGGCACCAGGAACAGCAAGGGCCCACGGCTTTCCGCTCGGTAGTGCCACCTTTCCAAGAGTTTGGGGAGAGTGTCCAGGGGGGAGAGAGAGAGAGATCTGCACCCAACACAGTTTTGTCTGTTTGGGAGTCAGGGGAAGAGGTAAAGGAGAGTGAGTATTTTCTGGCATTCCCTCTAATCTCTTCCCATCCAGTTGGAAAAAAAAATGGGTTCTGTTTGGAAAGCAGAGTCACCCACCAGCAAGTTTTCCTTTGCACCCTGAGTCCCAGCTGTCCATGGCCACGAGTGGCTGAGACTTCAGACCTGGTCCCTGGTGGGAGGGGGGATGGGCGTCAGTGAGTGGGTTTGTGTGTTTTATATTTCCCTTTTCTCTTTCCCCTCTTTTTGTGTGTGCAGGCCCAGTCCCCTCCCATAACACACATGATTTAGTTATTTTACATCATTCGTTATCTCGCGCCCTGAAACTGAACATAGAGCCATATATTAGATTGAGGTTAGAAGAGGTGGCGACTGTTTATTTAAGGTGATAAAATGGTCCATCAGCAGTAATCTCCATCGATATGTGCCACCAGGAGATGAAGGATGAGGGGACAAGCCACAATTAATTGCCCTATAGTTTTGTAGGAGCGAGTGGAGCCAGCCCAGGCCCGCTTCGATCTCTTCCCGCGCCTCCTATTCATCATCTCCGCCTCCTATATGGCGGCTTCGCACGGGCAGGGCTGCACGGTTTATCTCCGTGCAATATTCTCTCACCGCGCACACGGGCGCTCCCACCTAATTTATAAATACAGGTGTGGGGGGACTAGTGCAATCCACATTTCCTCTTTCCCTCTTTCTTTCCCCTCCCATTTTCTCTCTCTCTCTCTCTCTCTCTCTCTCTCTCTCTCTCTCTCTCTCTCCCTTGGCCCCAGGGTCCAGCTGGCTGGCCCAGCCTCAGCCAGGCTGAGCTAGGAAAACCCAAGCCTCCATCTGAACGTGGCCAGGACCTTAAACTCGCCTGGGGAGAGTCCTCCAGGAGGTTCGATGGCAGCGGGGCTGCCCCTGGGCCCAGCCACACCGGATCCCTTTCCCGGTGGCCGGGCTAACCCACTGGCCTCCACCTCTGCTGAGGAGCCTGGAAGACGCCTGCCGGGTGAGAGGAGAAGAAGGCCTAGTAAGGGTCTCCAGATTTCTGTGGCCTTGCAAGAGAGCCCCACGCTGTAGGAAGGGGGTGAGGTCTTCAAAATGCACACTGGGCTGGGGGGCTCCACTCACAGCCCCACTGCTCACTGCACGCTTCACACATAACCAGTTGCTGCTGCAGGGCGGGGGAGAGTGCTGTCTGGACCTGAACTCTGGCGCAGGAGGTTACCAGCTACCCAGCTCCGCCTGCTCTCTGCCCCCGGGGCCAGCCTCCTAAAAATGCAGCCACTGTCCCCTTCACTGCCACGGCCAGAGCACACCAGAGGCTCACCAGCAGGCGGCACTCCTGGGAAAAGCCATCCAGCAGGGGTCAGTGGGTGTTGCCCCCCTGCACGGGGCCTGCAAGACTGAGGGCAGTGGCCTCCGTGGTGTTGGGGAGATTCAGAGTCCTGCAGCTACTCTGCCTTTGTGGGGGAGGCAGTGGGGACAGATGTTTCAGCTGCTCCTTGGTTCCCTTTCCGGAGGATCAGTGGAGGCTGCCTGCGCCTGTGCTTCTGGGGTGGGGGTGGGAGGCGAGGGGGGGGGAGAGGGGGTAGGATGGGGGGTGGGATCCAAGCTCCTTTTATACCCACACATGTCTCTGGCCTCTCCAGACACTAAAATAAAGTCCAAAACATTTTATATTTTACCTTTCCTAGAACAACAAATGAAAATACCTAAGCAAACACCCTATGGCCTGTTTTGCCCCCCTTAACTTAATATAGATTTAGTTTCAACTACAAAAGTGAAACATCCAAACCATACAGAGGCTATGAAATGAAGAGTGAAAGTCTGCTCCTCACTCCCCTAGGCCTGGCCTCCTGAAGCCAGGAGGTGGGGAGTCTGTAACAAGCCAGGAGGTGGGGAGTCTGTAACAAGCCAGGAGGTGGGGAGTCTGTAACTTAGTAACACCTCATTCCCTTATCCAGAAACCCCCCACAAGGGCCTTCACAGACCTATTCAAGATAGAAAAGAGACAAGATTTCTGATACTAAAATGGCATTTCAGAGGATAGTATAATATTTCCCACAGTTATAGAAGACACTTTATGATTAATAACTATGAAGTTGTAGAAAGCTTACTCTGATTTTAAGAGAAGGTAAGAACCTTTATTTGCCTCCTCTTTATGAGTACAAATAGGCTTGTATTATGCATTGCTTGGCATGGAATGCTGTGTGTGTAATATATGTAGTGTGTGTGTGTGTGTGTGTGTGTGTGTGTGAGAGAGAGAGAGAGAGAGAGAGAGAGAGAGAGAGAGAGAGAGAGAGATGGATAGATAGATTTGGGCATCTAGCTCACTTCTCCCTCAAACCTTTTCATGTAGGTGTTCCTGGCTTGCTGTCTAGAAAACATTGCTGGAATGTTTGTCTACTTGTGCCACATTTGTCAACCCCTAGTAATCAGTTAAACGTCCTTAAGCTTCTTTGGGACTCCAAGACATAAGTCAGGAGCCAAATGTTTTCAACGACAGAGCTGGTGTATTAAAAAAAACAAACAACAACCCAGTAACATTAGGATATAAAGTATTTTGCTGCAATTGGTCAACTTTTCTGACAGAATATTTTGCTAAAGCACAAAGTGGTTTATAAACTCAGAAGACTCATGCTGGGAGGACTAGTTAGGGGACTGGCCTTGCCTATGTCCTGTGGACCTAAATACTGTCATCTTCTAAGCACTGGGAGAGCCTCAGCTGTCCCTCTGCAAACGCTACTGAGTTTTCTTCAGCCTCCCCCGGAGACAATGAAACTTAAGTTGAAGAGGGCCTTAGAGGACTTCTTAAAGAAAGGACTAGTATCATGTATAACAAATATTAAGAGTGTGCTTGTGGGGGATGGGGAGAGGTTGTGGCTGAATTTAGTACTTTCACTTCTTACTTTATTACTGATATAGTTGGTGTGATGTTCCTTGTTGTGGAGCTATTGGAACTTGACAGAATCTCTACTATGTACTGTGAGGGGAATGAGCACTGAACACTTTTGCTTCTCACCTTTTGCTTCATTGAGTCAATCAGAAAGGGACAGTCAGTTAATAAAAAACCGGGGGTGATTTATTTATGGACATACTGCGTTTGTTTAGTCATTTGTTTTAAGCTATCTTTGCTAGGGTGATGAAAAGCCATCTCTGAAGTTAGATACTAAAACTGAAAATTATGGGCATTATCTATCTTCCAATGTATTCTCTTACTTTATCCCCAAACTCAAGAGTGTGGGAAAGAGGGAGAGAAATGTCTGTAATTCAATCAGCGATTTTGTGGCCCCCAAAGAGCGATTTCAGTGAAATAATCTTATTGATTGCGTTTGGATATAAAATTCTCCCAGCTCTCATTAGTCTTCCTAAATCTCTGTAGTTTTGGAGGCTTTGGCGTCAGGCAGACCGGATAGTGAATCTTTCTCCACTAGTTTCTAGCTTCTGATCCATGACCAAGTTACATTGCTCAATCGCTTCATCTGCAAAATGGGAATCATGACATCTGGATAACAGGGCGATTGTTCGGGTTAGAATAGGTAGGTGCCAGGAACATAGTTGGCACTTGGCAATTACAAACTTTGGTTTTTCTTTCCATCCCCCCTTTATGTAGAAGTTTTTATTTTCACTGGTCAGAGTCTTCAGAGGGTGTGTGAAGTGCATGTGTTCTGGAAGGGTTGATGGGTGGAGAATGAGAATGCCTTCTATCCGGGCCCTAAGGTCAGAAGCAGAGCTGGACGTCCTCTTTTTACATCAGTTCAGGTTGCCGGCTGAGGGGGCTTTGTGAGATGGAGGCCCAGAGGCATGGACACATCACTGCCTGCAGAAACAGGTGGTGGTTTTCCACCGGAAAGGCCGGGACACCTCCAAGAAGCTGCTCTCCGAGGCCCTTGTATTCCCTGGGCTCTCTGGGGAGAAGTGGAGCAGCTGAACAAGGAGGAGCAGAGCTCACTGGGACCTTTCCCGAGACAGGGCGCTGGCATGGTCAACCCTCAGCAGGCTGTGAAGCCAGTGGCAAAACCAAGGTTCACTTGCCATGCTGGGGTTGATGAGGGGTTCCTTCCTTGAAGATTCCTCAGTGACTCCCTTTGCCACAAGTTCCTTGAGCGGTTTTTTTGGTCTGTTTCAGCATGAAGGTGGCACACCCCGTGTGATCCATCAGGACTGGCTACGACCAGAGCCCAGCCCAGAGAAGCCCCAGGGGCCACCTCCCACCCAGCACCGCTCCCCTGTGGGTAGGGCTCCATATCAGGTCCAGGGCCACAGGGCTCCCCCAGGAGGCTGGGCCGGAGGGCGGGTTTCGCCAGCGGGCGGGCGCCGCGGCCGGCTCCCCAGGCAGGTCTGCTGGGCCGGGCGCAGACACGGCGGCTCCGCCAGGCCCATTAATAACCCGGAGGGCGCTGCGGCCCGACAGCGCGGCCGCCGCAGGCCCCGCTCCCCCGGCCGCCCGCCCGCCCGGCCTCTTACCTCCAGTGTGAGCGGAAGCACCCTGGGTGTCTGTCTACAGCCCGGGCCCCGGGGTGGGGGTCCCTGCGAGCTGGGGACACCGGAGAGAGGACAGCTTCCCAACAACTCGCAGTGTCCGGGGCAGGATGGTAGCGTTTAGCCAGAGCGTCTGCCGTCTGGGCAGGCGCGGGGCCCTCTCCATGGGACCTGCATCCTGATCATGAAAGACCCACTACCCCGATCGATCGTTAAATTTGCTATTTGTTTCTTTTTGGCTTCTGGGAAGAGCGGGCACGCAAGCACGGGCTCCCCTAAACCCGCCGGAACACCCCTCCTCTCCCTATCCGCCCCCGCCCGCCCGCCGGGCTGAAACGCGGGGAGTGGGCGCCGCCGGGCGCTGGGGACCCCGCGCTCCCGGGGGGGGGGGGTGAGGGGGTGGGATGGGGGGGTGACTGGGGCGCCGGCTCTGCCCCCTGGGGCGCTGGGGCGGGGGCGCGAGGCCAGAGGAGTGGGAATGGCGTTGCCCACCTGCCCTGGGGACTTTCAAAGTGTCTTCTAATCCCCGTAAAAAAGGGGCGAGCCAAACGTCTCCAGGCGACCCCTGTAGACTCTCCCCTAGGTACCAAACTGGCCAGAGACGGGCTTTCTGCCTCGGGCTTTCTTCGCGGCACAATCACAGCCTTGCAAACACCTGATGGGGAGAACTCGCGGGAGCCGGGGGCTCGGAGGGAACTGGAGGCGGAGGGGGGAGGGAGAGGGAGAGGGGGAGCTGGAAGCCTGGGAGGAGAAGGCGCGAACCGTCGGCTCGGCGGAGACCACAACGCCGCCCACACCCGGCCTGGAAGGCTAAATTTAGGGGTCCCGGGGTTCTGACCCGGTACCAGGCGGGTTTGGGTTCGTTCAGCGAATTCCAAGGGAGCGATTTGGGTTCCCCTCTCCGCCTGCTCCCAGAGGCCCCAGCGCCCGCACGCCCCCACCTCCCCCGCAGGTGGCTGGCTCCCTGGGGTGGGGATGCTTTGGTCTCGGGAGGTGTGACCCGAGGGCGGGCCGCCGGAGCTGCCGAGTTAACCTCTCCTTTCCTCCCCCCTCCCGCCCTCCCGCGTGTCCCCGGCAGGTTGCGACATGTGCGCGGACAACCGCCACGGAGAGTGCCCCATGCACGGGCCGCTGCACTCGCTGCGCCGGCTGGTGAGCACGGGCAGCGCCGCGGCCGCCGCGCCCCCGCCCGAGGTGCCCGAGTGGCTGCGGGACCTGCCGCGCGAGGTGTGCCTGTGCACCAGCACCGTGCCCGGCCTGGCCTACGGCATCTGCGCGGCGCAGAGGATCCAGCAGGGCACCTGGATCGGGCCCTTCCAGGGCGTCCTCCTGCCCCCCGAGAAGGTGCAGGCCGGCGCGGTGAGGAACACGCAGCATCTCTGGGAGGTAAGTCCGCCCGCCGCCTCGCGGGGCCAGGGACTCGGGCCGCTGGGAGCACCGCCCTTGGAGGGTGGCAACGTCGGGGGGAGAGCATCCCTCCTTTCCTAGGGAGTAATCGTGGAGGATAGACGTCTCTGGTCATGCACATGCCCGGGGTTGGCACCATCTGCTGTAATGGTGCGAGGTGCTCCACCCGACACAAAGGCAACCGAGCCCGGGACACGCCCGCTGCAGGTTTCCCCGGGGTGGAATCCCTTAAGGAGCTTCTGTTGCAGCTGAGATGGATTTGGTCTTTGATATCCTGGCTTCTTTGAGAGAAAGAGAAACCCGCTGAGGAGGTGGAGCAGAGGGCTTGGGCCTTGGGGGTGTGAGCTGGGTGAACAATTTTTTTGTCCCATTCTAAGCTCTTCCAGGGTGTTGTTGTGGACTGGGCAAAAAAAGGAACATAAGCATAAATCGGAGGAAAGAGTCAAGCTCATTTTTGTCGGATAAAAACAATTTTGCAAACACTGAATCTGAGAGAATGCAACATGTTTCATTCATAACTTTCAAAGTTCCCGCAGCGAGCAAGTGATAGTCTCCTGAATCAGAAATCACAAGCTCCGGTTCTTCTCTGTTGTCCTTGGCAGTACAGTGATGCAGTCTTCAAGAATTTAAAAAAAAAAAAATCAAAACTCAGGGGCACTTTGTGACAATGCTCAATAGCACAGTCTTACCTGACACTATTATTTAAAAATAAACCACCTCTTTGAAAAAGGTTACCCGGAGCTTTCTCCCAAAGCGTCATGGTTGATTATTGAGGTCCACTCACTCCTGCAGAGATAGACCTTAGCCTTAGGCCATGCCCCCACTAGTTAGTTAGCCTCCTCCCACCTCCGAGTTACTTATGAAATACAAGATGCTAGAAGTCTTACTCTTCATGGTAAGACTTTTAACATCTTGCCTGACCGAGGCCAGGCAGTATAATGGAGTGGGAATAGCTAGAAAAGGAAGTTTCTGAGACGTCAGCAGCCAAGTTGGCATGGACCTTCGGGCTCCATTAATGGGTCATTTCTACAGCAGCTTGCCCCTCACACTTGGCTCAGTGGCCAGTCACGATGATGATTTTCACTGTGAGCTGCCTCCTATTCACTAACTAAAACTCATGGGACTCAATAACCCAGTCATGTTTTTGCTGAGCCCTCATTCCGCCCAGCTCTGTGTTAGGCCCTGGAGACACCGTGTTGTGAAAAGCAGATCCGGCCTCCGGAAGGCATGCTTCCACGGCTGTTGGCAGTGGGATGTTGAGGCCTATGTCCCAAAGCTTCCATGGGTGGGGAGGAGCTCAGAGTATGAGCTCACAGCCCACCACCCCAAGATGACCGAATAGGGGATATGGGCTACAAACACTATAGGTCAAGTATGTTAAACTTAAGGCTCATAGGCCTAGTTTATGTAAATGAGATCTGCTTGTAGAGGGCCTGAGCTCAGTTTCCTGCAGTTATCTGCTGGTGCCCCGGGCCTGGCTCCCAGGTTTCATTTCACTCCTAAAGTCAAATTTGGTCCTTCTGAATAAGATTCTTGAATGAGGGAGGAAAAAAAAAAAGTTGGGCATATTTATTTTACCAAATAGTGCTTTTTCTCTTTTTTAACAGAAATTTTTATAGGAAAAGAAGGCAGGAGAACATGGGTTGGGCTGGTACATTAGAGGCACGTTAGAAGTTAGAACTTTTGGACAGAAAAAAAAATGACAAGTGGGAAATAACCAAAGCCTCTGGTTTCAAAATATTCCCCAGTTGTTTTTTTTGTTTCTGACGAATCGTATCCTCCAATGTGGCTTAAAGTTTATAAAAACACTTGTAGTCAGTTTTCATATTCCAGTGCTGTTATTTGGTAGTCTAATACCATCCAGTGAAAGATCTGCCAATACTTTTCTGAGGCAATTCTGAAGCATTTGTTCAGTGGTACAGATTTGCTCTGTCTGAAACTGATAAAAGTGAACATTATTGCCCTTTGGTGACTTGGGGTTAGAGTGCCAGGGGACAGATCCATAAACATGGAAAAAAAATCCTATAGTTTGAAGGTGTTTCTCTCCCTCCCCCCTAAATGGCTGTGGGTGATTGGGATGTTGTCAGGAGACCACTGTGCATGTAGAACATGGTTGATGTATCATAAACTAAAAACATAGAGCCTTCCTTTTATTACCTTTACTTGTCCTCGATGAAGTTTAAATTCTGTTTTAGTAAAGAGGCTGGGAAGTTTAATTAGGTTTTGTTGTTGTTGATACTTCAATAGACGTAGAGTGAGTTTTACCCGTTGTTTGTGTGAGTGGAGTGTGTTGGGGGTGGTGATGCATAGAAGCGGTTCTGTGTTGTAAAAATGAGTTGCTTGGTGTATGCATTAATGATCTACAGGTCCCTTCTCCCAATTAAGGGCAGTCTATTTGTTTTTTATCATCTGTAGGAACAGTTAGAATAACACACGTTTAGGAGATTGAAGGGATATTAAATGCAGCCATGAAATGTATCAGTCTCCTGAGGGATCATGTAAAATGTAACTGACTGGGCCAGGGAACTTAGAGTCGATGTCTGTTGGTAAGAAAAAGCTCTTTAATAGGTTTCAGATTTTTATTAGTATCACTTATTTTTAAGCATTGTGATTTATTATTTTTATGAAATGTGACTATCTGAATTAAGTTATATTTATAACAGAAGATTCTAAATGTTGGATTGTTCCTTAAATTTTATTCTTTCCTTTCAAACCTAATTCAATTGTGAACATTTTTAAATCATTTTATTACTTATATTTAGAAAGAATCGGTAATTGGAATACACTGAAGGTCTATAGGAAATTTTGGCAATAATTATTTATTGTGTGACTCATGTAAAAATCATCCATTTTAAAAACACAGTCTCTTAGATATCTTCCAGAATATCACATTGACATAAAGCAGATCTTTAAAAAAAATTAAAAGCAGTTGAATCATGACTATTTTATTTTAAAAGTCAACTGGAATCGTTTTTCTTTCTCACATTTTTTTTCAAGGCACTTGCTGAAGAAGAAATGTCTTTATATTTAGAGTTCAATACTCAGGTCCTGATGGATCTTACCGGGGTTACTTATCTTTATTTCAGTACAATAAATGGATTGCTAATCTTTTCCCGTCACTGTTTCCAAGTAGATGATGGATTTTTGTTTCGGTTTACAGTTCATTGTTTTTAGTATGGTTGTACTTTATTATACACATGAAGGCTTATTACAGAAAACATCAGATTCACCTTAGTTACTTCTTTTGTTTAATAATTAAAAGCTATATTTTCTTTGTAGAAAAATGACTTTTTAATATTTAACATACATCAGCTATGGAGAGCTTGTTTGATTGGTTTGTAAGTGTGCTAACATCTTTGTGTATAATCCTGGTTCTTAAGAACATAGCAATTTAAAGAAAGTTCAGTATCATTCTGTTACCTTCAATATGTTTTGTCTTTTGTGAGTGTTTATGGGAAGTTCTAAGAGTTTTTCTTTTTTTAGCAATAAATGACAGTATTTTTTTTTGTAATTTAAGGAGATTAATAATTTAAGAGCCCAATTATTAATCTATTTTTGGCCAGTTTCTTTTAAAATCAGAATTTTAATATGTTCTACAAGAAATAATAAATTCAGATAGTTTAAAACAAAAACATCACAGGATGGATTAAATAATCACTTGCCTTGCTTACATACATTTATTCCAACAAGACTTGAATGCATGATATATTTCTAGCTCTTTGGACGTAATGGGAAAAATCTTTCTGAATGTTTTGCAAAGAAAACATAGTCTTTCTCAGCAATTAGGTCTTATTGATGAGAGTGAGATAATTTTATCCTAATGTGTTCTCTAATAAAGAGGTGAAAAGGCACATTTGATTCCAACATTTATGAAAACATTATCTCAATTATTAATGTGCTCTTTTCCCTTTGAGATAAATTAATCTAGTTGCACATGGTTTCCCCTTTCTGTTTAACATCAGAATTTAATGTGGCTGGACCTGAGGAATGTACACTGTATACTTAAAATTCTACTGGAATAAAATACGGAAGTTTAAAATAGTTACAGTTTAAGATAGGCCAGAATTACCCGGGCCTTTCAATTCAGAGTCTGACTTGACAAGAAATGTTAGCAATGATGACAAAATAAATTGTACTTATTTTCACCCTAAAAAAATTATTCCGCTAATTGAACTAATGTAGTGACTTGTTAGGATTACAGTCAAGGTACTAGAAAGGGATTTAATTTTACAGAACCTGTTTTCCCTTTGCCCGAGTAAATTTGAGTGTCTCACTTTCACTTGTACTATGTGGACACTTTCATTATTTTTCTTCAGAAAATCAAAAGGGATAACATAATGTGGTTCTCTTTGTGGTTTGATGTTGTGCCATAATATTTTAGACTTAATAAGAGCTTTGCTTTTAAGCAAATGGTCTATTTTTCATCATTAACATTTAAGTTAGGTCAAAAGACTTTAATGAAAACCAATATTAAAAATATATTACACATTGCTGCATGTTTATATTTCAAAAACCATCATAGGTAATTGGTAATAGAAGGAAAGGAATTGATTTCATATTTTAAACGTACTTTATGTTTCTATAAATGACCCAATTCCATTCATAGTGCTGTACCCATTTGTATGGATTTAGATGTTGAAATAAATGATTTTAAACTAATTATTTTAAATTAAAATAATTTTAAAATCAAATTGAAATCATTAAAAAAAATTGTTCCAGTGATAGTACTGTAACTATATACTCCATATTTTGCTTTATAGATTTGGCCCAATTTGGCTTGACTCATCAAAACACCAGTGGGATAGAATTATGCGGCTGTCACCGTTACAGTGAAGTAAAAATTGTGTTTCTCAGTAATGTATTATTTAATACACTAGACTGCTTGTCAGCTTGGTTTTGAATGTGTCAGTTTTATGAAATCCAAATAATTTCTCCTTAAAAATAAACCATAGCAATGTTACTATTATGTTTTAAATTATGCAGGGTGACAGCTGGTATATCTCTTTGGCTGTGCCTCATTTGATTTGAAGATGCCTTTTACTGTGGTGCCCATTTGATAGAGTGTGAGCATTTTGTAGTTTTACATAAACTGTAAAACCATCTGCTGCCTGTTGGAATGGTTTCCAGCATTGTGTTAAAAATCAAAACTCGGTACTTAAATTCGGCTTGGAAAAGAACCATGTAAAGTCTCATTCCTTTTAACTCATGCATCCCCCTGGACAGTGCCACCTTGGTTTTCTAAGTCCCAAAACGACTCTGCTTAAAAAAAAAATTATAACAGCCATTTGGAAATTCTCATGCTAGCGAGGTTTCATCCAGATAGGCACATGACGCTACAGTGCGTTATTTGCAAATGCTTTATAAAGAGTGATATGTTCTGTATCTCATTAGTCAGTTCCGTTTACCTGTTGTTTACAGGTTTCTTCTTTTATTGATAGCATCTATCCGCGTAAATAATTCAAAGTATTTCTTGACTGCATATTTTCTTACAGCATAGAATTTAAAAAAAAGATTTTTTTCAGACCGACTTAAAAGTGGGGTAGAGAAATTCAAATTAGAGTCTCAGATGTTCCTGGATAGATGAGGTCACCCCCCCCCCCCCCCCGCCCCCGCCCCCGTGGCTGCATGGCAGCAAGTGATCTGGTGAAAATGTGATTATGGCATCACTGGGTCTGAGAAGCCTGCAGGGGAGCCTTTATAGTTCAGTGCCAATTAAGGCAGTTTTAATTATTGGAGTAAATTTATTGTTATTCAGAAATCACTTGCAGTTAGAGTATAATACTATGGGTTTTAAAAAAATGAATATGAAAACTGCCTAGCAGCTCGCTGAGGAATCACGTCCACAGTTATCAAAATCCTCTTTTCTCGGAGAGTGGATGCGATGCGTTGATAGTGTAGGGGGAATGCTTTGCCGTTTTTTAAGTGCGTGCACAGAACCGCTTTTAGACTGCCTTGCTCTGTCTGTCTTTTTCTTCCTTTCTCCGTAAGAATCGTACGTACGCCCAAGATTTCGTGCGTTCAGGCATTCCTTGTGTATTTACACAAGAAACACAGACTCCGGTATACCTACTTAGCATAAAAGCCAGAGCAGAATATACTTTTCCTTGTAAGCATTTGCCATCTCACTCAGATAAGTTACAGAATTCCATTATCCAAATTGTTACACATGTGTGACAGAGGTTGACCTTTCGTCATGTCAATCCTTTTTGTGTAGGCCCCAGGCTCCAGCCTAATGGCTCAAACCCTGATTTACTCACTGTAATAAGGGCAGGAGGTCGAGCAATTGTCAGGCTGCCTGTTCGTACTCTTCTTGGAGCCTGGTTGAAGGCTGTTAACACAAAGCTTTTCAAAGTGAATTTACAGCCAGCACCACTGACAGAGGCCAATCAGTGCACCATAAATGTCAGGTTAGTGAGATTGAGCAGTAAGTAAAGTACTGACAGCACACTATTGGCTGGAATCAATTGGCCAGGGTTTAACTGAAGAGAGCAATCTACGTGTGTGCGGCGGGCGGGCTCAGGGGGGGGGGGGGGGGAGCTAAGTGTGCAGCCCCGGTTTCCCGGGGCCATCTGTAGGTTTACCTGTGAGCAGGGGCGCGAGGGTGGGGCGTCACCCATTTGCTCGGGTGCATCCGGAATCTTCCGTGTGGATGCACTTTTGGATTTGGAAGTTGAGAGTGGCCGAACCTGCTGACGCTGAGGTCGGTGGTGTGAAAACAAACAAAGCTAAACAGAAAAGCAGCCCAGGAAAAAAGGATCAACTTGGACAGCATGGGGCTGTCAGAACTGGGGACACAACCAGTGCCTTTCAGTTCAGGGGAAGGCAATTTGTTCAGGTTCTGAAGCGAAAGCAGGGATTTACAGGAGAGCACAGACTCCGGCGAGCCGGCTCTTAGCGCTCTTGCCGAGGCTTCGCGGTGTGAAACTTTCATGGAAGTCACTAATGAGTGATTATGGGCCGAGAGTCTGAATATCCATGAGATGTGGTTTCCCCACCAGACGGAATGTTTTTATCATTTCGTGTAATGACAGCCTGGACAACAATTCATTTAGCTCTGAAGGCATCAGCATTAAAATGGAAGAATCCATTAAGATGCTGTATGCAAGGATTTATAAATTAGGCAATTTCCTTGATTATTGCAATCATTTACAAAATTGATTGTTCCCGTGTGGTATAGACAGATCTCAGCAACGATCATTGACAACAAACACATTCTCTGATATCTATAGCTACTGGTCACTAAAGCAGGTCACTGTTCCTTATCCTCCCTGCTGTTCTTGGTCTCAAGGTCAGGCAGACTTTCAAAGAGGCTTACAAATAGTGAGTTTTCACGGGAGATCCACCCAGGCTGGGGGGGGGGGGGTAGGTACAAGTTGTGCTAAAGAATGCAGCGTTGTTTTTATATTTCAATCTTAACGTTGGAGGAGGGTGTGGATGATCGTGACTTGCTTAAGATCAGTAGCACAGATTTTGAGATGATGCCAACCTAAAAGGAAATTACTTTCGCAAATTGCGGCTGTAAATATTTGTTTGATTGAAGATCTAAAAGTCAATAATGTGTTTTATTTGTTGGTCCTTAGAGTTCTAATTATCCAATAGATACATCTTGGAGTCACTGGATTTTAGGTCAATTAATTCTGGAAGGCATAATAAAGACATTGTTACAAGTGTGAAACGTTCAAAATGTTGCAGTTTTTCCTATACAAGAACACTCAGGAGTTCACTGGGTACTTAATCACTAACCACAAACCACAGAGTTGTCTTTATTCCTGCCGGATCAGAGATGGGCATGCCACTTGGGTATACAGTTTTCTGTCCAATGAGAGCTAGCAGTTTGTGCTTAGAACAAAATAACTGACTTTAGGCATTTACTTTTTAATCATCTTTTTCTTTTTAATTATAATTTTCCATGCTTGGATCTCAGACTAGGGCTTGAAAGTAATAATAACATTTTAGAAAATTGCTTAACACTGTTGGGAAGGCCAAAATTTTTTTAGTTTGTCCTGGTTTTTATATAATAATTTGATTTCAAGGTATTCCTTTGGTTAAAAGGAGAAATGCTATGTTTGGTGGCACCCTGCATTTTTATTTGACTATGGTTGTTTGCTCTGAAGTTCGTTTTCATTTTTAATTAATTGTAAAATTCACTGCTTAAAAATTCAATGGAAAGACATTATTTCCACTTGTCTTGATATTATCTCATTATTATTAATTTTTTTTGGGGGGCAGCATTTCTGGTTTCTGTTAAGACTTAAAAGCCATGTGACTAGATTTGTCTTGTGTGAAGTGAACGAAGCACTCCATTTTAGAGATTTTTTTTGCAAGCACCCTTGTAAATTTATTTAATAAACCAAAATCTCCTGCATGCAATTGTGAAATGATATGGGATTAAGCCCATTTTATTAAAATGAACAGTGTTTTTCACTCTCTGTGATCATTTTCAATTAAAGCTGTCTCAGATAATGAAGTGTTTTCTATAGAAACATTCAGTGTAATCTAATTCAGTAGAAACTTCTTAAGTGCTTTTTAATTGGAATCAAATGAAATGTAATCAAGTCATGTTTTCAGTGTCTTGTAAAGCACCAAGACCCAAGTGTTGTTAGCACACTTGGGAATATTAAGGTTTATCACAAAAATAACAGAATTAAATTCTCAGATATTCATGTAAACTCCGGTATGGTAGATAACCCATAAATAAATTTTAGGTTAGAGTACAGTGCTTTCAGAATCTGTTGTCCCAAACTAATATGAAACTTCATTGGTGATTAAAAAATGCACCTGGGGGAAAGAGTCTCAGAAAATATTGTGCTCTTGAGGAAAGCACTTAATTTCAATTTATTGCAATTTAAAATTTGACCTACATAATCTATGAGGTGGAAATCTAATTATTCAGATTTAAAATGGTAGAAATGAACTTTTATATTAAAAATAATTAAAGGTTATTGGCCCTGGCCTGGTGGCTAAGTTGGTTAGAGCATTGTCCTGATACACCAAGGTTGTGGGATCAGTTCATAGACAGGGTACGTATAAGAATCAGCCAATGAATGCATAAATAAGTGGAATAGCAAATCAATATTTCCCTCCCTTTCTCCCTTTCTCCCTCCCTCTCTCCTCCTTCTCCTCCTTCTCCTCCTTCCTCTCCATCTAAAAACAATGAAAAAGAATGCTCATCATAAGAATTCAAACTATATGAAAATATAAGCCAGTGGTAATCATTGTTGATTTTTATAATGGGATGACTAAATAATATAATACATATTTATTTCATTGAGTCACAGTTCTGGTAAAAGATATCCACGCTATTTCCTTGATACTGCAAAAACACATTTTTAAAGCAACAACCAATGGGACTGTCTTCATAGGATCTCCTGCAAATGTCTGAATTTGGCTCACCCATGAATAGATTTTACTTTTGTGTCTAGTCCCGTTCTCCCATCTGTATTTTTCCTGGTGGGAAATTTCATTAACAGTCTGCAGAGCCCACTGATATTATAGAAACACTTCTGCTGATATTGTCTGTGTGTTTTATAGCGTGTCTTTAATAAGACCAGAGCCTTTTGGAGTCTTTCGGAAGATTTTAATGGCCCTCAGGGAGGAAGGAGGAAATATTTGTTTTCCTTTTCTGCACATGAAGTTGTTAACAAAAAGAGGATCAGATCTTTTTGAAGTGCTTTTCTGAGTAGAAAGACATTAATTTATCTGGTTGTGAGGCTTCAGTGAAACGTCTTATTTTCTTTGTGCCTCTATTTCTCCATGTGTAAAGAGTTGGACTGGACTATTGTGCAAATAGTCATAAACACTATTTATGACTTCTGTGTAACCAGAGAGATTTTACTTTTTCAATTGGAATTTTAATAGTAATTTTTAAGTCTCTAGAGGACTGTGCAGATAGTCATAAATAGCCGCATTTCTTGTCTGTTAAAACCAAAGATTTCACTCAGGAGACCACGAAACCCATTTTGGGCTTAATTACCACAAAATTAGGCTTAGCTAATATTTAAATGCACATTTTTTTTTTTTAGCACTGCTTATCAGGAAGACAAAATTATGTATTAAAAGGATACCTCACAACATGGATGTAAAGAGAGTCATTGGATGGCTTTAATTTCTTTTTAAAAAAATTTAAATTCTTTATTGTTTAAACTATGGCTTTAGCTTCTAAAACTACATTTCTAATGGGGGCCAAGAAGGGCAAGTACACACACTGGGCACATGAACATTTCCTAGAGGTGCAAGATTTCAGAAAGTGAACTCACTCTTAATCCTCACAACAGAGAACTGGCTTTCAAAATGAAATGTAAGGGGGATGACTTAGTCACCCCTGGGAAAACCACGAGGAAGCCCTGAGCCACAAGGTCTTTTGATCACAGGCCCCAGATCAGGAGCCGTTCATCAGGTGGGGATGGCGCTAGGTGCTCAATTCTGAATAGAAAATCCCCAGCATATCGTGGCTTGTGAATAAATGTTAAGACAACAAATCAACATAATGGCACGGGTGCCACTGCCCATAGAGAGGGGTGCGCAGCTGTGTGTGTACCAGTGCATGCTGATGTAACAGCCCATCAGAGAAATCCTGACTGTGTGTCAATGTTGACCCCATGAAAAGCAAGAATTCTAAGTGATAGTCTGCATTTAGGACATTTTTGATAACAAAAATAAAATAAACACAAATACCAAAACGTGTCATAAAGAAGAAAAACATAGACGAAAATGCATATTTTTCCTAACACATACTTACTTCATATTGCAATCATTTCTGTTATGGTATCTGGAGTTTTCACTTAGGTGGTAACCTAAGAAGGCGTGATATTCAAAATGTTTTACAAACCAGATTACAGCCTGCCCCACAAGCTTGGACGCTGCATTCAGATCTGCACCCCACCAGCCCCTCCGTGCAGTCCTGTGTCATGTGGAGAGGCCCTGGGCACTCCTCCATGTTGGTTGAGATGTGTGGTCTGTGTAGTCTCTAAGTTTCCCCCATGCCAGCTCCATCTGCAAATTTGCTGATCTTTTTCTGTCTTTCCCTTTTCTTAGTAACATCAAGCCTGATTTCTGATCTTACCTTCTCACACTCAGACAGCTCACCTGTTCTTACTGTTTTACTGGCGGTAGAGAAGCAGGCCAGTGAGTAATTCCAGTTAAAAACAGTGTGCACACCATGCTTTTTCTGGTGCCCAGGAGAAAGGTGACTTCCTGTGGGAAGATCAGGGGATGGGGAGGAATTTAACCTGGGCACAGAAATGGTTAGTACCCAGGCCTCAAGGAGGAAAGGTGCTCCGAAGATCAGCTCCTCCCTCAGTGGAGCTCCACAGACCTGCCCCGCCCAGCTTCATGCCTGCGGGCTCCTTCACCCTAAGGCAGTGTTTCCCAAAGTGCGGTACGCGTACCCCCAGGGGTACGGGAAGAGTTTGGTGGGGATATGCACTGCACCGTGCTTAGCCGCGCCTAATTCTACGTTAATAAATATTATTTATAATATAACTTTTATTTATATTTTATTATGAATAATTTTATTTTTTGTTTCTTATTATTTTGTGTATGCACCAAAAATATATTTTGATTGTTATTGAAATACATCCATTTTTTTTTTTGACGAGGGGTACTCAGCGTTACGAAAATTATAGAAGGGGTACACATATGTTAAAAGTTTGGGAAACACTGCCCTAAGGGAACTGCTTCCTGCTCCTACTGACATCTTGCTAATGTCCAATGTCTCGCTGCTGTCCACTGCTGGGATCGAGCCTGCCCTGCTTCTTTTTTTGGGGGGCGTGACCTGCTCTTGACCAGGAAGGCTCACCCTTCTTATTGTGGTATGTCACCCTTTATCTTTTACCTTTTAGGAGTCGCATCAGCCAATAATTCATTTTGGGCTAATCCCAGTTTTCACTACGCTTTCCACATTTCCTTTAATCCACCCCCTGACAGCGGTGAAACTTCTACTTTATCACTTGATATTGAAGTCTCAGTTGGTAAGCTCATACTTGGGAAATACTTAGACTTAAAAACACTTTATTCTTTATATATCATTCAACCTTGAGTGGGCATCCTATATTTTTATTGGCCAAATTTGGCAATTTAATCCAGGTGATAACTGAGGGGAGGCCCTGATGGGAAAAGGAATGAGCCTGTGGCTGTGAGGGAGGCCAGCACGCCAGGAGCCAGGGTTCAGAGGAGCGTGGGGAGATAAGCACAGATAAGTTAGACCGTGCGAGAGACTCAGCATTTACTCTGAGTGGAGTAGATCTAATTGATCACTCTGGGTGCTGGGTGGAGGACAGTCTGGGTGCTGGGTGGAGGACAGTCTGGGTGCTGCGTGGAGGACAGTCTGGGTGCTGGGTGGAGGACAGTCTGGGTGCTGTGTAGAGGACAGTCTGGGTGCTGGGTGGAGGACAGTCTGGGTGCTGGGTGGAGGACAGTCTGGGTGCTGGGTGGAGGACAATCTGGGTGCTGTGTAGAGGACAGTCTGGGTGCTGTGTGGAGGACAGTCTGGGTGCTGTGTGGAGGACAGTCTGGGTGCTGAGTGGAGGACAGTCTGGGTGCTGGGTGGAGGACAATCTGGGTGCTGTGTAGAGGACAGTCTGGGTGCTGTGTGGAGGACAGTCTAGGGGGTGGGGGGCAAAGATGGACACTCTTAGGAGGAACTCCAAGGACAGGAGGTGGCTAGAGAAAGCAGGGGTTGTGAGCCTGTAGCTGTTGTTTAAGTCTGTGGGACTGTTTGAGGTCATCTGGGGAGTGTGGGTAGCCCCAGCTTGGACCAGAGGAGGGCTGAAACGTCCCCAGTTCCATGAGTTTCTGTGGATTGGATCTGCAGGTTGAACGTGGATTAAGAGTCATGTACAGGGTGGGGCAAAAGTAGGTTTACAGTTGCTCATAAGAAAAGAATACAGTAATTAATAAATAATTATATAGGAATAAACTCTGTGCCTTGTGTATTCATAACTGTAGGCCTACTTTTGCCCCACCTGTAGTTGGGGAGGGTTTGGGTGGCTCATCTCGTTTCCCTCCTCTGCTAGTCAGCGGCACAGTCCTCACTGTTGTCCGAGGGTTCACGTGACAGCGAGGCAGTAGGAGAGTGGCTTTGGGATGATGTCACCTCTCCTAAATGTGTTGGGGTCTGTTAATCATGAGGTCATTATATGTTCCACTTGTGGCCCATCCTGGAATCTTTCCCCAAAGAGAGCGCTGCTTAATCTGACTCACCTAAATTTTCTGTCAAAAACCTCATTCACCTCCTCTTCCCCGAGTGGGGCATTGCCCTTATTCTCTTGCATTGTTTTATTTTTTATTTTTTTTTATGATGATGACAAGGAGTAAAAATACTTGTGAAAGGGAATTTGGAAAACAGAAAAATATTTTAAAAGGAAAAGCGAGATGAGCTATGTAATTAACTTGGTGACACTCTTTTTGCAGTTAGTGTTTTCTTTTAATATACAGATGAAAACATGCTGTTCGTCTCATAAAATTATAAACACTGTCCCCATACAGAAAATTCTTGGAGGGTATAGCCAATAAAATGATTAGCTATATGCTATAAAAATGTATTAGCTAGATACGCTTACTATGGGCGACTTCCATTTTTGAACATTTGTGTTGGCCCTCCCTCTCCCCCTCCCTCCCTCCTTACTGTGGACACATTACTAATCATTTCATATCCTGAGCGTAGTGGGCCATGCTTGCCAAATACCTGCAGGAAGAAACAGGCACAGAGAAACTCACTTCATACGAACGGCCACGATACGAAAAGCAACAGCAAACATCTGTCCATCGCTTTCCAATTTGTACGACGTTCCACAGCCCGCGCGCTGGTCATGTAGCTGCCGCCTCTGAAACGCAGGAGGCCCCGGGGGGCTGGTGTGAGGGAGCCGGGGGGCTGGTGTGAGGAGCCGGGGGGACTGGTGTGAGGAGCCGGGGGCTGGTGTGAGGAGCCGGGGGGCTGGTGTGAGGAGCCGGGGGGCTGGTGTGAGGAGCCGGGGGGCTGGTGTGAGGAGCCGGGGGGCTGGTGTGGGGAGCCGGGGGGCTGGTGTGAGGGAGCCGGGGGGCTGGTGTGAGGGAGCCGGGGGGCTGGTGTGAGGAGCCGGGGGGCTGGTGTGAGGGAGCCGGGGGGCTGGTGTGAGGAGCCGGGGGGACTGGTGTGAGGAGCCGGGGGGCTGGTGTGAGGAGCCGGGGGGCTGGTGTGAGGGAGCCGGGGGGGGGGGGCTGGTGTGAGGGAGCCGGGGGGCTGGTGTGAGGGAGCCGGGGGGGGGGGCTGGTGTGAGGGAGCCGGGGGGCTGCTGTGAGGGAGCCGGGGGGGGGGGGCTGGTGTGAGGGAGCCGGGGGGCTGGTGTGAGGGAGCCGGGGGGGGGGGCTGGTGTGAGGGAGCCGGGGGGCTGGTGTGAGGGAGCCGGGGGGCTGGTGTGAGGGAGCCGGGGGGGGGGCTGGTGTGAGGGAGCCGGGGGGCTGGTGTGAGGCTCCGGGGGGCTGGTGTGAGGAGCCGGGCGCGGGGCGGGAGGCGGCCTGCCCGCCCGTCCTCGGAAGGCCCGGGCCTGCCCACCTCCTCGACCCGCGTGCTCCGGGGGAGCTCTCCATCTGTCCCAATGTTAGCCTGGAGCCGACCGCCTCCACACAGTGATGAAATCCCTAACAAATGTAGCGACAACACTGAACATAAGGCCTTAATTTTTCCCCAGTTGCTTGCGTTTACAGTTAATTCAGTTTGAATTATAAGTCACCTCCATGCGCATGACTCATGCGCTCATTACTATGAGCTTTGTTTGCTGAAATGTTCAACGCAGAGAGGAGTTGGTCTGCGAGCAGTGTGTAGCCAAGGTAATACCGAGCTGGGGTTCCAACCGAGAGAGCTGCTTCGTATCTTTGCACATCTTGTATTCGAGTTGTCCAAGAGAACGAAAACATCTTTTATAAAAAATATTTTTATTGATGGGGAGGGAGGAAGGGAGAGGGTTAGAGAGAAATGTCAATGGGAGAGAAATATAGATCAGATGCCTCCTGCACGCCCCTCACTGGGGATTGAGCCTGCCACTCAGGCATGTGCCTTGACTGGGAATCGAGCCAGTGACCTCCTGGCTCATGGGCTGACACGCTAACCACTGAGCACACCAGCTGGGTGGAAACATCTTTTAAAAGCATCTTTTGGACCACTGTCCACAGTGGCTATTGGAGGGCATAAGTATGCAAATCAAACTTAATTTTGCAGCAAAATGAAGGAAACATTTTTTCCCCCCTCCCTATTCCAGGACATGTTGCTTCAGGCCAGCTGAAACCCTTTTCCAAGTGCAGCTCTTGGTGGATCCAGAAGGGCGATAAACTAGGCCTTGCAGTTGTGATGAAAGGGAGGAAATGGTTTCAAAAGCAAATCACTTTCACACTTTATAAAAGGCTGGAGAGAAACCGTAAGGAAATGTCCAGAAAACAAGCATATAAATAGATAATTGCTGAAATATTTGGATAATTTTGAGAATAAATGCAGGCTAACATTTTTGGACAGTGAAATCAGCTTTTCATAATAACTCTGTCTCCCAGCCAGTAATTTCCTTGTTCTCCCTAATTTATTTCACTTCTGTGGAGCTGGCAAATTCCTGTGTTCCGTACCTCAAACAAACTGGTTTCCCCGCTACCAAGTTCTGTTGTGAGACTCTGGTCTTGCCCCTGGCTTTTTTTTTTTTAAATTGATTTCAGAGAGGAAGGGAGGGGGGGAGAGAGATGGAAATATCAATGATAAGAGACAGTCATTGATCGGCTGCCTCTTGAACGCCCCACCTTAGGGATTGAGCCCCCAACCCGGGCCTGTGCCCTGACTGAGAATCAAGCAGTGACCTCCCGGTTCATAGGTCGACCACGCCAGCCGGGTTTGCCCCTGGCTTTCATGAACAAAGGGGGGGCAGGGGCTCAGGCTCAGGATCCCCAAAAGGGCTTTGGGCTTTCTGATGCCTTCCCCCTCCCTCCCCCCCCCCCCCCCGGGGCTCCCGGGATGTCCAATATTGCAACAGTCCTTTTAACTTGGGAGCCATGTCCAAAGCCACTCTAAAGTTATGCAACCTTTAGCAGTCTTGGGGCTCCTGGTGAGGTGTGTGGGGACTGGAAGAGGGCAGTGACCACACCCAGGCCGTCTCTGCTAAGGCGCTATGGCTAACGTCCTCGGCAAGGCCAAGGTAGAAGGCAGTGGGTCGTTTGAGGTGTCTTTGTGTTTTTTTTGTTTGTTTGTTTGTTTTGTCATTTTTTCCCCCCCTGGCTAATAGAGAAGAGTGGCAGTGACTTTCATTTCTGAAAACTCTGCTTAGGGGCCTGGCTCAGTGGAAAACTTCATGCTCTTCACTGTGGGTGGCAGCAAGTGTGAGTCTGGAAAGTTTAAAATGGACGCTTTAGGGGCCCATTAGGAAGGCAGAGAGAACCGGTAGGAAGTGAGGTGGGTTGCCTTCTGGTGTGCCGCCACCTTCCCTCTCGGCTGGAGCCAGGGGCGGATCTTTCTCCGCGTCCCCCTGCTGACAGAAGATCTCCAATGATAGAAGCGCTATTTAAAATCTTGCTGAAGTGGCCAGAGCGAGGAGTTTTATTAAAAGTAACCGTGGAGCGTGCCGCAGGGGGGATGGACGTGAAGTCCCAGCAGCACTGCTGTGCGTGCACGGTGACTGGCCAGCCGAGCCCAGACCCGAGGCTGAGGCGCTGTGTCAGGCGTGGGTGGAGGCCGTCCCGCCCGGTTCTGGAGGCGTTTGCCATGGGACTAAGGAGAGCCATTCATCCGCTCATTCGGTGTAGATTTGGTAAGCGCCTCTTAACGTGCCAGATGCTACCTACAGGGTCGCTGAAGGATATAGTGTTGGGTTAGAAAGACACAGTCTGTGCCTGGGAGAAGCTTACAGTCTGTAAGGACCAACTATCTGAGGAAGATTTTGAGACGAAGATAACATAAGGCAGGATGAGTGTGAATGTTAGACACCTGGCAGAGAAAACCCAGAGAGAGAACTGAAGAGTGAAGGGAGGAGCCGCAGGGAGGAGCGTCACCCGAGGCCCCTGCAGGCAGGTTTGGGGTGAGAGTCCGTGGGACAGTGACCAGGGGGAGAGCTGGGGTTGAAGGTGGGAAGAATAGCCATGCAGAGGCCCAGAGGAGGAGAGCAAGGAAGTCCTTTTTGTTTAAAAGGCCGGCTTGGTGTGTGGGTCCCCCTCAGTGGGGTGAGGGTAAGAAAGGAGGCTGAAGAACCAGGAAGGCACATCGATGAGCTGCTTGAACACTGATTGGAGAGTTGAGAGCTGAAGTGCAAAGAGGAGCCTACAACCTCATTGCTAGGAGGGTGTCGTGAGGAGGGCCGGTGGCAGGTGAAGAGGACCTGGGTTTGATTCAGCAGATGGTATTTCAACGGGTATAACCAGAGGTAATGGAGGCTCACTGCAGTCTGAGATCCAGCCGCCTTCCAGACTGGTAACGATTCTGATAGAACCAGAGGCATCGCAGCTCCCCAGAGAATGCCAGTGACTAAAACACAGCTCGTCTCACACCGTGAGCTGTCATTGGGGAACACAGCACGCCAATGTTGTAAGGCCTTAGATTTGGTCTGTAACTCCACGTAACACCTAATTAGGTGGACAAAGGAGGAGGAAAGGATAGTGGGAACAGAAAATGCTCAAGAGGGGAGTGGGAATCTCTCTCAGGTAGATAACGGTTCTCTGTGTTAGAAACTTTTTATTTTTCTGATGGTGATGGTGGTAGGGCCACATACAGTTGTATGATCTTCTGTTGGAACAAAGAGGAGTATCTTAGGCTTTGGGATGGATGATTGTGTTATGTTAAGAGTTGGGGGGCCTACTGGTGTCTGCCCTTATGTAGTCTTTCAACAAACCATAAAGAGCTGTGCAAATGCAACAGAAAAACCCCCAAACAGAAATCTAGAAATCCCAGTTATGTAGGAGCACAGAATTGAAAGATGGGAGAGTGAGGGTGTTCATATGTCACTTCCAGAAACATTTGTATAGCATACTGAGTGGCTAGCATGTAGTGGGCAGCATTAACTGCTACAATCTCCTACACATGAAGACATGGGAGAGAGAATTAACCCAAAACCCAATCTAACCTTTCAACTAACAAGAATATGAAGGAATGCAAATTTTAAAGTGAGTTCAGATTGGCGTAGGGAAGAACAAGATGAGAGATTTTTTTCTAAAAAAGAAGAAGAAATGAGAACAAAATGGACAATAAAGGCTGGAAGCAGAGAAGACCTGGACAAAAGGATGAGCGTGTATATGAGAAGGTGGAGAGAGCTCCGAGGGGGAGGGCCCTGAGAGCAGCCGGAGCCCCGGAGCACCCCGCACTGGGGTCCATTCCTGCCACCTTCAGGGCCACGGGCTGCGTCCTCCGCCGCAGCATCGCTCCCGCTGCAGTGACCAGGGCTTCTGGTGGTGCCTGCCCTGCCCCCTCTCGGAATTGGAGGAATGCATCTGGTCCTGGGCTGCAGATTAGAGCTTCGGCCGGGGGACTCCACGTGAAGCTGGAGTCCTTGGGTGGCCTCCCAAGACAAGCTTCAGACCCTCGGCTGATATTTCCAAACTTCCTTCTCTGACCATCCGTAGCTTCTGTTTTTAGAACTACATTGTCAGCGGTGTCAGACCCTTCCCCGATGATTCATCCCTTTACGACTAGCATTACTATCTCTTGTTTGGAAATTAAGAAACAGAAAGGAATTCCAGGGAGCAAGTAAAGACATTTAAATTGATGTATATCTGTAAGGTTACAATGCCAAGTTAAGTCAGCTCAGTTTTATTCCAGGGCTTTCTTTATACCAGGTTTACACGTTTTATTTTACATATCAAAATTTATTTCATTTGAAATTTTTAAGTTGAGTTAAAAAATTTTAAAGGCTTTCCCCCCTTACTATTTCTTCTATAATACTCATTCACATTAGATATCTTGAAAAGAGTTATTGGTGAGTTTTGAGTATCTTTCATTTTATTTTTATTTTTATTTTTATTTTTATTTTTTAAATATTTTATTGATATTTTACAGAGCGGAAGGGAGAGAGATAGAGAGCCAGAAACGTCGATGAGAGAGAAACATCGACCAGCTGCCTCCTGCACATCCCCCACCAGGGATGTGCCCACAACCAATGTACATGCCCTTGACTGGAATGGAACTCGGGACCTTTCAGTCTGCAGACCGACGCTCTACCACTGAGCCAAACCGGTTTCGGCTATTTTTATTTTTTAATAAACTGAGCCAACCCCGTTTCGGCAGCGTCTTTCATTTTAAAGAGGGATTGGTTTATTTATTTTCAGATCATCTTGCTCCAAAAAAAGAGGCTTAAAGTGGCTCTTAGGAAGTCTTCGAGGTGGATGCTTTGAGAAGATGAAAAGGGAAGATTCTAAATAGAAACAAATGTGCAGTATTTAAAACTATTCTGGGTACTGTTTTGATGCTGGGATATGTTATGGATATGGATATGTTATGTCTGAGTAGTGCTGTCTTGATATACCTGTATTTGCCGGCGTATAAGACGATTTTTTGGCCCTGAAAAATATGCCTCCAAGTGGGGGGTAGTCTTATACAGCGAGTATATAACAAACTCTGTATTTTTTAGTGGAAATGTTAGGGGGTCGTCTTATACGCCCAGTCTCTTATACGCCGGCAAATACGGTATTTTTCAGGATGTTCTGTGCTTGTTTGTGGAATGGATGTGATGTTACCACGATGTGATACTGTTCCATGATCTGGAGGCAGTGTCACACATGGACAGAGTCGGGAGGCCACAATCTCGGTCTGTGGGGAGTAGCTGATGAGTTGTGCAATGTGTGTTCCTCCCCGCCCCCCCTTAGTAAATAGGTAATTGGTGTTTATTACCAAATATTCAGAAAATACAGAACAAAACTTAAAAATTTCATAGTCCACTACCTGGAGATAAACTCTAAAATTTTAAATGTATTTTTTTCTAAAAAAATATTTTTAAATATATATATTTATGTGTATTATGCTGAACATTTTTTAACTTAAATTGTTACCTAAACATGTCCTAGTATCATTAGTATTTTTTGTAATCATCCTATTCAATATAGTGTCCACCAAATGAATGAGTCATACTTTGCTTAAATTTTTGTTTCCTTATTGTTAGACATTTAGCATCTATGTTGTTTATAGTTTTTCCATTATAGTGTTGACTTCTGCATATTGGAAATTATTTCTCTCCGACATGGTTATGGCAATGGGTAAGGTAATATGTGATAAAATGGTTGATATTTGTTGAATATGGGCTCCCCCTCTCTTTTATTAAAACTTTTGGGCTTACCAGGGCTGTTTTAAGGATCTGTGAGTTGCCCTTAATAAACAGTAACTCACTAATGTTTTGAAAATAATAATTCTAAAAATGAAAAGTTCCTTACTTTATATAGGAGAGAGAGAGAGTTCTGAAAACTTACTTTTCTGGTCCAGTTTTACAAACCAAATATCTTTAAACCACTAGAGCACGGGTTTCCAAACCACCAGGATACTTTCCCCCCCTCTAACATTTTATAGAACTTAAAATATAAGCAGCAGAATAAATTAAGTAGAGAGATATAATATAATAAATCCTCTTGTATCCAGCATGTATCTTGAATAATTTTTCTTTTCATTCTGTTTCCTCTGTTCTTTCCAGACTTTTTCTTTTGCTTTGTTTTATTTCATTTGTTGTTGTTGTTGTTGTTGTTGTTGTTGTTGGACTATTTTAAGTAATTCTCTGATATTATAACATTTTATCTGCAGAAACTGTAGATTTAGAGATAAGATAAGTCTGGTCCGTGTGGCTCAGTGGTTGAGCATGGACCCAAGAACCAAGAGGTCACTGGATGGATTCCCAGTCAGGGCACATGCCCCAGCTGCGGCTTGATCCCCAGTAGGAGGCATGCAGGAGGCAGCCAATGGATGTTTCTCTCTCATCAATATTTCCGTCTCTCTCTCTCTCCTTTCTCTCTTTCTAAAAATCAATGAAAAATAAAATAAAAAAATAAAAGATACAGATAAAAATAGCACATGTCCACAATACCATCTTCATATCCAGTGACATTAACAATGGTAGCATCATCTCCTTTCAGAGCCCCTCACCTCCCTGCCTCCCCCATCTTTTAGGAATTGATTTGTTTGAATAACACAGTTGAAACAGGATTTTTACATTGCATTTTGTTGAAATACCTTTTAGGTCTTCATTAATCTATAAGAGTTCAATAGTTAGGGAGAATTTTTTTTAAAGAGAATTCTTGAGTCTCCCCTCTAACCTACCGAATCATCAGGGATGTAGTCTCATGGTCTGCATTTAATAAAAGCATTATTGCTGATTCTGATGGACAAACAGCTTTGAGAACTCATACAAAGGAGATACTCATGACACATTTGGGATGAAGTTTTTAGTAGAGGAGTAAGCTATTCTTAGTTCTGTGGTTGGCAAACTGTGGCTCTCGAGCCACATGTGGCTCTTTGGCCCCTTGAGTGTGGCTCTTCCACAAAATACCATAGCTGGGCGAGTCTATTTTGAAGAAGTGGCATTAGAAGAAGTTTATGTTTAAAAAATTTGGCTCTCAAAAGAAATTTCAATCGTACTGTTGTTATTTGGCTCTGTTGACTAATGAGTTTGTCGACCACTGCCTTAGTTTATTTATTTTACAAATATGAACCCTTTATTTATTGGATTTCATCAAAATGGGACTCACTTCTTGTATGGATGAGGACTGAGATGATATATGACTTTTCCTACAATCACTCATTTTCATCCCAGTTATTATTTCTTATAGTGTTTTCATTGCTTTCTATTGAGAACTTTATATTAAAACTACTCTGTCTATTTGTATCATATCTGTAGTTATCTTTTCTTGGCAACAAAAAAAAGTGTTTAAACTGAGAACATGGCCCTAACTGGTTTGGCTCAGTGGTCTGTGGACTGAAGGGTCCCGGGTTTGATTCTGGTCAAGGACCCATGCCTGGGTTGTGGGCTCAATCCCCAGTAGGGGTGTGCAGGAGACAGCCGATCAATGATTCTCTCTTATCATTGATATTTATATCTCTCTCCCTCTCCCTTCCTCTCTAAAAGCAATAAAAACATGGCTTTAAAAAATCCACTAAAACAGAATATGTAAGGAAGTAGGAAGAAATCATCTATGATCTCTCTGCTTAGAAGTATTTACAGTAAAAATTAGCATTTTTATTGTACCTCATTCTAGTCTTTTCTTATGGCAGCGAATTTTTTAATAGACAAATTCTAAAATCCTGTGAACATTTTTGTAATGACTAAATATTCTTTACTGTAAGTTTAGTGGCTGCCTAGTATTTCAGCATATAGGTATGCTCTAATTTTGGTATTTCTGTTGTTTAAATTGTTCCCCGATGCCCTCGCTGGGTAGCTCAGTTGGTTAGAGCATCATCCTGATACCCCAAGGTTGTTGGTTTGATCCCCTGATTAGGGTACATATACAAATTAACCAATGAATGCATAAATAAGTGGAACGGCAAGTCAGTGTTTCTCTCTTTCCCTTTCTCAAAAACCACCCAATAAATAAACCCCACAAATTGTTCCCTGGCGTGGATAATACCTATCAGAATCCCTATAACTTTTTTTGGTGTACATTTATTACTGTTTTCCTGGTTTAATTTTTGTATTTCTGAGTTGAAATGTTTATACGGCTTTTATTTTGCCTAATTTGCCTTCAGAAGGGTTGCATCAGTTTACATTCCTCTGAGTGGATAAGTATTTCCTTGATCCCTCATCTATGCTGTGGTCTTTTCTATTATAAACCATTTACGTGTCCCTCCCTTTTTTTATATTTGTGGCTTTTAATATAGAACCTCAGTTATGCTTTCTGAGGCACATGACACCCGATGATTCACCATGTGGGCCTTTTGACTCAGTTTTAGGAAAACTTTGGAGGAAATGCTTTGGAGGTCTGGGGAGTCACCTGTGTGGCCAGTTCAGAGGCTCTCGGCCCCATTACAGGGAACAGGGAAGAGGGGAACCACGTAGCTGGCTACTGAATTTTCTTCTTCTGGTTTGAGCATTTTGGATATTGTATTTTTAGCAGAGATAATGAAATGTCCAGGTTCTATAGGTGGTTGTATTTCATGGGTAAGCAAAATGAATCCAAAATAAATACACTTGGCCAATTGTTGGTAAGATCCTTGGGGTCCAAGTGTGCAGGGAAAATATTTTACCAGTGGGTGTATTATTTTCATTTTTATTGTGCTTCTTTTTCTTCCCACATTGATACGATTGCTGCAGTAGGCATGTGTTCGCTTTCTCCTCCCATGCAAGCTTGCTTACCACTGTAATAAAGCTTAAGGCTTTAGCCCCCATTTGATAGAGACCCTAAGCTCTATGCCCCCTGATTTCAGATCTGGCTTTCTGGCTGCCTTTCGTCTAGTTTCTTGTCTCAGATGAGTTCTCCTTATAGCGTAACCGAAGAAGGAATAACGTGGAGAAGAAAGGGAGAGACAGCTGAAGTTTGGGTCAGGAAAGGGAGAGCTGGGATATTTTAATATTTTGAAAAACCGGAGAAATGGTGGTTTGGAGTGGATTACAGCCGTTAAGCAAAACTCGCCAGGAGTGGAATGAGCAAGGTCGGGGAAGAAGGGATCCCTGGCAAAGTCTGACCTGGCCCGGGCGGGCCTGCCTTGGAGATTGACCCGCTGGGTGGGCAGCTGCCTCTTTTGTGTGTAAGGCCGGTTGGGTTGCGCATCTCTGGTTCACGCCGCAGTTCTGCGCAAACACACCAGCATTCTTTGCGTTTGCGACTGTTTATGCAGCACAACAGGAAGAGCCGATCTTGTTGTTTCAGCATAGATGGCCAGCAGGATAATTCCGACCGAAATGGAAAGAAACGGTTTTATCTTAAATTGTCCACTTTAGTCATTCACGTTATTAGAATGCGAATGTTGCCAACTTTCAGTTTACTTTTGTGCTGTTTAGACACACTTCGTATGGTGCTTTGTTTGAAAAGACCTCCAAGTATTTTTATGGAAGTATTTACAGGAAGTTTGTTTCTCAGGGGCTAAGGCAAACATGTTATTACTCCTTTGGTAGATGCATTTATCCAAATCTGCTTTTGAAGACAAAAGCCCGACTGAGAGCTGGCATTCAGTGCGATGATTTGGGTCTTTCACAGATACAGTGTCTAATTCAGACACTTTGCTGTTTTTGGCAATCGCACTGCCTTGATTTAGGTGGGACAGAGATCAGGGGTTGAAACGGCTCTACTCAGGAGGAAAGCGGACAGGGCTGACAGCAGTAAAAACCAAGACATTGCTGCATCCGGAAAATTTATGGTTAAGACCAGGGAAGTCTGGAGAGTTAGACAACTCTGCCATTTATTAATTTCCTGGCCTATGCAGCGTGTTTTACTTTTGAAGACTGAGCCATGACCTCTGAAAGGATGTGTCTCTAAGCTCTGTATTTTTTCTTCATATAAAATAAAGATATTCTACCTACAGTTTTCTAAAAGAGAAAAATAAAACAAAGGGGAGTGGGGTGGAGAACGATCAATGCTTTTCCATCTAGATCTGTGAAAATTTTTAATTTTTCCCCCCATTCCTATTTTGTGTACCCCAACGGTTTGATGCCAGAACCGCATCATTTACAAGTATTTCCCTGGAGACTGAGTGTGAGCAACTTATAAAACATTTCTTTAAAACTTGGCATTGCATTTTTTTTCTCTGAAAACTCTCCCAGTACCTTACTCAATTCCTACACCCTTCTCTCTCTCTCTCTCTCTCTCTCTCTCTCTCTCTCTCTCTCTCTCTCTCAGGAACTCTTCAGCTGTGGGTGTCTTTTGCACTGCTAATCCAGCTGGGCTTGTAGTGTATTTTAGGTCTTAGTGAGTCACAGTCTATTTGTTTTGGTGCCTCATTTAAATTGTGGTATCATAAATCACTCAATTTTTTAATCATTTGAGTAGCAAACACCCCAAAGCATTAAAGTTAAACAATGTTAATGGGGATTTATTTTGGATGCCATTGTTTTAATATGACAAATGGCCATGCATCAAGCTGCGTAGCACAGTTTATTTATGCAGACATAATTAGGCCTTTGAAATGAAATATACAGTGAGCCATTTGCCAGAAATTCAAAGCCTATTTGACATGGTCCCTCCTCCGATCTTACTCCATGTATGTGCTTAATAGATTTAAAGCAGACTGTAAGCTAGATGGATATTTCTTAGTTGGGAGAAATTGCATTTTGGATTAGGAAATAAGTTACCTGATATTCAGAATATTCACTTCCTCCTTCATTTCTTGGGCCTTTTAAATGATTTCCAGTAGGAAAGACTTAAAAGTTAGAAGAAAGGTACGATTTTTTGGCCCTGAAAAATATGCCTCCAAGTGGAGGGTAGTCTTATATGGCGAGTATATAACAAACTCTGTATTTTGAGTGGAAATGTTAGGGGGTTGTCTTATACGCCCAGTCTCTTATACGCCGGCAAATACGGTATTTTTCAGGGCCAAAAAATCGTCTTATACGCCGGTAAATACGGTATTTTTGGTTTCAAACATCTGAAAAAGAGATAGTTTCCCAAAAATGGTCTCACAGAAGAGAGAGGGGGTCTCCTGCTCTGAAGGTGCAGGGGCCAGAGAGAAATTGTGAATGTCCTTTCTCAGAGGTCTTGGATCTTGGAGAACAGCATGCATGTGCTCATTTTCAGGACGATGTCAGCACTATAGCATCCTGTCTCTGTATGTTCATTCTGTTGTTCTTATGTGTGTTTTGGGGGAGGGGGGCAAAGGATGTAATAGTTCATTTACAGCTGACCAGCTATTATTTTAAGGTCCTAAATACTTACCTCTCAGTAGTAGGGAGTAGGGACGAAGTGGGATAGCAGACAAGTTCTGGGAATAAGGAACCAACATGCAAAGAAATCTTACAAATTCATTTCAGCTTTTCACTCTTATTTCTGCACGACTAGGCCCAGTTGTCTCCATTAATCTGAGAGGGGGTCAGGGAGTATCAATAAAGGCAGGAGGAGAGACCAGTATTCCTAGAGTTAGGTCACATTTGTGGCAATCACTGTATGGCTTGCTTGGCGTGTAATGTCAAAAGAGGTAGGCGACTGCTTAAAAGTCTGAAAGGAGGGGATTGTTGACCGTGATTTTTCTGGTGAAGTTTCAATGCAGCGTCTCTGTAGTTACGGAGGGCCAAGAAGCCTGGCAGTGACCAGTGGACCACTACTATTTGGATGAGCATTTTCTCCCGGCTTAGCCCAGTAGTTGTGGAAATGGTCCCATGTCGGCCACCACCGTCCCTGGCTTTGGACATACTCTCAGAACCAGCCCAGTTCTTTTAAGGCATTACCGGTTCTTGAATTTCATTTTAACCAAGTTTTGTCTGTTTAAGCAAGATATACCTCCTGGAAAATAGGTGATACCTATTTCTACATTTTTCTTAAAATGTAGGAAATAAGATCAATTTTAAGGAGACTATTTCTAGCCAACAACAAGAATTTCCAAAGGTTTGCTCCCTGTCCCTACCTTGGTTGCCAAGAAAGAAACCTTTTAGCTACTCATCTGATCCTAGCCTCCCAAGAGTTACTGTATTGACCATAATCATTAATAAGCTTTTTATGTTTTATAATGTGACAGACACAGAATAGTTTCTTCGACTGGTGTAAGAAAAGTTGGCAAATGTTTACTATTTCTGTTGTTTTGGTACAAAAAAAACTTAACAAGTTTAAGTGAAAAATTTAAACAAAGACCTCACCCTACTTTCAAAACTCACTTTCTTTTACTGATTTTCACCGGACACATTGGAAAAATCTGACAGTTAAGGTAGAAGGAAAAAAAATCAAGAGGTTGAGAAAAAGTTCTCATGTCCAATTCTTAGAACTGTAAGCTTGAGGGTAAAAGATCCAGAAAATGGAGAAGCGACAACTTACTTGGGGTTACAAAAATGAAAATATTGTTAGTTTTGGGATTTAATACTTTTCAAGGTTTGTTAACTTTTAAATCTATGCCTGGAAAGATTGATGGATGAAAGTAAAGGATTTTGATCCTAAATCAGAACTTTTAGAGAAATGATATTCTAAGAGCTTCCTCAGAAAATATGTTACTATGAAGCAGTGTAGGATCATAACAAACCCAGGACGTGGCATACAGATTATCATTGATAAAGTGCAATAAGAACCTCCTGAGGTGGGCCTCAGAGCTGTAGGTCTACTCCAAGGCCACTGACTCTAGGTGTCCGGAAAACACCGCGTATTACACAGCAGCGTTTGAAGACATTAAATAGAGCTGATTGTGTGACCTTCCCAAGCATCTTTCTTCCTTTTAGGGCTGTGCTAAGAATGAGCCATCATGTGCTAAGGAAGGACCTGCATGGGGATAACATCATGAATAAGGCCTGAGCAACCATGCAGGTCACTTCAAAGCCTCAAAGTAACTTGTCCAAAACTGGACAAGTTACTTTTCATTTTCCTTAGCGTCCATTTTCTCATTTGTAAAGTGAGGAATACAGATCTTACCTAACTTGGATTAGTTATCTCTAAATTTCATAGGATGTTGGTTGTCACATCGTAGGTTCTCTGTAAATGCATTCTTCCCTTTGTTGCATAAAAAAAATTTCAGAGTATGAAGTTCTGTTTCACTTAGGATCTAAGCCAGAAAGAATCAGAAAATCCAGCATTTCAAACTTAAGCAATTCTCGTTTATAAAAATAGCATCTGAACTGGCCGCAGCCTGCCCGCTCACCCTCCCTCCCTCCTGCCCTGCTTTTCCCCCTCCTCCTCTCTTTATCTCTTTCTCACCAGCACTTAGCCCTGAAACACATCTTGAAGAATCAGGAAACCCTCAAGCATGGGGAATAAGTAGTTTCTTAATACACGGCAGTGCACGAATGTTTTTGGATTACAATCAGACGCAGGGGATCTTTTTTTTTTTTTTGTAATGGCTTTACTTAAATGCTCTCATTTATTTAAGGATATTGTTTAAAGGATAAAGTCTATGTGTTCCATTAAAGTGTTTATAGTATTAAGAGATTAAAAATTGCATTTGAGCCAAATGATAGTCAATAAGCAGTTAGTAATTCTCCCAAGAGATCGTCTGAGAAGCTTTGCGGCTGTACAGTTGCACGAGTGTTTTTTCATTCTTAGTAACATACAGTATTTGCTGCTACTATACTCTGTTTGTTATGTTAAAGAAACCCCACTCTTAATATTAACAGCATTTGCTGTGTGCCAGGCACTGTTCTGTATACTTTGCACACACTATCCATCTAAATCCTCAGATCATCCCTTTGAGGGTAGTTTAATTAGTTCCATTTTATACATCAAAAACTGAGGCCCTGAGAGGCTAAATCTATTAAACATCATGATGTATTGTAGTCATAAATTTTAATATCTGTCTTTCTCAGTAGACTGAATAAAAGCAACGTGGGATCAAAGGTCATGTCTGACTCAAATGTATATCCTCAAGTTTTGATAAATAGTTGCTGAATGAACAATGATGATAGGAATTATTTTTCGATATTGAAAGGTTGTTATAGTGCCTTGTACAATGTCAAATGTTTTGCATAGAGGATGGCTTAGGTTTGCATCTCAGCCCTGTTCCCTAATAGAAGGGTGTTGAGTGAGCTGCTTAGTCTTTCTGTGTCTCAGATGCCTGAAAGACAAAATGGACATCACAATACTATGTTTTTTGAGGATCAAATGAGTTAATACAAAGCTCTCAGGACAGTGCCTAGTACAGAACAGGCAGTCTATAAATAAATGTTAGCTATCATTATTATTTCCAACGTGGTCATGTCTCATCCCAAAAATGTGCTCTTCTTATAGCACCCCTATCTTTCTTTCTTAGAATATATTTGCATATTTAAAATAAAACTTATATATTTAATATATACAACATAATTATATATGTATATATTATATAAGTGAAATTATTACTATAGCCAAACTAAATTTCATACCTTCTCCTCACAGTTACCATTTTTTTGGTTTGCAGTGAGCGGACCCGAAATCTAGCATATGTCAGTGTTCAACACTGTAAAAGTATAGTCATGATGTGGGCACATTAGCTTTCTTGATGTCCTACTTTATTTTTTAAAAATCTATTTATTCTTTGCTGAAGTATTTAGAATCATGTGTACAGCTAAGTACTTCGGTATTCAGCTCCACACAAAAAAGCCCATTGTACCTAAATTAGCAGTAATCCCTCCATCGGATATTCAGTCCATTTTTCAGTTTCCCTTTTTTACAATTGTAAAAAATGTCCTTCGATTAGATTCAGGATCGACTTTTTTGGCAAGAATACTCCATAGGAGGGGCCATGTCCTTCATATTGTATCACCTGGAGGGCTTCCTATAGCTAGCTGTCCCACTCTTAGCATCAGCAAGGGGCATCTGTGTGGTCCAGGTGACAGCCTGGTTGTTCCAGCATAAAGCTTTTCTTTTCTCCTTATAACCAACAAGTAATCGGTCCTTGGCACCCTGAAGATGCCTGGTTCTCATGCACCTTTCTTCTGATGACCGTGGCTGGACTCAATTATTTCCTTAGGGATTGCAAAATAGATGTTTTTGGATTCCGTCACTTCTTCTGTGCTCACTTATCAGCTGGAAGGGGTCTGACCTAAGTTGGATACTTTGAAATATCATTTGTGTAAGAAAGGCATAATAACTGTGTCCTCCTTCCCCTTTAATTACCATTAGAGAAAGAGAGTTTATGCACAAGCTGTTTACAATGGATGCAAATTATTTTCTAAGGGTTCTCTCTCCTTTAAAAAATATTTTCTTTATTGTTAAACTATTACATACATCTCCCTCTTTTTCCCCTTTGACCCTCTCCAACCCTCCTTTAGGCCTAGTGCACCATCGTCTGTGTCTCTGGATCATCTTGAAAAAGTTCATGTAGAGAGATCCAAATTTCCTTTGTTTATTACCCGAGCTAACTTCCTACATTGTGGTCTGTTCAGCGCTGAAATTGCCATTCATTAACACATGGAGTGCATAAATGTGGAGAAACACCTCGGGCCCTCAGAATTAGAATTATTGCTGGCTCAGCCTTCACGTAAGGCTAAACAAATTCCTCTGTCCAAGCAACAATGAGTTATGTGGGGTTTTTTTGTTTGTTTCCTCTTTCTAAGTTGTATCAAAGAGAAGTTTCTAAATGTTGGATGTTCTGTAAGTACCTTCTAATGGGTTTCCTTGTTTAGTTTTTCACAAGAGTAGGTATATCATCCCATATCTCTGGTTGAGCACTCTCAAAGTGTGTTGACATTTCAGGAAGCTTTGAATGTTTCTAAATGCATCAGAGTTTTGGGCTGAGTGGTTGGCCCAGACTCAGAGAAATGTGCTAATCAAGACAGTTTCCAAGGATGATTTCTAATGATAAAATTGTGGCTGTCTATGTGTGTGCATGTGCACGCATACACGCGCGCGCGCGCGCGTGCATACACACACACACACACACACACACACACACACACACACGTGTCTGTGCAGGTCAGTATCTCTTACAGACCCTTGCCATTGTCTTATTATTATAGAGGTTTTAATTGTTTATTGAAACATTTTGCTCCCAGATGTAGTATTCACTTTTTTGTTATTTTTTTCTGTTTTGCTAAGCTATAGATATTATATCTTTACAGTTGTTGAAGTTTGATAAACCTTACATGTTACCTTTCACAAACATTATCTAGAAGACCATTTCCTGATGAACAGAACCTTTTGTCCATCCAATTCTCCTTGCCCACGAAGTGTACAGGTTACCTATGCTTATATCCCTAAGAAAGGGCCTTGTGAGGAAAGAGGGCACAGTAATATTGATGACACATTTTATGTTTTGAAAGGAAGATACAAAGCCAGCAACATCAAATGTGAGACGGCTGTGAATGTGGAATCAAAACGAAAATTACTTGATTGCAGAAATGGTGTTCTCCTTTGTCGTCACCCCCCTTTCCATTTAAAACAAGGTTATGTTCCATTTAATACTGCAGGTTATGAATTTTGCCAAACTTAGGAGAGAGTAGTAGGGATCTCATATAAATCTTTTCTACACACACTTGGCGTGTTTCTCCTCTGAGAAAAATAACCACCTTTGGTAGTACAAGTTGTCTTCTCCTTTTGAGATGGAATCAGAGTCAAAGCTTCTGCCATAGGAAAGAGGAAAAAATAGTTCTGGTAGTTTACTCACATCCTTGAGAGGGTGGGGGGAAGGAGACAAAAGGACAAAACACAACCAAAATATTCTTTTTCATTAAAAGTCAGAATTAGCATTGCAAATACAATCCAAATTTCAGAGCTGTCACTTAGGGCAAACCTTTTTGATAAATTGGATCTTGATATTTACAAAATCTATTAAAATACAGCCAATAGTGTGTTTGTTTACATGTTGACAAGATGATATACACCCTGAAGGTCAGGGGTGATGTGAACTGTTTATGGTGTTCTTGTCAGAGTAGTTAAAAAAAGGGAGGGCGGCTGTTTAAAGAGTTTTGATGGAATAATGGCTTCACCACAAATGTGACAGCGAGTGAGAGAATCATCTTGAAAAAGTTCAATTGGACTGAAACAAAAATCTGTGATGTTTATCAATCAAAAGAAAAAAAAGAGGGAAAGTTTCCCCACCCACCCATAGCATGCAAAACCAAACAAAAAAAACCCCCCAAAACAAAAACCTGGCAGCTCAAATGGAAAAACAAATAGTGAAATTAAACAGAAAACTATTGATTTAACTTCTTGGGTGGTTGATCAAATGCCACAATGAACTTTTCATTCTGTCTTGCCATTTATTAATTACCCTCTTTTAATTAAACCAGTTAAGGATCACTTTACAAACTTTTGTGTCACTTCTGTATAAATAGTTCCCAACAACTCCAAGTCACTTAGTCCTATTATAAGATTCCTTTATCATATTGTCAGCCAAGCTGTTATCTCTTTCCCCTTGTAAAAACTCAAAATGTATCTGAAAAATAAATCTGGGGTTTATATAATATTTTTTTTTAGCTTGAATTTACCACTGAATTTTGATTCCTTGTTCTCTTTTTCTTAAACAATTGTACTGGCTTTAATTATTGGAGATTTTAGCTCTAAAAGAGTGTGGATGCATTTAAAGTCAGTTAAGTTTTACAGTTGAGATCTTTATTCTAGTACTTTAAATGAGCATCTAGAAGAAATGGAATAAAAATTGTACATGTTAGTTTCAAGAGAATAGATTAAGCTTACTTTAATGAAGGGAGTTGTTACAGTCAGTAAACAAAATATGCATTGGTATAAGTCGATGGATTTAGATGTTATATCCCTACAATCTGTTTAGAAAACATTTTAATTTATATATATTTGAAATTACAGTTGGAAACACAGAAAGCTAATTTATGGGCGTGTTTGAATTTATTTTTGAAAGGAACTGAAATTTTTCATGTGTTTGTCATAAAATGGATTAATTAAATGAAATTAAGTCTGAATAACTGTGAACACATAAAAATTATTAATTTCATATCTCCACCAATCATTTCTAGTATAAGACTTCTGCTAAATGGTATGTGGTTTAGATCCCAGGAATTAATTCTTTGAATATATTGCAATTCATTGGTTCATCTGCAGTTACTCTTCAGCGTGCATAGTTGTGTGATAGAATGTTATATTAAACAGTGTTGTTATTTTTTTTCTTTTGTTCATCCTAACCCGAGGACATTTTTCTCATTGATTTTTAGAGAGAGTGGAAGGGAGGGAGAGAAACATTGAATGTGAGAGAGATACAATGATTGGTTGCCTCCGCATGCTCTTGACCTTGACGGAGAATCGAACCATGGCCCTTGTGGGCACAGGGCTGAAGCTCTAACCATTTCACAACACTGGCTAGGGCAAAGACAGGGTTTCAAGAAGATGATCACATTGCAGGGACATTCAACCTGCAGTGATTGACACATTCAGCCTCCATAGACAATAAGGACAGCCAGATCTTTCAACATAAATGCCTAAAAGAGACAAAAAAATATTCTTTAAGAAAAACAAAAAACAAAAAACAAAAAAAAAACCAAATCCCTGTTCTCCGTAAGTAATTAAGCTTTTGCTGAAAATAAGTTTCTGTGGTTGGCTTGATGTAAAGATCGTGGTCATCCCAGAATTAGCCATTGTTAAATGGTGTACATACACTGGAAACCATAGTGGAGTAAAATATATGAAAGTATTTTGAAAACATTGACGTCCTACACAAATGCAAAGTGTTACATGAACACGGATGAAGCCACCTTGGCCTCGTGCATGTGAACCGTTTTTCTCACCCTGCCTGATGAAGACTTAGAAATCATTAGCTCAGATGCCAGTGTCAGTGGGAAGTCTTTAAGGCAGTATTGGGTTGTGGAACTCACCATCCTGAGACAGCTGAGGCTGCTCCCCCAAACAAAACCAAAACAGAGCAGGCATCTGTGGCCACCAGGGTGAGCGCAGAGGTTTCTCCCCGAGGTGGCTCCACTTGTGTCCATGGCCAGGGTTGCAGCTCAGCTTCATACGTAAGGCCTGTGCATTTAGGAACGCCTCAGGGTGTGCCCGTGAAAGGTTGCCGTAGATGGGCTGTTGGAAATGCAGCATTACCCCAAGCCACCTTTAACTCCCCAGTCCAGAGCCCCAGGAACTGTTTCTAAGCCACTAAACTATTACTAATGCTGATTAATCACCCCCGACGGCTTTGAAATAAAACAAATGCTTTAAGAATTAAAGTCTCTGTGTCTCATTATCACACTTATTAAGTCATCGCCAACTGCTGAATTTTGGATGGGATTTTAAATTCCTAGGACTCTATTCATGAACATTCACCGCCCCCCCCCCCCAAACACATACATATTTATCTGTGTTACACAAATATTAAAGTAACCAGACCAATCTATTTGGACAGCCGAGGTCAACATAATTATTTTAGGGGTTCATTTGTTTGTTTTGTTAACTGTCACACTGCCGGGGAATGTTTTTTTTTTTTTTTTAATTTTTATTTTCATTCTCCGTAAGTAAAGGAAATTCAAGTATAAAAATTTTATTTCAGATGGTCTAAGGCAGGGGTGGGTGGGCGAACTTTTTTACTCAAGGGCCACAATGGGTTCTTAAACTGGACCGGAGGGCCGGAACAAAAGCAACCTGACCATGCTGGCACTCTCACCTTGGGCTGCTGGTGAAGGAGCGGAGGGGAGAGCAAGAGAACCCTCCGCTCTTTCGGCTCCACAGGCCGGATAGAACAGCTGAACGGGCCGGATCCAGCCCGCGGGCCATAGTTTGCCCACGGCTGGTTAAGGTCTTAAAATAAAAGTGAAACTTTTTTATTTGACCACATCTCACTGTTCCACTAGACATGCATGGCGTTTGCAGAGGTCCCTGAAGTGGCCTTGACTAGGTGTCCAGTGAGGCTTTCAGGGGAGACTTTAATATAAAGCGGTATTTCCAGCCTCATCCCACTCTGAATCCAGACTTTTATCTCCTTTTGGAAATGGTTGCATTTACAAATTTTAAGACTATGATCATAAGACTAATACAACATTGCGTGTATTTTTTGGCATGTTATAACGTGAACTACGGAGGCCTAACATGAATCACACCACTTCTATTTTATTTCTGCCCTGTTTTAATGTGGGTATAGGGTTCACATTGGCCAAGAATGGCAGTAGAAATACAAAATTATTCACCCAATCCACTGGACTGTTTTACAATGTAGATACCTAGAAGCCAATCAACTTGTTTGTAATTACTGTTTTCTGTTTTGTACAAAGAATGAAAATGTAAAAAACAAAAACCACCTAGCTAGAAACTATTTAATTAACTGGTAAATATAATAGATTACAAATATATTTTAGTACATGTGACTATATTTGGGAAAATTTTGGCTATAGTTTTTCTTTTCGATTTTTTTTTGGTGTGTGTGTGTGTGTGTGTGTGTGTGTGTGTGTGTGTGTGTGTGGAAGAGGCTGGGTATGTAATGTTATTTGGATTTTTTCCCCAGTTGCTTGTAGTACTATTAAAAATAGCACTGGCCAAAACCGGTTTGGCTCAGTGGTAGAGCGTCGGTCTGCGGACTGAAAGGTCCCGGGTTCGATTCCAGTCAAGGGCATGTACATTGGTTGCGGGCACATCCCTGGTGGGGGGTGTGCAAGAGGCAGCTGGTTGATGTTTCTCTCTCATCGATGTTTCTAGCTCTCTATCTCTCTCCCATCCTCTCTGTGAAATATCAATAAAATATATTTAAAAAATAGCACTGAATATTAGCTGCTCTTAACATGCTCATAGTTCTGCCAGCAAAGTGTGCGTGGGAGCCTTAGCAGCTGAGGGGCACCCCAAATTCCTAGCACGCTGCTGTGATAGAAGCCCACAGGCTGCAGCCAGGCTTCTGGGGCTCCAATCTGAGCTCCACCGCTGTCCACATGCCCTGTAGTCTCGTGCGAGTTACTTCTCTTCGTGCTTCAGTTTCCCCTCTGCGACACAGGTGCATGGATGGCTGTGAGGATGAAGGAGAATGACATATGGCGCATCTTTGGAGCGATCCCTGGCAAACGTCACCACTAGATGCGCAGGTGCTGTCATTTCCCAGGATGCTCAGTTCCCCGTCGCTGGAGCCTGTGTGTGCGGGTAGAATGAGGAGAAAGGGGCCTGACCTGGGAGTCCAGCATGCTGAGGTCTGGACCTGGTTGTGCCCCGATGTACTGTGTAAGGTGACTGTGCAAATCACTCTAGGAACCCTGGGGTCGTCAAATGTTTTAATTTAGAAGACTTTTAACATGACCCTGACATTTTGCTTAAGGATATATAAACCAGGAGACCCACAGAGCTTGAAATTACTTGCATGTAGTCCATCAAACCCACAATTTTATAAGTATGATTGCTCATGCTGAGGCTAACACGAAAAGTTAATTTAAAGAAGAATATTCAATACATAATGGTACAGATAGTGTAAAGAGAAAGCTAAAATAATATGTGTCAACACTGAGGTCAGGGAAACCCTGCCCACTCTAGGTTTCAAACATGGAGAGAGAACTGGGTGGTGGCCCACATGGTTTTCTATAATTAATTTTTTTTTTCGTTCATGATTATATGGCCAAAGATTTTTTTTTTTTTAAAAACTTTGTAGGTCCCAGTTTTTCCTACTCTAGTAACTTTTTAAAAAAAATCAGAGCACAGTGAATATTGGTTCAGCATCTGACATGCTCTGGAATCCTAAGTGCAAAAAGAGGCGGTAGTTGTTGGCGATGGCACCGAGTGGAGGGAGGTGTGAAATGCACTTTAGAAGGAAAAGGCAGATATGAAAACCCAAATGTCAGGAATGGCTCTGATAGTGGGCGGGTTATCTTATCACACGCCTATGAACATTTACTCATTCACTTTCAGCCCCGACGGTTCAGCGCCGGTATCATCTCCTCTCCTTATCTGTGTGTGCGCACAGGTGAGCCCGGCTGCACACAGTAGCGCGTGTTTGGAAGGTTGTAGATACTCCGAGTCTGCTTTATCCGCGCCGAGCTTCAGGGCTCTGGGGAAACGGGGTGCTTTGAGGGGACGTGTCGAACAGGTTTCTTAAAGCAAAGCCGGCATCATCAGAACGTTCAGGGTTTGGGCGTGTGAGACACCACGTGTTTGGTTTACCCCGCCTCCTGCTTTTTAAAATGTACTGGGATTATTTTTTTTAAGTGAATAAAAATGCGAATAATAAACGTGCACTTCTTTGACAAATGATTAAAAGGACAGCTTGTTATTATTCTCTCCAACTAGAGACCCAACCTGGCCCAGAACAGCTTTAAAGTACAGTATGGAATTGATGGGTAGGTTCTGAAAGCCACTCTTTTTCTTTTTTTTTTAAGTGATCTATAAACTGATCTCCTCCTGGGGACAATCCAGGAGGAGTACTGCTCGAATTTACAGATACTACTGACTGAAAGTGAGGTCTTATTAGGTGTTGTTAGATTAGCATCAGTTCTCCCCCTCACCCACACTCACACCATAATTTTTGTGTTTTTCTGCATGGTGAGCTTGAGAGGGAGAGGAGAGCGTGGGCCCTAAGGTCTTTGCCCTTCTTGAACGGGTCTTTGGAGAATTGTTTCTTGATGGACACCGGATGAACCCATCTTTGGTGAAATAGGCATCACTCAGTGCGTGCAGGCTGTGTGGACCCTGGTGACTTAATTTTATCTCCTGTTTTGAATGTCATGATAGATGCGACTGGTCCTTAAAACGTGGGGACTTCAGGACTTTGGGTTGTTAAAGGCACAGAGTAGACTTGAAAGATGACAGAGATTTGGAACCAACAAGAGTTAAACTTCATAGGAGAGAAAGGAGCATGAGGGTTGGGTGGGGTGATGGGGGGGGGGGGATGATCTGGAAGGAGGAAGGGTTAGGGTTAGGCAAAAAGGATGTGGCAGGAATAGTCTGCATTTGAGATAAAGTGCTCAAAACTGGATTATAAAACCAAGGGTGTAAAACCATGAGAAGCACCATAGAATTTGTACTTTTCTCTAACTCAACAACAATATTAGTTTTTATAGTTACCCTTGTACCAACAACCAGAATTAACCCTAAAGAATAATTGACTTCATTTTTATAATTTGTCTCTGAAAAGATGCTGACATAATTGTAGCTCTTATTGCAAACTGCAGTAAACCCTGTATATACTTTTTTTTTTAAAAAAGGGAACTGTGCAATTGGTAGTCATAGCTGATGTCAAACCTTTCAAAAAACATTCTAAGCACTGTTACAAGCTCATAGACCTCCTAAGTGACATAATTTCAGACCATAATTATTTAATAATCACTGTGGCTTGGGAAAAAAATTAGTTAAGTTCTACGATACAGTAACATCTGTAACTTGAAATTGTCTATGCTTAGCCAAATCGGCTTGCCTGTATTTTCTTTCACAAAACATTTGGTCTCAATTGTAGTTTTCTTTCTTTAAAAAAAAAAAAGTTCAGAAAAAGTTCAAAATGACATGATGAAATATATATTTGTTTGGAAAAATGATCTGGTTATTACTCTGGCAGCTATCTTAAATTTTTAGGGTTATGTGATATAGTTTTTATATTAATACCATCTTTGAAATTTATTTACATGATGTAACAGCTCCAATGGTTGCATTACATCCTTGAAAGCAAAAATGTACAAACTAGCCAAGATTTATGCAACGTCTAAGTGAGACAAAATTATTTAAGTAAAAAGATATTGGGCTTTAATTGTGCCCTTTAGAATTTGACATGTATTCAGTTTATGGGAAAAGAAATTGAAAGGTGGTTCATAGAACAAAAATACTCTTTCCTACTAAAAAAGTGAGACATTATCTTCATAAGGCTACATCATTTTGCTTTCTAATGAGAGCAAAGTTCTGAGAAATGGGTTTTGTGAATACAATCTCTGTATGCAGGCCTCCCTTTGGCACATGGAAATGTTATTGCATTTACTCTTGCTGGGACTTTGGTTTGTAAATGGTTTACTAATCAAGGGAAGGCAAGGTGTTAGTTCTGAAATAAATTATAAGTATAGGTATGATTGTTTCTAAAGTTATTTATTGGCTTAATCTCTCATCAGACATGCCCCTTCTTTCAAATTGAACCTCAGATTCTAAGTTAAATATTTTTTACAAAAATACATTTTATTGATTTTTTACAGAGAGGAAGAGAGAGGGGGATAGAGTTAGAAACATCGATGAGAGAGAATCATCAATCAGCTGCCTCTTGCACACCCCCCCACCGGGGATGTGCCCACAACCAAGGCACATGCCCTTGACCGGAATCGAACCTGGGACCTTTCAGTCCGCAGGCTGATGCTCTATCCACTGAGCCAAACTGGTTTCGGCTTAAATATTTCTATAAAAATGAAGTCAATTATTTTTTAGGGCTACTTCTGCTAGTTACTGTATTGAGAGAGAAAAGTATAAATTCTGTAAAGCTTCTCATGATTTTACTTTCTTGCTTTTATGACCCAGTTTTGAGTAATTACATGCTAAACTTAGAACTGTTTTATAAAAACAATTTAAAAATCCACATACATACACATACGCATATATACAGCGTGTCCCCAAAATAAGAATGTATACAGACTTTGAATAATGATTAATTCCAATGGGTTAAACGTCTGAAAAAAAACATTAGAATTATTATTCAAAGTATGTATACATTTTTGGGGACACTATATATATATATATATATATATATATATATATATGTGTGTGTGTGTGTGTGTGTGTGTGTGTGTATACATGTACACACATATACATATATGAAGTTCTGATTGTTTTGAGGATGTAGGACTAATATTATTTTTCTCTTTAAACTATTATTTTAACTTAAAACGAAATCCAATGTGAGCCAATGAAATAAAACTGAGATGACTTAGAAATTCATTTTCAAGTTTGAATGTACCTCAATTCATATTTTGAAACAATTATAGAGTTTTTTAGACTTTGTTATTATTTGACACTTTTAGTATTTACAATACAGGATCACTGAACTAGAGAAAAAATAATTCTTATTTTCTAGGAATTCTTTTTTGTAGCTGTGTCTTAGTCACTATCCTTCATTCTCTATATGCCTTATTTATATGCCTTATCCTTCACTCTTTAAATCCTTGCACAGCCTCTGGGATGATTATTCTTTTATGCATCAGAAAACGAACTGCAGATATTAAGTAACATGCTTAAGGTCACGCAGCTGAGATTTGATTCCTGCTCTGGCCAATCCCACTTGACACACACAGCCAAGGAATGAAAATCCTCTTGTCATTTTCTTTTGTACTTCGCTTTTCAGAAATACTGAAACCCACCAGTAAAAAGCAATAATAATGGTGCTATTTATTGAGCACTTACTATGTGTCAGACACATGCATTATTTCATTTCATCCTCACAAAAGCCCTTTGAAGATGCATTAACATCTTTCTCATCTTTCAAATGAGATAAGTGTTTTGCCCAGGATGACATGGCTCCTAATGGCTGAATCCAAGATTCAGACCCAGGCTGCCTGATTCTGCTCCAATACGCTATCTCCATTACTCTGAAATCCAAGTGTATCCATTCCACATTTGTATAATTGAGTTCACTTACAATTACATGGAATTTTAAAAATATAATTGCTTAAGAGGTTTTATTTCTTTTTTTTAAAAGTATGTTTCTATTGCTTTGAGAGAGAGAGAGGAGAGGGAAACATTGCTGTGAAAAAGAAACATCTATCAGCTGTCTCCTGCACACCCCCTACTGGGATCAAACCTGCAGCTCAGGCATGTGCCCTGACCAGGAATCGAATTGGTGACCTTTTGGTGCATGGGATGATGCTTAACCAACTAAGCCACACTGGCCAGGGCAAGAGTTTATTATAGAGTGTAGAGTTATACACTGTAGGTTGGAAGACATAAATTATAATTAAATTTTCACAATTCTAATGAAAAAGTATGTGACTTACAGTTATGTTATTCTGCCCCCTCCCCCTTTATAGGGCATTGCAGTATTTTTATTTATTCTCAAATTGGTCGTGTTATAGCTTTTATTCATCTGGATTCCAGCAGCCACATACTTACTATTTATTTATTTTTGTTAAACCTCACCAGAGAATATTATTTTCCATTGATTTTTCTTTAGAGAGGGAAAAGAAGGGAAAGGGGAAAAGAACAAGAGAGAGAAAAAACATCAATGTGAGAGAGAGAGAGACATGATTGGTTACCTCTAGCACATGCCCTGACTGGGCTGGGATCAAACCTGCAACCCAGGCACGTGCCTTGACTGGGAATTGAACCCTCAACCCTTTAGTGCTCTAGATGGCACCCTAACCATTGAACACACCAGCCAGAGTTCTGGCAGGTGCCATCTGAGGCTTGCCTGCACCTGGGGCCAGCCCTGGGAGGCTGGGGGGCTGAGGAGACTGGGGGACTCCAGAGGCAGGTGTGCAGAGTGGCCAAGCCCACCTGGGGGTGGGACCGGCCTTGCTGCATGTCTGCCACCTGAGCAGGGCTGAGGGGACTGGGCGCCACCATCTTGTGGCTATGGGTGCCACCATCTTTGAGGGCAAGACAGTTAATTAGCATATTCCCTCCTTATTGGCTGTGGGCACCGACATTTTTGTGAAGGTGTAAGGGTCAATTAGCATATTCTTTCTCTATTAGATAGGATATTTATACTTCGCATCCGAGGACATGCAGAGTCAGATAAAGTGTCTGATCTACATCACAAAGTTAGCACTGCCCAAGCCAGAATTAGAACCCAGGATTCCTTATTTGTAGTTCATTTACCAATGACTAATATATAAAGGAATGAACCAGAGAAAGGTAAACAATGCTTTCATTTATAAAACCTTTATAGCTTACAAAGCAAATGATTCTGTTGGAAGGACTGATTAAATGTGATTATATACTTCCTTTTTAGTAGGAAAAAATGGTGCCGCCAAGGGTTTGATCAAAGCTGAATGGGAATGCTTTGGAGTATTAATAACTATTGACCCACTAAATCCAGAATAGGCAGTGGTTAATGTCCACAACGCTGAAACACTGAGCTGCCGGACGTGATCTGGCCTACTCACAGGATGTCTAACCTAAAAATATCAGCATTATGAAATAAATAACCAAAAAACTCCATTCCAGTGGTCCTGGAAATATCGTCAGAGATTTAGGTGTAACCAACGCATCTAAACAGTTGCAATCAAATACAAAGTGAAAATGCGGTGAAAGGAGCATAGGAAGCTCAGGGTCTCTAGCTCCAAAGAGGAGGACATGAAAATGAGACTCATTCAGAGACCAGAGAAACTTACCAGTTTTTGAAGAGCACCTAAGATAAGAGCACACAAAATGCCCCAAGAATCCTCGCCCTTCCCCACATGCCCCTATCTCCTTTTCATTTCATCCAGTATCGCCCTTCTCTGTGAAGGTGTGGAGTTTTGCAGGTGTGCATTGTGTGCACACACACACATGCATGTATGAACACAACTCCCTTTGAGAATCTACTGAAATCTATGGACTTAGATGTACACACATCGTTGTCTTGGCATTTTAGGGTGTTCGTGGCCCTGTCTGAAACCTCTCTGTGGACACCAGGGTAAGAGGTCTTTTTCCACCAATAGGTGCTTCCTGGGGAAAGAAGTGAATCCTAAGCCTTGTCTAAAAATGAGGAAGTGTACAGGTTACAACCGTGTGGTAATGAGGTGGTTGCCTTTCTTTGGTGCTGACATTAGTCTTTCCTCTGCTAACCAGAGGATTTGCGAACTGCACGCCCCAGACGTCCATGGTTGCTGGGTCTCTTGCTTGGATTTCCGGGGAATCGTGCCTTGTGGGCTTGACTGCCTGTCCAGGAGCACAGGACCGTCTCTCTGTGAGAAAGCGCCGTGTGCCAGTGCCGGCTGGCCCAACCGTGTGAAGGGAGTTTTACCGACAAGCCCAAACCAGCGCTGAGGAGATGCCTGGGCCACTTCCGCTTCTTGAGGCCCTTGATATATGGAAAAATGGGGAAAAAAATACCCAAACAGGGTTACAAAAAACAGGGGTATACTTTAAATGTTTACCTTTAACAACTTAATGCTTTTAATACCAGAAGCATATAATTGTGCTATTCATAAGTTAATTACAGGATTTATAAAAATGTTAATTTATGGCTCACTTCAGGCAGTGTGGTCCAGTCAAAGGGCCCACGATTGGCGTGTGCAAAGAAGGCCTCCTTTTAATCCTGTCAGTCTGTCTGTGACTGTACGTGTAACTGCATTTGAAAATCACTTCAAAGGCCCACATTTGAGGCTCTTCATGGATTGGCCCTGCTGGCATCCCCTGGAGAGGATTCACAGAAAGCTCTTCTGTAGGGGGCGCTAGGGTTGTCCTGTCACCAGAACCCCCCACCTTCTCCCCCGAGCCCACCTGCTGAGGAGGCTGGTCTTCTTGTCCTGAGCAGCAGGGACGCAGCCAGAGCCTCAGCCTCCAGCTGTCCCAGGACCCAGACGGACCATGTGTGCCATAGGGAGTCCCAGGATGGTCATTCGTCCTCCCAAGGATGACTTCAGCACTTGTCACGGTTCTTTGAATTTTTTTCCAAGTGCATGATGTCCCCATTCAAGCCTCCCTTGAAGGAAAAGTTCAAAATGTAAATACTCTTTTTGGGAGTAGCATCTTGACCTAGGTTCCCGGCTAAAAGTAAATCTCCGCTCCTGGGATCCTGGTGCAAGCGAGCACTGGGCCGTGGAGGAGGACTGAAGCGGGATGGAGGGTAGAAAGAGAGTCACCTGCAGGGAAGGCTAGGAAGAGCAACAGTAACCCTCAGCAGGGGGCAATTTGGGGAGGAGGGATGGAAGGAGGGACCAACGTTGGCAGAGAGGGAGGTGTGTGCCCGTCTCTGAGTAGCCTCTGGCCTTGCCATTACTTGAAGTCTTCATCCAACTGCTTTGCAGTGGACTCCGCTCTTCAGAGACTGTTGGGCACTTTTAAAGAAACTGAAGTGTTCTAAAAGATAAATATGTGAAGACGAGGGATGTGTTAATAATATGTGGGGGTAATCCTTTTATAATGTGTAACATAGCAAATCACCATGATGTACACTTCAAATATATTACAATTTTATTTGTTAATTATATCTCAGTAAATCTGGGGAGAAGTAAACCAAGGAACTGGAAAAAAAAGTAAGTGTTAATTTTAGCCAGTGAGACAAAGCATACTTCTTTAAGTACCGGTTGGATTTCCAACTCTGGCTGGCTGTGTTGGCCTGCCCAGAGAGCAGACAGACATGGTCCAGCCCTTAGGGCTTGGGTACCTAGAAGTTATCGAATCCTTTCATCTGTATCCTAGTAACTTTCCATTCTTCCATCTACTTATCCATCCTTTCATCTACCTACTCATCCATCTACTCATCCATCCATCCATTGATCTATCCATCCACCCACCCATCCACCCAACAATCCATCCATGCATCCATCCATCCATTCGACCAACCAACCAACAAACCAGCAACCAAACAAACGAACCATCCAACCAACCAGCACACATTTATGAAACACCAGGTACCTATAGTAAGCTAAGCCCTGTGCTAATTGCTAGGGATACAGTGACAAATAAGACAGATTTTATCTTTGCCCTCACTGAGGTTATAGTCTGGCAGATTTTAATCAAATGTTTGTTTAATGCTGCCTTCACAGTCCAGGATTTGTTTCACTAGTTTTAACTCATTACATTCTGTTGTTCTTTTTATATAATTGTAATGAATTACCCTTTCCACACCTCATAGTGCTATTCTAGACGTCAAATATCCAAAATATGAGTGGGAAAAGCCTACAGATTGTGGTGCTAGAATAACTGTCTTCTGATTTATGTGTGTATCTCTCTTACTGAGCTATAAATTATTTGAGGGTAGGGACCGGGTCTTAAGTCTTTAATGCCCTGCATTTAGCAGAGTGGCGGGCACAGAGGAGCTGCTTACGGGATGTTTGTTGAAGGAGTGCTGTCTGGGAGGGCAGGCGTCTCCCTTCCTGGCTCACCATTGCCGCTGTCACATTCTATCCTTGGTGCTTCACCTTCTGTATTTTGATAGGGAGGAGGCCTATGGCAAGCGAGTGTGTTTGTTCAGTCCTCTGTACAACTGTGCAACCCTTCCTTCAAGAAAAATGGTTCAGAGAAGCCCAAATCCATTTCTGTCCCATGTCTCTTGTTCCAGGAAAAACAGCATTGCATTCGTTTTTTTTTTTTCTGTAAGCAGTTGTGTTGGGAGGAGAGCAACCTCGGGGCTCCCCCTCGGGACCATGCCTGGCCTGGGCTAGTTGTCACCCTCAGACGCTCACACTCTGCGCTGGGAATCTGAGGGTTCATCGTGTCTCTGTCATTGTCCTGGGATCCTGGGCAGGAAGGTATAAATCGGGAAATGAGTGACTCGACTTGACGTAAGGAATGTCTCCTAAATTTAAGATGTGAAAATACGTTTTGTGCCCCGGACAGATGGTCACTTTCCCTCTAATAAAGTGTGTCTGACAATCACACTTTATTGGTGTGGTTAGCAAAAGAATGTCGTAGGCTTAGGAAAACATAATAATTTAAAGAGTGACACATTTCAGCGAAGAAATAAAGCGGTAGACTGCTCTGAAAAGAGAGCAAAACCATAGGAAACCATTACTTCATTGGGACAAATATTTTGTGTCTTCAGAAAGTTCCTACTAAAAAAACACGGGTGAGTTCTAGGGCATGGTGTGTGTGTCTGCACATACATGGACGTTGCTTCTGTCTGGTTTTTCAGGGATATTCCCCTCTCGCTACCATGTAAGTATTTAATACGATTGCTGTCTGCATAGCAGTTTGCACCTAGGCTCTGCTCCAAGCTGTTTCTTGGACATCGTGTTCTTCATTAGCTCCCACGCTGAAGTGTAAAACCAGTAACAGTTTTCACCAAGGTCTCTGTGGTCTTACCTAGAATTTATAAACTGGAAGTTTCTGCTACAACGAGGGTTAAACAAATGCATTGCATGAACCATTGAGAATTCGAGTGTGTGCCACGGTGTGTGAACTAACGTTAGTGTGTTATTTTATAGTTCTCCGGTGCAGCACCATTTGGTATATGATTATGAATAACGTGCACATCCCATCAGCTCACACTGGTAATGTTTCTAGAATTTTTTTTGACAAAACGTTCCCCCTTCCTGTTTGGTGGAAAACGAAGGATTTGTTTTTCCAAATGGAGGAGCGTGTCCACTCAGATTTCCCTGTGGTTGATTTTCCAAGATTGATACTTTCTCTCTTACAACATGTTTTTGTTGTTTACTTTTTTTTTCACAACTCGCCTTTACCGATGTGAAAAAGGATGGTGCATTTCTGCTAGTCAGTCGGCGACCAGCCTCCAGGCAGGATGCTCTGAGGCGGTATGCTGAGGGCTAATGCCACTGACCCCTTTCCAGCCCAGCAAGAGTGAAAATGAGAGAGAAGAGACCAGAATGGGGGGGCAGGGGAGGCTCATTGGGAGCTGGGGTGTTTTACTTGCATTGATTCATTCATCTCAGTGTGTGCAGAAAAACGTGGTAAGAGCGTGAGCTGTCTTTGTCACATACACAGTTCATGGCAGCAATCTTTATAACCTTCTCCTCCCCTCGGCCCCCCCCCCCGACTTAATAAATACAAGAAGATAAGGCTTTCTTGATTACTTAGATCTTAATATTTATTCAAGCTTCCGTGAGAGTTTTTCTTCATTTACACAGATTTCTCTCCCCTGAACAAATGTCCATTTTTAAGTGTGGACTCGGTACATATGAAATAAGTCTGCACAGTCTCCAGATTCATTTCATTTGTAAACATATTTACTAGAAATCGGGACTTCCTGTTGGTTACTTTAAAAACAGGATTTTTAGTGAACCGAGTAGAAGCAACGTTTAAGTGCGTGAGTTCTGTGGAAGAATTTTGGAGTTTGGGAAAGACATGGATGAGGATGCTAAGAAAAAAGGAATGGCCACGTGAAACTCTTTCTGAGGCTGTTCTTCCTTCGCAGTGCGGGGTGAGCAGCATTTTCCTTCTCTGTGCTGCTGTTGTGTGGACATGGAGACGGCGGTGCACTGCGGGCGTTGCCGCTGCCGCGGAGGAGAGGGAAAAGGGTCCGCCGCCGCCCCGCCTGCGGATGGCACCTCGCCAGTGCCCTGAAAAATGGCAAACATGTCACAGCTAGCAGCTGGATGCAGAAATATTTCTCTTTCATTTGGACGGACAAAATTTTTCCCCCAGCAGGGCGCCCTCGGAAGAGTCCAACATCAAAGAGGGCGGGTCTCACCCGTCAGACATCAGCTGGCTCCGGGACGGAGCAAAATGAATGGACTGTCAGGACTTTTCCAGCACCGCGGCTCCTGCCAAAGGGAAAAGTTAAAGGTTCAGTGGTTTGTTCAGATCGCAGACCAAATCCTGATAATGGGAGCCTAATTCCCCCCCCAAGTCTTCCTCTGATCAACAGGCAGGGGATGTCTGAAGAGGACCCCGGGCTTGATGGATGGCAGGCTTCGTACTGATGGCTGCTGGCGGCCCCGGAGATAAGTGGGACTCACCAATTGCTCGGCAGCTCTCCGGAGCTCCCGGATCTCCGGGCTGGAATCCCGAGTCGCCCCGTTTCTCCTCGCCCCACACATAGCAGCAGTCTCCGACCCGCAGTGTGACCAAAATACCCGTCCCCATGTCTTCACGAGGCTGGCACTCCCCGGCAGGCCCCGCAGTCCCCACCCGGGGGGGGGGGGGTGTTTTACAGTGTATTGACACTCTTCAACTGTTTTTCTGATGACCATATTTCAGCCTTGACTTATATGTTAGTATTATCTGCAAGCTCAACATAAACCCCTAATGATTTTCTAATATTTCTGGGGCTTGATGAATGTGAATTGACAAAGTACAGTATATAGCCTTCTATCAGCATTACTGAAAATACCGCGACCGTGTATATAACCATTACTCATTTATTTTATGGGGCGTTTACTACTTGCCCTTTGAAGCCTCGTTTCAAAATCTTGCCATTCCAAGCATTCCCAAGCAGTCCAAACCAAAGGAAAGAGGAAAGAGGTTTCTTATGAGAAATAACAACAAACATACATTAATTCTAATGGAGGGAGGAAAAAGAAATGATTGAAACGAAGGAAAAACACCGATAGTATTATATACCGGAGAAAGAAGCTGGAAAACTGAACACAAGTATATAGGGCCTGAGTAGCTGGTATTTGCCTTAAAGAAGCAGCTTTTCTTGTAAAATATGCATTTTCTTCTACAAACTTTTGCCTCACCTGGTTTTGGATGTTCCCGGCCATTCTGGGCCGTGGCCAGCAGAAGGAGAGTGGTTTCATACAGCGTTGGGGACCTGTATCTTGATCCACGGGCATGGTGGCTTCGTGTAAATTTTACTGACAGATTAAGTAATTCTCACTAAATTGACGTTTGCTCTGAAAATAGGCTTGCTTTATAAATGCCATTATTAATCATTATGAACATTTTTATGGCCCTCCTTTGGAGAATTTGAGATGCTTTTAGAGAAAAAGCTGTACTATTTCTCTCTGATAGGACAACTGGGATGTGATGAAAATAGCAATAATATGACAGCCTGTGATTCCGGAGGGTTGTATCCTTGTCACACTCATGAACTGACTGACTGTGGGCAAGTCATTTAACCTTGTAGCCCAAGGTTTCTCACCTGTAAAACAGAATAATGTTCCAGCCTGCTTTGAGGTCAGTAGAAGGCTCAAACAAGCCTGTGGCATGTGTCTTGTCCAGGAACGGAACCTGCCACCTTGTGATGTAGGCAGTGTTTCCCAAAGTGTGGTACGCGTACCCCCGGGGGTACGGGAAGAGTTTGGTGGGGATATGCACTGCACCGTGCTTAGCTGCGCCTAATTCTACGTTCTCATGAGTCAAGTCAAGACAGTCTTGTGAGGCGTGAGATGGTCCGGTGTACAAATAAATGTTATTTATAATATAACTTTTATTTATATTTTATTATGAATAATTTTATTTTTTGTGTATTATTATTTTGTGTATGTACCAAAAAATAAAAAAATATATATATTTTGATTGTTATTAAAATACATCATTTTTTTTGACAAGGGTACTCAGTGTTATGAAAATTATAGAAGGGGTACACATATGTCAAAAGTTTGGGAAACACTGATGTAGAGGATGATGCTACAAGCGAGTCCCCCGGCCAGGGCTTGCTCCCTTTGTGTTAAGGTGGGGACAAATGGTTTCACTCATTTTTAAATCGTTGTTTGGGTCTGTCTTCTCAAGCCTCTGCTGATTCGCTTGATTGGAAAGGTTAGAAGTAAAGCGGTTAGGACAGTGGTCAGCAAACTCATTAGTCAACAGAGCCAAATATCAACAAACAGTACAATGAATGAAATTTATTTTGAGAGCCAAATTTTTTAAACTTAAACTTCTTCTAATGCCATTTCTTCAAAACAGACTTGCCCAGGCCATGGTATTTTGTGGAAAGAGCCACACTCAAGGGGCCAAAGAGCCGCATGTGGCTCGTGAGTTGCAGTTTGCAGACCGCTGGGTCAGGAGACCACTGTGGTATTCTTGCTGTCTCCCTCTCTCGCTTGGGAAGCAATGCCCAAAACCCCTGACGAGCAGGGATCTCTGTGGGTCTGATGCTCCTGCTGCCGCCCACCAGTGTGCCCCGCTCCTCATCCGGATTATACACACAGCTCGCCTGCCGTGACATGTCCCTTGCTCATGTAGGCACTGTGGGTTGTACTGCCTCTGGCCAGAAATGCCAGTGGTCTCAGAGGTCAGACGACCCTGCATGATCAGTGGCATTCAGGGAGAGGGCGTTGGGGTCCCCAAGCCGTAAGTAATCGGAACACTTGGAATAGCACCTGTTCGTTACGGGCGTGCTCCCGGAATGCCCTTAAAGGCTGGTGGGAGCCTGCGTCTTTCGGATGACGTTTTTATAACACTGTGGTGACGGAAGACCCATTGAAATTTAGGTAATGGAAAATGCAGGACTGAAGAAATGCTTCTCTACTGTTTTCTAGATCGTATTCGCATTCACCCCAGTATTTTAAACGTTTTGTCTTATTTTGTGATAGACTCATCTGGGAAATAAAAACATAAATTAGAATGACTGGTTTACTCCTACGCCTCCCTGATGTCATCCCCCCATTTTTTTTCTTCTCTTCTCTCCCTCTCAACAGAAGTTGATTTCCTGGTATATACAAATCCTTGTGTAAGGTAGCTATGGATACGTTTGAAAAAAATATTCGAAAGGCATTCCGGCTTTCGTTGAGCTTACAATCTGGTAACTGTAGCAGCAGGGAGTTTGCATACGCTATACACGCTATGCTGTGGTCGGTGTCCCCGTGCAGGTTAGTAGGTGGTGCTGGGCTGGCATTTCCCGTGTCGTCACAGTGATGGCCCGCGGGACGGCTGGTGCTCTTTGGACGCTTACTGTGTGCCCAGTGACCCCGAGTCCTCTGTAGGTACTAGCTCATCCGATTTTCCTCTCAGTCCTTTGACCGTCCCCAGCCCCACTCCTTTTCAAAGACTGTCTAGCTTCCTCAAGAAGTTACGTACCTGCCCAAACTCAGGCGCCACCTGAGGGGGAGCCGCGGCTGGAACTCAGCGGTAAGGGAGCTGACACCCACACGCGGGCCCTTCACCTCTGCGCTCTGTCCTCTCCGTTCCCTTCCCTCACGTGTTTTCACGGGTGACACTCAAGAAGCTGTTGCCGAAACCGGTTTGGCTCAGTGGATAGAGCATCGGCCTGCGGACTGAAAGGTCCTAGGTTCGATTCCGGTCAAGGGCATGTACCTTGGTTGCAGGCACATCCCCTGTGGGGGGTGTGCAAGAGGCAGCTGATCGATGATTCTCTCTCATCGATGTTTCTAACTCTCTATCCCTCTCTCTTCCTCTCTGTAAAAAAATCAATAATATATATATATATATATATATATATATATATATATATTTAAAAAGCTGTCACTAACAATCACACTAGTAAAAGCAAAATCTTTTATATTTAGCAACAGAGACACTCTGGTTTTAACCTTTCCCAGTCAAAAGAAGGCTGTGGCTCACTGCTATCCACAGGCCACAACGTATGGCGCCTCCCAACACAGGAACCTCACAGGAAAACATTTTTTATCCATCCCCACTGAGTTTCTCAGATTACTAATGCACTCGGTTATTGAAAGCCCAGTTTTCTGAATGTTACAGAGAGGCCGGCCCTATGAAGGCACGGGGTGGAGAATAGGGGGAAGAAGTCTGAGAAACCATCTTTGCATCTCTTCCTCCCCAGCTCCTCCCCGTGCAGTGAGAGGTCCCCGTCCGCGCTGGGTCCTCAGGCCTGAACCGGAAAACCCCCAAAGCCCTCTCTCTCCTCATCGGTTTCTGTGGTAATTATGTAATACATTTTAATCCTCTTATGAAGTTCACCCTTGCATTTCATAGAATTATAAGAAGTTAGATTCAAGGAGGATGTCATATTCTCCTAAAAAAAAAAAAAAAAGCCCTGGTTGTGAGCTCTTACAAGTAGAATGAAGTTTTAATCGCCTTTAGTGGTGATTTCTTCGCAAGCTTGGAATAAAAATCTGAGCTCTCTTGAGAAGCTGCAGGATTACTGTGGAGATTCAGTTCAGTTCACTTCAGCATGTTTTGAGTTCCTCTTGCATGCTGGGCCCACAGTGTTAGACGTTTGGCCATGAAACGTGCTCCCTCGTGTTAGCTGCTCAGCAAAGCTGATGAGGGCTGTCATTGTAGCACAAGGCCCACTGCTGGTGTCTGCGGCCTCGGCACAGGGGAATCAACACATGGAAGCATCAGACAGAGCGCCTGGGATGCCTTCTTGCTCCCCAAAAACTGACTAGTCATTTTCATATACAACTTACTTTTATTTTCTCATGCCAAACATCAGGGACCCAGGTTCTGGGAGGAACAGATTACTGTTTTAGTTACAGTTCAAGTCCCTTTCATTAAGACCAGTGACTCTCTTCTGGGTGTCTGCAGGACCGCCTGAGCGGAGGGCGGCCTCGGCACCCTTCTGATGGAGGGCTATGAGGATGCCTGGAGACCAGGCCTCCGTCAGCCCCAGGACTCTTGCTTTGTCTCAGTCACCAGCTTTTGGAGACCCCACTTCCTTCTGTGTAAGCCCGTGAGGTTGGAACAGATGGTCTGCGAGGTCCTTTCCAAATCTGATTTTTCCGAGGCTCTACTTGTGGCCAAGGCACTCAGTGTTCTGGCGGAACTGGTGACCGACCTCTTCCCGGAGGTCTACCTGCTGGAGGAAGTGCGCTGCCTGTGGTTTCCAAACAGGGTCCCTCAGTCCCCTGCGGGCTCCCCCCCTCCCCCCCCTGCTGAGGCCCCTGGAGCCGCCTCACAGAGCAAGGGTGAGGTTCGCCGGTCCGGCGGCATGTTCCCCGGGGACTTGCTTTTCACCCATTTTTATAGCGGACCAGGAAACTTTCTTTCTGTTTTTATGTCTTTAGCGTGGAATTGCATTTTAGACTTCTTCGCATTAAAAGGGATCCCTTGCTTAAAAAGATCATTGAAAGCCTGCGCTGGTAGAAATGAGAGAAAGGCATGCTTTCCTCTGCCCTCCGCTCCCTGGAACGCAAGCACAGAGAGCCTGCTCTCAGTCGGAGGATGGCTTGGGGCAGCGCAGGCGTGATGAATGTTCGCAGTGTTCCCAAGCTATCAGCTCACACGGTTTCCCTGGAAAGTGGCCCCGCCGTGCCAGGCTCATTCAGGGGAGCAGCAGTTCCTTTACGCTGGGGTTTCACACTTAGATGCTGAAAGAGGCCAAGCAGGTACGTGAATTACTGAGAAGCACGTAAGACCATAGGGAGTGGTGGGGACTGTGGCAAACTAGAAAAGCACACAGCCAATCGAAAGGGACCACTTTTGCCCCAGCCGATGTTCTCAGTGGTTAGAGCCTCAGCCTACCCACCAAAGGGTCTCAGGCTCGATTCCTGGTCAAGGATATGTATCTGGGTTGCAGGTTCCATCCCCGGCCCTGGTTGGGAGGCAGCTAATCAATGTGCTGCTTTCACCTTGATCTCTCCTTCTCCCTCTCCCTCTCCCTCTCCCTTTCCCTCTTCCTACCCCTACTCCTACCCCCTCCCTACCCTTACCACCCCTACCCCTCTCTCTCCCTTTCCCTCTCCCTCCCTTCCCCCTCCCTCTCCCTCCCCCTCCCCTTTTCCCTTTCTCCCTCCTCTTCCTCCCTCTCTCCCTTCCTCCTTTCCACTCTAAATATCACTGGGGGGGGGGGGGGGAGAAATATATCCTTGGGTAAGGATTAACAACAACAAAATAGAGACCACTTACTTTTTCTCAGCTTCAGTGGATGATTGCCGACAGTGGGCAGGTGCCCATATTTTGATTTTTTTTCTCTCAAGAAAAATTAGAAAATAGGTAAAATTTTCAAAAATTTAAAATATATATGTATTTTGATTGACAGTATTACAAATGTCAGCAATACGTTTTCCCCTCCTTTAATCTTCTTTGCCCAGCCCCTCCATCACCCTGACCCCCCAATCTTCACCACTCTATTGCCAGTGTCCATTGGCCATGCATATAAGTGGAGGAAAAGCAATGTTGGTCAACTGCCAAAATTCAGCCTGGGAGCCACTAGTCTGCGGATATGACTTTAGAGAAACAGATTACTCAGAGGCACCAACATACATGAATTCTTACCTTTCAAAGATGGTTTTCTTGCTATTATGTTAAAATAGGCCCAAGTTGGTCTCTGGCTCACACTGCCTCCATGATTATTATTATTGTTAATGTAAGTTGGCAGCATTCATAAATGACAGAGCCATGGACAGGCCACTCATGACCAGGGTTTATAAGATACAACATTGGTGCATTTTTTGCTCATGCTGTTCTCATTTAAAGTAGATTCTTGTTCTAGGAAAATAAGATCGTGGGAAAGAGTGAAGCTTCCTAATGTCCAGGATTGCAATAAAACATGTCTTTTGCCTGGCCGTGTTCAGTTAATGCCACACGTGGTTTGTAAGGAGGGAGAATTTGTGATTGTTATTTCAACCACATATGTCACATCGCAATAAGTATGATTGAATTGAAAACTTTAAAAATCCCCTTAACATGGTAAAATTAAGCTCTTTCCCCTTATGTTTCTGCTCCCAGTGATACAAGATACAAGAGAAAGTACAGATCCAAAACAGTGGCTTTAAAGTATCAATAGCAAAAGAAACCAGTGATTGATAATGTAGTGATACCTGTTACAACTGTTTTTTCCCCAGGAGCATAATACAGGTATAGTTTTTAATCTTGAGTAAAATAGTCAGCTGTTTTATTTTAACAACACATACAAAAACTAATCTACAAAGAAAGAAATGGCTAGGGTTTTCTTTTTATTTATTTTTCTCTCCTTGATTTTTTTGAGGGAAAAACACACACCAAAAAGCAGGAAGTATAATATGGAAAGCCAATATACAGGCCACCAGAAAAGTAAGTGTTAACACTTTTCCAAATTTGCTCAGGAATTTCTTATTTTTATTTTTTTAGGAAAAATGAAGCATTTCAGATAAAGTGTTACTTCCCTTTCCTCCACTCTCTTCTTTCCAATAAGCCAGTCCTATGAGGACATTATCAGGAATCCTTCCAGCGTGCCTTTTCAGAATTTTACAGTATATAGATAAATAGATAGATAGATAGATAGATGGCCATATGTATATCACAATATACACTATTATAAGTTGGCTATTAATAGTGTTATTTTGTACATTTTGGAATGCTAACAAATGGTATTATATGCAACCTGATTTTCTCAGTCAATGTATATTTTTTGATATTTATATGAACTGGATCTTAATATACACAGATCTAGTTCAGCCATTTTAAGTTCTTCATACTATTGCACTGAATAAGTAAGCCATTCTTGTGATGATACCAATCATTCAGTATTATGAACAGTGCAACAGAGAATGCCCTCGGTGCACGTATCAGAATTTATTTGGAGTAACTTTCTAGATGTGAAATTGTTGAGTCATTGTCAACTCAAAATTTTGGTTATGTTCATTTAGGATAAAATTCAGTTTTCATAAAAAATGTGCTGAATTCAAGCGTTCTTTCAGAACAGATCTTTCCCTAATCTACACTAACTCTTTGCCTTCATTCTCACTATTTGAATGAATAAAATTTCTTACCTTTCATGCATTCATAGGTCCTAAGGGGATTGTCTAGTAACTTTGTATGTGGCTTCTAATATTTTTCTGCTTATTTAAAATCTTCTGAAAGGCAATAAATACAAAATAACTCTTGGTTTTGGCATTAATTTGTCTCCTTAAATCCTTACATTTTTAGACCTATTCAATATTGAACTTCAAATTTCCCTTTAGTAGATGTTAATGGATGTAAATTTCCTAAATGAAGATGTTAATGTAACCTCCAAGGGCTTCCCTAACTTGAAATTGTTGCTGCTACTCTAGACTGAAACCTGTTGGAACATTTCCCCTTTCACCTAGGAGGCAGGACATCAGCCCCTTTCTGGTGAAGTCCATGGGTAAGGCACAGTGTCCTTATATGCTTTAGTTAAATGCAGAATTTACACCCCCTCCCTCTTTCTTTCTTTCTTCTTCTTCTTTTTTTTTTTAACGGAGCTCTTCAAAGGAAACCAAATTGAGCTGGTGATGGAGTATAATGAATGATAAGGCCCAAATTAGTACCTAGAGCCTTTTTGAGAAGTCATCCTTACTTCCCAGTTAGCACTTGCATTTAGGTGTTTTCCCAATGTTATTCCTTTAACTAGAGCAGTGTTTCCCAAAGTGTGGTACACGTACCCCCAGGGGTATGGGAAGAGTTTGGTGGGGGATATGCACTGCACCGTGCTTAGCTGCACCTAATTCTACGTTCGCATGAGTCAAAGTCAAGACAGTCTTGTGAGGCATGACATGGTCCGGTATGCAAATAAATGTTATTTATAATATAACTTTTATTTATCTTTTATTATGAATAATTTTATTTTTGTGTATTATTACTTTGTGTATGTACCAAAAATATAAAAAATAAATATATTTTGATTGTTATTAAAATACATCCATTTTTTTATGAGGGGTACTCAGCGTTACGAAAATTATAGAAGGGGTACACATACGTCAAAAGTTTGGGAAACACTGAACTAGAGGAATGAACAGAAATAGGCATCAGTGCCTCTGGTCCATTGTTTCTCTTTTAAGAAACACTGAGTTTAAATGTGATAACTCTTAACAGATATGGCCCAAGATTATCTTGAGCCAAATGCAGAAACACACATGTTTGGCCTTTCTGCATACTGATGGGAGGTGCTGGCCACAGGAGTATGAAGAGCCCCTCACATACTGTGAACAAACGTGGTTATGATCGACGTTTTATGACATTTATGGAGCTTTTTATTTGGGGGGGGGGGAGTTGGGTGATATGGATGCCATCAGATTTATGTTCCGAAAGATCACTCTGGCTACATACATTTACAGAAGAGGTTGGAGGAGGCCTGGGGAAGCTGTAGAGAGACCAGTGAAGAGACTACGGCAGTACTTCCGTGAGCGAGGAAGCTAACTGGGGAGGGAGAGATGGATGCATGTGAAAAGTTTAAATGGAAAATTCAACTGGCTTTAGTGATAGCTGGATAGGGGGCTGAGGGCAGGAAGAGGATCAATCACGATCAAATGAGTTTCCTCAACTCTGATTGGCTGCACGATTATGGGCTCTAATTAGGTGGGTGGGATCTTCACCACAGCTTCCTGTGAAGCAGTTTAATATCAGTGGTAGCTGAAGCTAGGGAGGCTGCTCAACCTCACGCCGCGTTCTACATGGTGCGATATTTGTAAAAAGTGTGACCACGCAGCTCTCTACTTTTCTCCAAGGCAAGCAGCCGTGTCGTTGGGCAGACAAAAGTTGTAGGACTCCTGTAGTCACAATATTTAAGGAAATTAATGTTGAAACAAGAGTGTAGGAGGAAACACTTTCTATGCTGTACTAATTTGCAAGACTGACTGGCCAGTGTCTGGTGTTCAGATGAGCTAACACAGAAGGTAGCATCCACTGCATATAAATGTTGAGAATTTTCCTGGCTGTCGGAGATGTTGGCTAGAAGCACAAAAGGAGAATTTTATTTCTCAAAATGCTTCATAATTATGTTCACCAGCAGTCCTCTTGGAACGCTTGTTTGTTCCTGGGGAAAGGACAGGGCAGAGGGCTGGGTCATCGACATTTTTGGCTCCATGATGGATAAACAGTGGCGTTTAAGGAGCCGATGGCCTTGTTCCGTGTTCACGGGCTGTCAGCAGCAGGCTCAGGGTTGAGACCTTCGATCTTTGAACCAGCTTCTTAAAACAAAAACAAAAACAAAACATAAAATAAAAAGTGCCATCTAACCTCAATACCAAGTCTGTGGTCAGATTGCTCGTGCAGTGGATGTAGCCACCCCCGAAATGATTCCATTCTCTGCTGTCATCCCCAAACCAGGGATTTGAAGAAGTTATTAATCTGAAATGTTATGTAATCTAGGGACGTATTCATTCTTCTTGGCTATAATGATTATCAGCTGCGACCACTCCGGCATCCTATGCCATCATAATGTCTCAAGCAATTGTCTTTATTAGATTGGTGTCTATCTTTTATTTGTGGGATAAATTAGTGAAAAGGTTGGGGTGAAAAACTGAGTTCAAGAAACGCAAAAACAAACAAAAAACAAACCCAACAAAAAACCCCAGCTGTTTTAAAATGGTGATTTTAAAAAAGCGGGGGAGGAGTGGGTGGAGGTGGGGGCTGTCTTCACTAAGCCCTTTGATCCCCAGATTAGAAATACTGAGCTAAATTAATGTGAATGACCATAGTAATTTTAAGACCTAATGTAACCAGTGAGGCTCTCTGTAAGACTTGTACTCTATGACTACTTGGAAGAAGTGGAAAAGCTGATTAGCAAGAGTAAAGAAACATGATTTCTTAGGATGCTCTGGGGATGCTCTGTCAGATCCCACCACCGATCCCATTGGAAAAGGCCCAGTTTCACAACGGTCCTTCTGAGCATTGTGCCACCTGCTTCCTGAATTCCCCTCGGACAGGGAATGACCTAGAATTGCTGTCCGTAGGTAACCCCTGACCTCCCGCTCCTGTGGAGGCCACGTCCTCCCAGGTGCCCAGGGCTGACCTGGCTTCTGGAAGCGCCTGCCTCCGCTGTCGGCGCTGACTCCACCTGTGCCCGGCTGGCTGCTTGTTTTGCATACGGCTTCTCGTCCCGTGCTCATTGCCTGGTGTGAAGCAGATTTCATGTCTTTGAATGCAGTGTTGAAAGAAAATCTGTTTGAGGTGACCCAAGGAAATGGTTACTAGACCCAACCTCAACTGAGACATTTGAATCCATAGGAAACAGTATTTTTTCCCTTTTCCTTTTCAAGGGTCTCTCTCTTTTTTTGATGACTCCTCTCCAGATAGTTTCAGGTCCAGGCAGTTGCAGTCCTACATCTTCTGCGAGGTGAGAGTCACCATTTATTTCATCCACATCAGAATCTGTTGGACCGGTGCTGGTACAGCTCCGTACCCCTCCAACTGCCTCCCGCTGGCTGTCGCCCAGCCTGCAGGGCGGACGGTGGCTGCCTCTGAATGCCTTCGGACAGTTGTGTGCTGGGGCCCGGGGGCCTGCGGGGCGGATGTTCCAGCCGGGCCCGTGTGGCCTCTCCTGTCAGCTGGCTCTGTTTACCCGGCAGCTCATTACTTAAGAGTAGCCTGTCAAAATAGGTTAAATATTCTTTGGGAAACATGGTCCCCTCACATCCTTGAGATACCACAAATATGTTTAACACAGGGGAGATTGGCTTGATAAGGAGAGTGTGATTGACTCGCATCACTGAAAAACATTCCCCTGTTATTCTGGTTGCGTTTCCACGGGCATTCAATGAGCGCCAGCAGAGCGAAGGGCGATAAATTGCCGCAGCCGACACAGAAAGACACCGAGGGAAGCAGGGAAAATGATTGCTGATGATTCATTCTAACTACTTGACCTTCTGACCTCTTCTCTAGATATATGACCAAGATGGGACACTACAGCACTTTATTGATGGTGGGGAACCTAGTAAGTCGAGCTGGATGAGGTATATCCGATGTGCAAGGCACTGCGGAGAACAGAATCTAACAGTAGTTCAGTACAGGTAAAGTATACCTCGATTTCCCACTTGGGCTTGCACATACGAATTCAGGCTTGCTGCTAGTTCTGAAACAGTTCTGCCGGGGTTTTTGCAGGACCTCTGCAAGGATTGGCAGAAATTTATTTTTTTTGCTAGGTTTCTGAAATCTTAGTTTCATTGATTTCCTTAAACAGTAATTGCATGAGAATTCAGGAGTAAGGATCCTAGTAGCAGGCCTCTTTCCCTCAGTGCACGTGGTACAGTCATTTCCACATCCTCGCCTGAACGTCCACATCAGCTGAACGAGCCCAGCACACCCACTGACGGGCAGAGTCCCTGAGCGGAAGTGTGCGCGCACAGAGAGGTGCAGAGCCAGCCCCAGACCCCTCGCTTCCAGTCCCCTTCAGGCCTTCTCCCCGCAGGGACAGTTCCATTTGCACAGAGGCCTGGGGAACCAGGGCCCCTCAGCCTTCCCAAGGCTGCTTTTCCAAACCCATCACGCTCAGCAGCAGCACCGGAGACGGCGTGACCTCTCCTGATCCTCCCTGGAAAGGTGCCAGCCCATTGGACTTTGGTCCTTGGACGGTTCCGAGTACGTTTCAGGAGGTGAGGCAGTTCCAGAGCACAGGGAAGCTCCAGGTTTCCGAGCTGTTTGCCCAAAGACGGGGGGGGGCACCCCCATTTCTCAGAGTCTCACGGGGAGCCGCTGGGAGGGGGGGGTGTTGCTGAGAAGCAGATGCTGAGCCACATCTGCTCAGTGCACCTGCTGGTCAAGCTTCCCCGTGCAGTGCTGAAGAAGGCTGGCGCGGAGACAAGCGATCACATAGGGAAAAAGCCCCACCGCTCAGCCTTCTTTTCTCCAAGTTCCCTCGAAAACATGTGCCATATAAATACATGACCTCAGCTATAAACAGCCATGCTCCCTTTAGAATCAGAAGCAACTGTTTAACTTTATTAGGCACCATTGACACATCAAAGCAGGAGGCCCCGAGTGTGGCAACTTGGAGTCCTGCCTGTGGCTCTTTATTTTCCTTTCCTTTCCTTTTTTTTTTTTTTTTTTTAAATGAAGCCTTTAAAAAAGAGAGAGAGAGAGAAAGGGCTTTATGTCCCATGTAGGTTAAGGCTGCTCTCTGAAGGTCTCCAACCCGAAAGGAGCGTGTTTGGGCAGCGTGTGACTTTGCCCTGCCTTGGTTTCCCGTGCAGTTAGTTCCGCTCCATGAAATAAGGGTCACGTGGAACAGCGCACGGCAGCAGTCCCGTTCCCTGCCGTGTCCAGGTTTTGCCCACCTTTACGGAGGCTGCATTTCTGTCATGAAGGTTTTCTCGCAGCCAGGGAATTAGTAAAGAGTGCGCTTGTCCATTCGGCAAGAGATAGATAGCTTGGCTGGCCCTGCAATGAGCACTCGGCGGCGGGGAGCTCTCGAGGCAAAGTCGGAATCCGGGCGGACGAGAAAGCCCGGACAGGGCGGTGGGCATGAGTAAGTCATTACCTCGCTGTCAATAGTGAGTGGATTTTATAGCTCCCCTTTCTTGAGGGCGCTTCAACTCCCCAGTTCTCTCTGCCGTGCCGATCTGTTTTCGATTACTTCAGATCTTTATAAAACGAGCTACAAAAACACAATTTTAAAAAAAAGAAAGAAAAGAAACACTGGCATCCATCACCGGTGACCACGTCCAAGAGTAAGAAAATAGAAAAGTTGGACCCTAAAGAGCCAGCCTAATTTTTATTGTACATGAATGTCCTCTTCACAGAAAGTCAGCTGGTTTAGATTCGTTCTGTTATGATTTGTAATATCTAAATGGAATTTTCTTCAAAGCGCCTTGATTGATTGACCCTGAGCTGAACGTTTTGTTTTTATTTTGAGGCTGACAATAATGTTTGTTGGCATATGCTCTGCTTCAACTGTGTGGGGACGCCACGGAGCTATCTTTATGAGTCATCCAACCACAATACTAAATACATGTCAGCAAAGGAAATATTATCTGAAAAGGGAAAAATCCCTTTGATGTGCTTCAGCATGCAGAGATTTCTGCGAGTTTTGGAAGCTCTGCCCGCTTGTAAGGAATGGTGTACACTTACACTTCCCCCCCCCCTCCCCTTTCGGCCGACTCCGTGCCTCCGAGGACCACCCATCGCTCGAAAACAGTTCTGCTCTTTCAGCGGCAAAGTGTGTCATTTGGTTTTAGCACATTCATTTGCCGGGCGCTGTGTTTATATTAAGGGAAGCCAAACCGAGAGATGAAATGTTACAAGGGTGAAGTACAAAGTAGACTCAATTTTTCTCAAGTTAGGAGATGCCAGTGATTTATAGCTCGGCTCCAATTTTGATTTTTTTTTTTTTTTATGTAGCAGTGGAAAGAATTAATAAAATGCACAGCGCTCGGGGATGCAGAGGGAGGAAGGGTAGTGGTGAGGGCCGGACGACCGGCTGGAGTTTTTGTCAGATATTCATAGAATGTTGGGGGAAAAAACATTCTGCTTAGCTAGCAGTGCCCTCGTGAGACAGAATGGCAGCAAGTAAGGAAAAATAACAAGATAAATGAAACTTTTGCAGCGGCAAGGAAAATATTGAGAATCTGCACTTTTTTATTGATCTTTATGATCCTATTGCCAAGAGCCACTTTGCGGTGACAAAATATGTTGACAAGTGCATATCTCACCGCTATGAAAAATGCGGCGGAGGACTCGCCTTCTGTCTGCAGCGTTGCGCCGGGGACAAATTGCCTGCTGCAGCCCATTCCTTACAGAACGGCTACATTTAAGGCCCACCAGCCCACAACGCTTTTATCTGGAACCGGAGGCTCATGTTCGCAGCAATTCTTCATTGAGAAAACCAGTTGCGGTCTCATTTTTTAAAAAAATCTGTAGATTTTTCTTTACGGTACCAGAGCCGTGTAAAATAATGTTTCTTTCTTGGTGCCTTCACTCTGTCATTGCAGAGTGTAATCTTTCCACGGGAGCCAAGTGCTCCTCTTGTATTTATTGAATTGCCATCCATTTCCCAGGAGAAGGGGGTTTCTCTCCCGCCGTATCCAACTTCAGAAGGAAGGCGGTGGGCAGGGGGGAGATTTTTATTTCTCTCAATCCTTACGTCACAGAGCTGTTTAATTTTATTACAAATCTGAGAACTCCCCATGCCAAGTTGCACCAATACACGTAATGCTTTTCCTTCACATAAGAAATCAATGGTGTTAATTTATACACAAGGCCGAGGCACCAGTGTCTGCAGTTTGCCAAGAGAGAGAATTTTCTCATCGGTGTGAGATGGAATTCTTTTTTTTTTTTTTTTTAAATGAGCTCTTCCTTTTTGCTGTCTCCTGGGCCAAATATCAGTCTCCCCAGCCAAGACGCTGTAGGAAGGGACCCTGTGGAAATAAACTGTGAGCTGTTTGCCACACTTGGTTACAAGCTCTCATTGGCTGCCGGGAATGATAAGGTGGGTGCTGATTTTATTACGAGTATTAACTGTGTAGGTGGAGACGGGCAGAACTTTTTTTTTTGGGGGGGGGTGGGCAATGAGAATGTGGATGGGGGCACATGAGTGCTACGTGTTACTAAGCCGGGTTTTCTTTTGTTTTGAATAGGTCGAATATATTCTACCGAGCCTGTATAGATATCCCCAGGGGCACCGAGCTTCTGGTGTGGTACAATGACAGCTATACGTCTTTCTTTGGGATCCCCTTACAATGCATTGCCCAGGATGAAAACTGTAAGACTTTCTTTTAGCTCTGAATTTACGCCTCAAAACCCCCTGTTGTAAAGCTGACGTTTTAAGAGTGTTGATTGAAACTCCTCTGAAATGTGCGGTTCCCCCTGCTCTATGACACAAACGTGCACGGTCTGCCCCATCACCTTCCTGTCCCCGCGTGTCCTTGGCTTCTTCACAGGGCGTCTTGCCTTGTGCAGGGCGGTCCTTCTGTGCCTGTTCACAATGTCCACGCGTATGCCAGAGTTTCGCATCATCGCCGGCAGCAACGCTCAGGCCGCTGGGAGTTCCTGAGTGCCTACTGTGTGTCTGGTTCTGTGCTTGCCACCTGGCGGGGTTACAAAGAGCCTCGTGAGGTACAACTTCCGCTCCCAAGTCCTGCGGCCTCACTCTCCCTGCAGAAACGAGAGGATGAGAAAGCAGGGCCGGCTCAGTCGGAGGAGCCCCCCACCTGGCCATGGGGTGTGCTTCCTCCTAAGAGGTCACTGCAAAGAGAAATGATGCTCAAAATTGTAGACTTGTGATTGAGGAACCCGTGGTCCCTCTACACATCGTAGCCTGAATGAAGCATGTAATTTCCTTTTATCCTTCTTGCTATGGCAGCCATTATCTTCTTAAAAAATAACCTAATATCTAAGCAAATGCAAACTTGCAGCAGTTTTCCCTTACACTCTGTACCTGTGCTTTATCAACTCTTTGGAAAATATGTTCAGGTGATTTTCAGTATTTGAAACAGAATTGGGTAATTCTGATGACCTTCAGTGAGGAACATTGGTTTCAGTGATGCTATTTTCTTCCTTGTCCCAAAACTGACTAATCTGTGAACTGATCCTTTGGGATTATGCAACAGGAAAAAGAAGTCGAGAGAATAGATTTATTCAAGAAACGTTATTTTGAAAACAGTTTTTATGTTGCTTTGTCCTTCTCTACTTAACTTTCTCTCTCTCACACACAAACTCCAAATATATATATATTCACATTACGAATGAACAAAATGCTGATGATCAGGTATTTCTTTTCCACATTGCCTTTATTTTCTTTGTGAAAAAAATAGAATCCTCAGAAGGCGTATCACTATCAACATTCCTTTTCTACTTGAACCCAAAACTAATCTCAAATTAAAACACAAATCTTTGGACATATAGTACATTCCTCTGTCTTCCCAGATTTCCATTGGAAAGTTTCTTTCTTGCAGTGATACCTCTGTTTGAGGGAGTGTGTGTTTGCATAAAAGAAAATCTCAGTGTTGGACAGGAGTGTGTGGTTGGTGTTAGAGGCAGATGGGGACATGGAGGCCAGTATGCTCTCTCGTTCCAGAATGGCCCCAGCTTCCCTAGCACTAGCGCTAGGTCCCTGGACAGAAAAAGCACCAGTATCAGACCCCCAACCTCCCACCCCAACCCGATCTGCTGGCATGGGCCTGTCTGTACTAGAACCTTGAAATAACCTTACTTTCTGAAGTTTGGCATTCGATCTAAAAGGATCCAAGAAGTCCTTTAATAAAACTTGCTACAAACTCTCAAGATGTTATTATGACATGTGTGTTGAAGATTATCTATTAATAAACAGCAAAGCCTAGCATTCTAAAGTACATAACCCATAGTCCGACTAGCCATATGTTTGCTCATTCATTCATTCATTCATTCTGTCATTGTTCAGATATTTACTGAACACCTACTATATAGGCCAGTGTCTTGTTGCTGCAAATACAGAAGTGGACAAAATAGATAAGAATTTCTGCCTTCATGGAACTTACCTTCCTGTGGAAGGAGACAGATTATGAACGAATAAATAAACTAATGAATAGTTTGTCAGGTGGTGTTGTTGTAGCGATAACAAGACAGAGAAGGGGCAGGGAATCACAGTTTTAGAGAGTTATCAGGGTGGGTCCTCCTGGAAATGTGACCTTCGGATGAGACGTAAGGAGGTGAAAGAACAAGCCATGTGTTACTGGGGAGAAGAGTGTTCAAGGCAGGCTGTCTAAGAGTGCAAGGCCCCGAGACGGGACTGTTCCTGGCTTGTTGGAAGAGCATCACAGAGACTGGTGTAGGTGTTTGGGAGTGAGAGAGATGGAGGAAAGTTAACTTGGATATTAGGGGGAGGTGGGGCTTATAGGGCCCAAGAGGCCACTGTCTGGACCCTGTATTTTACTGTGTAGGCCATTGCAGTTTTGAGCAGAAGAGTGAAGTTGTAACAGGATGACTCTGGCTACTGCGTGGAGACAGTAAGGGGTGAGGGTGGAGCAGGAATTCAGGGGAGAGAAGATGTAGTGTGGAGCAGTGTAGGCGTGGTGGAGGTGGCGAGAAGTGGTTGGATTCTGGATATATTTTTGTTAAACCTCACTTGGGGATATTTTTCCATTGTCTTTTTTATTTTTTAGAGAGAGTGGAAGGGGAAGGGAGAGGAAGTAAAACAGATGTGAGAGAGACCCATCGGCTGGGTGCTTCTCACTCATGCCCCAACCAGGGCCGGGGATCGAACCTGCAACCCAGGAATTGAACCTGAAACATACTGGTCCTTGGGCCAACAACACTTGCTGACACCTTGGATGCTGAGTAAGAAAGAAAGGAGTCAAGACAATCCCATGGCTTTGGTCTGAGCCACGGGAAGGATGGAGTGGCCATTTCCTGAGAGATTTAGCTAGAAAGGAAAACTGCCGTGGAACGTTGACTTAGGGGATGCATTTCTTACCGTTGGCATGGATCTTTGGGTGGAAGTCACACATTGCTTCTGCTTGACGGCATTGTTTCATGATGAGAGGGACTTAGAGGTTGGGCTGGAGGGTCCCTGTGTACTGTTCTCAGCCGCCTGGAAATCGGTGTCTGAGAGCGCACCTTGTGGTCTTCAGATTCAGTACCATCCAGAAAGGTGCTTTCTGGAAACACCATTTGCTTTGCTTTTCAGTTCTTCCTTCTCCTAGAGTCCGGATGGAGCTTTGCTGACTAGAGTATTGACTAAACTCTACCAGGGCATATGTTATATCATTTAGCACCTGAAATCCTCGGAAGAAAACTCACAAAACCACAGCAGCTTGAAGTATTGTGGATTCAGTAGGTAAACTAAGCAGCTCTTCTGGGTCGAGTTGAAGCTGTTAACGGAGGGCGGAGGGAAGTTTAAAAGGAATTAAGTCACTGACTAAAATGCTCAACAGTGACAATCCCCTTTCCCCCTAAGGTTATTATAGGAATTTTATTTCAGTTCCTGTCTCAAAGTCATATATCTGTCATATGACAGGCCACCCAAGAAACCAGCAGAAAGCTGCATCGGAGAGTGTGGGGGAGATAGATATATGACTTGGACTCTTAACTCGAAGATGGATTCTCATTCCATGTGACTCAGTGAGGGGCCTGGGAATGCTTATACGGAGGGCTCCTTATTCTGTACCGAGAAAACGCTCTGCGTGATTTAAAAGCACAGACGTGAGAAAGGGCCTGGGTGGGTAACGTGACAGACAGGCTTCCCCAGCCCTGAGAAATTCAATCTCATCTGGATCAGCAAATCTAATAAAAACAATTTTTATTTTGAGTTAGCCACCGAGTAAATGAAGGGCTTTACAAAAGGCTTCTTGCCCTGACGGGATAACTTGGTTAAGGCATTGTCCCTGTATGCCAAGGTTGTGGGTGCGATCCCCAGGCAGGGCACATACCGTGTTTTCCCGAAAATAAGACATCCTCCGAAAATAAGACCTACTTCATGGAAACATAATACATCCCCTGAAAATAAGACCTAGCGCATCTTTGGGAGCAAAAATTAATATAAGACACTGTCTTATTTTCGGGGAAACAGGGTAGAGAAATCAACCAATGAATGCATAAATAAGTGGAACAACGTATTGATGTTTCCCTCTCTGTCTCTCTTACCCCCCCTTCCTCTCTGTGAAATCCACAAAGCCTCCTCTTCCTCTTCGTGCTCTGAGCACGGCACACAGTTAATACTCGCTCATTGGGTAACAGTGGAGAATCTTATTGCCATTAAATATTGGGGGATTAAATATTTCAGCCAGATTTTTTTCTTTTGTTAATGAAATTGATACCTGGCCCAAGACATTAAAGGAACAATTTGATTCTGCTTAGTGAATAGTACTTGGTAAGCACTTTCATTTATAAAAATATCGTTTTCTCCCCATGGTTCTTTCAACATGGAAAGTACACATTTCCTATGGAGAGCGTGCGGTGGGTTCGGGCTCGAGTAACCGCCCCCCCCCCCCCCGGCCGTGGCCGTGACGCCGCGGGGCCCACGCTCTGCCCGGACAAGCCACCGAAAGCCGCCTCGCCTCAAAGAGAAGGCAGAGTTTCACACAGGCGTTTGGGTTCTGGAAGCAATCGCGGTGCTGTTTTCTTTAGAAAAAGCCATCGTTTTCAATGTAACAGGGCTCCGACGAGAGGAGAGCCTGCAGGAGCGCCCATGTCGACAGATGGCATCCGCGAGGAGGAGCGAGGTGCCGCGAGCTTCCAGTGGGGATTAGCTCCCGCGGAGTGTAAAGACCACGGCGTGTTCATATTCATTTCAGAGGAAATTAAAAAAAACAAAAAACCCGGGAATAAATGTCAAACAAGTCTTCCTGCTGCTTTTCCTGCCTCGGCCCATGGAGCTGAGGTAGCAGAATGTGAGAAGACTGGAGGGCAAGGCGGGAGTCGCCGGCACCGGCGTGAACTCTGCCTCCGGGAGGCCGGCCTTTCCCTTTTGATTTTAAAGAGCAGAGAGTGAAAAGGGGCACCCCTGGGCAGTGCACCCCACCCTCACCGTCCCTCTGGTAATGAAAAACCTCGGCCCCGGGGTTTTAAAGAAGGCCCTACTTGAGCTTTATATCCATGAACATGGAGGCGATTGCAGTGTGGTTCCATCCAACAAGCACATCTGTGTGCAAGGGCCTATGGGAAGCATGGTGATGGGGTACACACACGCAGACCCTCTCCTTAAGGACTCAGTCTAGGACAGTGGTCCGCAAACTCTTTAGTCAACAGAGCCAAATGTCAACAGTACAACGATTGAAATTTCTTTTGAGAGCTGAAAACCAACTTCTGCGCATGGGCCACCAAGTTTCAATCGCACTGTACGTGTGCGCCTGCAAGTGGTATTTTGTGGAAGAGCCACACTCAAGGGGCCAAAGAGTTGCATGTGGCTCGAGAGCCACAGCTTGCAGATCACTGGTCTAGGAGAAGGCACAGAAGCCCACAACTGCAACACAGAGCATCATGCAGCAACACAGAGCATCATGCAGCAACACAGAGCATCATGCAGCAACACAGAGCATCATGCAGCCGCCCTATGAGCTGCCACAGCCTGGGGGCATGGGTGGGCAGGGAGCTCAGGAGAGTGCCATTCTCCTGATACAGTAGGAAGCTGGAGTTGGACTTCTTACATAAACCTGGAACCGGAAGTTACATGTTGTCCCCGAATGAGGACTAGAAAAATGTTAACCTCGGGCCAACAGACCAGGAACCTGTCCTCCCTGAGCCGTTGGGTGAGAAGAGAATACGGCCCTCGCTAAAGCAGCCCTCGCTAAGGAATGGCGTGGCTTGGTTTGGCTCCACCTGCCAGGTGTGGAATTTCTGGGCCAGGACACGGGTATAAAAGTTGGCCCAGAAGTGGAGAAACCTATGGAAGGAGCAAGGAGGGGTCACCCCGCTGGGACGCCTCTGAGTCTGCACGGGACTCCAGCAGGCCGCACACTGAACACACACCCACCCAGAGAAATGACGACGACAAGCACAGGGAACCCGCTGTCGGGGGAGGCTTGGCCCCCCACACCCCACCCTTGGCACAGGGTGAGGCACTCATGGCCCATTGCTGGGAGTGGAGGGCTGACAGCCTTCAGGGGAGGGTGACTCCAGGCATCGCCGTTGGCCCGAGGGCCACTTCACCTTGGTCATGCTCTCTTCCCACAGCCCGTGGCTACTGACAGTCACTGAAGGGGGTATTCAGGGTGGCTCCCTTGTCCCAAAGCAGGGCCACTGAAGGACCTTCCCGGCCCCAGACCTGTCCATCTCCTTTCTCAATGGAATCTCCTCTGCCTCACCCCCAGGAGGTGTTGATTCAGGAGCATTCCCCAGTAAACCGCACACGAAGCTCCAAATGTCCAATTCGGAGCTGTTTCCCAGGGAACCGACTTAAGACAGGGTGGAGACAAGCGATCACATAGGACCAGGCTTGTATTTCCTGTCCAGCCTTTTCCACTGAGCCCAGACTCCATCCTGTCCAACGGTCTACTCCACATCTTCCCTGGCATGCCTTACAGATGTCTCCAGCTAAACAGATAGATCCGAACCCAGTCTCACTCCCACCCACTGCCTCTTCCCCAGCTCAGTAACTCTCACTCATCCAGTTGCTCTGGGGATTGAGCCTGCGATCTGGGCATGTGCTCTGACTAGGAATGGAACTGTGACCTCCTGGTTCATTGAGCCATGCCAGCTGGGTGGTTATATATTCTTAAATGCATTTCTTTTGATTTCTGCTGTGCCCGCCCTGGTCAGCGTCACCACCAGCTCTGGTCTGGGCTGCTGCAGTCGCCTCTTGCATGTCACAACGTCCTTCTTTTAGTATTACAGCAGCCAAGGTGAAGGTTTTTGTGGATTTGCTTATTTTACTGTCTCAGCTTACTTGCTTTGTTAATAGGTAGTTTGGTCACATAGATCAAAATCCAGAAGGACCATGGGCTTACATAATTCTCCCTCCAAGAGGTCATCAATTGACTGATTCTTAGGTGTTTTTAAAAACATATTTTTTCCCATGTAAGCATCAAGCATATTCTCCCATTCTTTCTCTAGCTCTCTCCCCTATTTATACAAATAGTAACATACTATATATGTTGTTTTGGACCTCATTTTTTTCATTCAACAATACAGAGTGATGATGCATTTAATATGTTAATCTGATCACCTAGCTTTACATTCTTTTTTTGGCTTGCCATTACTCTCATAATAAATCTCGAGTTTTTTAGCCTTTGGGCCACACATAGTCTTCAGAAGTGTTTTGCATGGCTCACAATGTTTTTACAAAATTAGAGTCAACCATCATTAGACTGACTCTGCCTTATTCAGTTTGCTGCAGACCCCAGCTTCCTCTATTGCAGTGTTTCCCAAACTTTTGACATGTGTACCCCTTGTATAATTTTCGTTATGCTGAGTACCCCTTGTCAAAAAAAAGGATGTATTCTAATAACAATCAAAATATATTTATTTTTCTTTTTTTGGGTACATACACAAAATAATAATAAACAAAACATTATTCATACTAAAATATAAATAAAAGTTATATTATAAATAACATTTATTTGCACATCGGACCATCTCACGCCTCACAAGACTGTCTTGACTTGACTCATGAGAACATAGAATTAGGCGCAGCTAAGCACGGTGCAGTGCATATCCCCACCAAACTCCGGTGCAACGCGTACCCCCCAAAAAAACCTCTTCCCGTACCCCTGGGGGTACGAGTACCACACTTTGGGAAACACTGCTATCGACTCGCCTCCCATCACTTCCTTCTGTTACCTGCCCAGCCCCCATAGGCACTGGCGATCGCACTGCCTTCCTCTCCAGTCCCAGCTGCCGCCCCTCTCCCCTCTTTCTCTGGCCACATTAGCCTTCTTTTGGTTTCTTCCGTGCTCCTGAGCACCTTCTCACCGCCACACGACACACAGACTCTGTGGCAAAGCTGCCGGGGTTTCATCTCCTCGAGTTGCGTTTTCCTCTTTTCACACCTGTCTGTTCTGTGTACCCTTCAGGACTCACCTTCAAGGTCAATGCCTTAGGGAAGCCACCCCTCACACCCACATGGATTCATCCCTTTCTTCTCTCTCATAGCGCTTATCAAACTTGTATCAGCTGTTATATTGTTAATTCTAAAAATTGATATATTTGTCACATTTTACTTTTTTCTGAACCTGGAAGATGCTTTACAATGAGCGGTGACTTACAAAGAATGACTTGCAACTTGCCATTAGTGGAATTTTAGATTTGATGAAACTGTGTAAATATTTATTTGTAACAACATCTGTTTACTAGCTGTCTTTCTCTCTCTCTCTCTCTCTCTCTCTCTCTCTCTCTCTCTCTCTCTCTCTCTCGTTTGAGTGGCAGGAGGCCAGGGGCCGTGGCTCTCTCGTTCCCCTATATCTGCAGGCAGGCATGGGATAGACGCTCAGTAACTACTTGTGGATTGAATGAATGGACAAGGGAGCAAAGCAGGACTTTGTTTTACAGATCCTAAATTTGCCCCTCAATGTTTTAATTTTCCAGGATTTGATGAGTTTATGTTCTATATTCTTACTCTATCCTTTAGGGCTCTAAGAGCTTGCTATCTTCCCATTCATCTTTGTTTTGTAGACTGAAGAGATGTTACTAGTCGTGTGTCTTCAAGTAGAAAGCACTTCATCCTCTTGGTCCCTTCAGACAGTCCTCTCTGGGCCTTGTGCAGTTGTCTGCACTGTCTTGTTGGGATGAGTGTTTTCTGAATTCATTCCCTATTTTTCCCCCTGACAGTTTCCTGCCTTTTGTTAATGCTTTCGATTGCTATAGCCAGTCAGGCTGGTATTTAGAAAGAGTAATCTCTGTGTTCTTTAGGTCCTGAAGAAAAAATACTTTGTCAATCTGTAGGGTGCAAGCATTGCTACCTATATCTCAAAAAAAAAAAATTACATTTGTTTTGGGGTGTCCCAGAAGAGAAAAAATAAGACAAGAATTTCATTACACCCATTTCTACTCTTACTGCCTAAATACTATTACTATCATTAACCCAGATCTCATAAATCTGAGATTATTATAGTTGAAGTTTTCCTTTATTACCATTTTGACATTGACCATTAGACTTAACAAAACCTCATTGGCCTCCAAATTCTTTAGTTTAATATAAATGTTGTGTGACCGTAACAGTTTTTGAAAATTAATTTCTTAGGTTGCTTTTCAGGAGGGTAAGTGAGGAGTCAGGATTTACAACCTATACTTAGAGTGTTATCTGAATTATTTCCCCCCGAAGGCATCATATCCCTCTTCCCAACAGTGAAGCTCTGGCCGACTTCCTGCTCGCATGCATGTTGATGACATGTTCATCCCCCTGTCTTCCCGCCGTGCCTGCCTTCCTGTTAGTGGGGCCTTTCCCAGCCTGCAGGAACTCGGCGCTGTCTGAAAACTTGTGGGTTTCTCTGTGCTGTGTCTCTCCCAGGTTAGTTATGAATGGGCTACACAAGATGAGTTCCACCCCCATCTCTGACAATGCTGCTGCTTATTAAAAATTTTTTTACTTAAAAAGTGCCAAAACAGCTGAAACAGGTTTGGCTCAATGGATAGAGCATCGGGCCTGGGGACTGAAAGGTCCCGGGTTCGATTCCGGTCAAGGGCATGTACCTTGGTTGCGGGCACATCCCCAGTAGGAGGTGTGCAAGAGTCAGCTGATCGATGATTCTCTCTCATGGATCTTTCTAACTCTCTATCCCTCTCTCTTCCTCTCTGTAAGAAATCAATAAAATATATTTTAAAAATAAATAAATAAAAGTGCCAAAACAGGAGAAAACATTGCTCCTTATTATTTACTACCTTTAAAAAAACAAAACAAAACAAAACAAAAATCTGTGTGCAATCAAAGATTTTTTTGAAAGTCTAAAATGTATGGATAAAATTTTATTTCGGTCATACACTTTTGACCTGGAAGTTGAAATTATACATAAATATTAAAAACACATTTGCACATAAACCTGTATGTGCGTTTAGGTATATATGTATTTATATGTATATATGATATATGTTCATGTGAGATGTACTGGCTATACAATGTCCTTTTTTATTTCTGAAGCACAGCTTGTGAGCAGAGACAGTGTAGAAGTGTGGTCAGCAAAAAAATTCCCTGGAAGTCAAAAAGCTATGGCTTCCAGTGCTGCTGTGCCCATAACCGAATGTGTGACCCTGGGCAAATTATTGGCCCTTCTTGGACGTGATCTGTTTTTAATTGTAACAAGAGAGAGTAGAATTCGGTCATAGGTTCTCAGCCCCAGTTATACATTAGAAATGCAGGTGCCCAGAATCTACCAAGTGATTCTGGTTTAATTTTTTAATTATCTCCCCTGTGAGTCTCAGGTGCAGTCAGGGTCAAGAAGTACCACCTAGGAAAACTCTCGGCTGTCTCCAGACCTTCGAGTCTCTTGCTTTCCTTTTCCTCCTCAGGAGAGGATGGACCATGCGAGCAGAGCAATTCATTTTGTTGGATTTGTCTAATTACATGGGATTACACAGAATGTTCTAAGTTAAAGATGCTTAGTGTCCCCACACATGGTGTCTACCTGTCTGTTCACTCCAGCACGAGGCTCCTTGCAGGCATGCTCCTCTGCATGGTTGAGCGTGCTCGAATCTTCATGCTCTGTAGCCACCTCAGCAGAGCTCTATAGCTGGAAAAGATAAGAGCCCCCCCCCCCCCCCCCCCCGCTTTTAATGTGTCTCCTTCCACATGGCCTTGAACTATGGTCAACAGCCTCGGTTTACTTCCCATCACCAATCTTTTTGCCAAACAACCTTTTCAAAATTTTTGATCTCTAATTTCCTTCTCTTGATCACATTATAGTCTTTAATCTTTGAGACCCCTAGAACAACTAATAAATGCATTTATTGACACAGTAGGTACTTAGAAAAAGAATAATAGTTTTTAAGCATATTGGGTTCTAATCACTTCTGAACCCGTGGATTGACCAGTGAATACATGATATATATTTTTAGCACAATAACAACGTATAAGAAAAAAAATTTCAAGTATATTAGGTTTCCCTCCTCAAAAAACGTTTCATCTAGTTCTTTCCTCACCCCCACTGCCCCCATCCCAGTTTAGGGCCAGGTTATTTTTCCTTCTATAAATAATGAGAACTGGCTATTATTTCTCACTTAAACTTCACAAAAAAGGGTAAAGAGGAGGAAACCAGAGCTCCTATAACTCAACATGTATTGCGTCCTAACCCTGGCATTTAGCAAAGGCTCTCTGTGCGTTATCTCACTCATCCTGTCGGGTGACCATTTTCCATTTGACCAAGGACTAAATGTGGACTTCAGCGTTTCATACTTGCCCACAGTCACAAGGCTGATAAATAGTGGAGTTAAAATCTAGGCCACCTCACCCAGGAACCATGTTGCTCTTACTTTTATTACTACCACTACCTTCGTTTTGCAGATGGGAAAATTAAGGCACAGAAAGAGTTATTAACTTTGCCTAAGATCACCAAGCTATAAAAGGCAGAGGCAGGATTTGAACCTAGGTCTTTGTCGTTCCAAAGCCCAAGTTGCAGACGCCCATACTCTTGCCTCCATTCTGACTTTATCCTTGGCACCCTGTCTGTAAATCATGCCTCACTCAAGCCCTCCCTGAACTCTTTTTTTCCCCCTTGCTATTTCTGCTCAGAAACAGTTTGCATCTATTTTCTAGGCCTGAAGTCATTTGTTTATTTTTTGGGGACTTTAAAGGTTGTTTGAGGTCTAGCCCTCCCCGCCCCCTGCCTTATTCCCACAGCGTCGGGAGCTCATGGCGCTGCTTGGTCAGTGTGTCTCTCTCCCCCTCTCAGCAGCACGCTAGACTTCTGTCTCCCGGTGTCTTTCATTTTGTTTTATTCCCTTCATCTCTCCAGCCAGGTTTTCTTGAGGACCTGTCCTTTGCTGGCAGGGTCTGCTTGGAAGGCCTGACTCTACCTTCCCTGCACGGCTCAAAGCCACCTTCTCTGGGCAGTCCCTGCGGTTCTCTTCCCCTCTCTTGCTGGGCCTCACATCCAAGCTCCCTCCAAACTCGGGGTGCAGTGTGGAGCCTCAGGAGGGAGTCCTTGTGTGTAAAGTCATATGTGAACTCCGTGAGGACAAAGACCACATACGAACAATTCTGAGCCTGTAATAGTTGCATGATAAACAAGCAGAGGATGAGTTATTAATGTTGCTACTATGTTCGTTCTGAATCCAGAAAAGTGAAGTTTTAAAATGTCGATTGATAAAAGAGCTTTTTTTTTAAGTGCACGTGATGGTGCTTACTTTAAGGGCTACTAAAACTGACCCTGTAAAACTCTGTTGTTCCCCCAGTAAATGTCCCCTCCACGGTCATGGAAGCCATGTGCCGGCAAGATGCCCTGCAGCCCTTCGGCAAGAGCAGCAAACTGCCCCCCGCCGCCCAGCAGCGCTCCGTGGTCTTCCCGCAGACGCCCTGCAGCCGGAACTTCTCCCTCCTGGATAAATCGGGGTCCATGGAATCCGGATTTAACCAAATCAACGTGAAAAACCAGCGCGTCCTGGCGAGCCCGACGTCCACGAGCCAGCTGCACTCGGAGTTCAGCGACTGGCACCTCTGGAAGTGCGGGCAGTGCTTTAAGACGTTCACGCAGAGGATCCTGCTGCAGATGCACGTGTGCACGCAGAACCCCGACAGGTAACCCTCACTCTCCTGCCCGCGGTATGTTTGCTTAGGAGAACCCCTTCTTGCTTTCCTGACAGGCGCCAATCACCTCCTCCAGCCGCCCCTTGGGGGAACCCTGTCGTTAGAGGTGTCCACAGTCTGGCAGGTCAGAGGCGTGGAAGGCCACCCCTGGTTGTGCAGAAGGGCCACACCAACGGTGGTCTCGAGAGGAGTCTGCACTTGCTTTGCCAAACAGCCCGAGTCTGAGGGGGAGTGAGACAGGAGGAGCGGTTATGAATATCGGGGGTGGAAAAATGAGGTCGGGATCATTAGAATCCCCTCTGTCTTCCAAAGATAATACACCGGCTGCCCTGCTGCCGCCACGGTCGTTTCAGGGTTCACCTCCGGTGTGCCGTGGGTAGGAACTTAATTAAGTACTAAGAGGTAATGAATTGGAATTTTTTGCTTAGTACTATTTTTCTTCAGAGCATGCAAACCCATAAATCCTGCAAAGCTGTCAAAAGGAAATACCTCCTCTGCCAGTGAGGTGGAGGAAAACAGATGCCACTTATTCAATAAACTAATATCCACACCGAAGAAAAATGTGGACTAGATACCTCAGAGTCAAAGTTGGTTTGAAAGTTTGTCAATAAAGAATTTTATGGCCACGAACGGAGGATGAAATTTAGCTGAACAAGTGAATTAAAATTTCAGGTGCTCTGACGAGTGGCACAGTAGATATAATGGAACTATTATTTATGAATCAAAGCTGGTTTTATTCGACAGCCTTGATCGCCGGGAGTGCAAAAGACAAAAATCAAATTAATTCAAAAGGGGGGAAAAAAGTGTGTTTTATCTCTTCTTCACAGCCTGTGGAAATTTGATTAACCCTCACACATCTAAGAATAGCATCGAAAATCACTTTCAGTATAAAAGCAGGAAATAATTTTTGGAAGTAGGAGAAGAGACTAGGAAGCAGGACTCCTGAGTTGTTTACTTCACTGGGCCACCGGGTTCACCGTAAGCCACATGGCCCTCCTTGCCTTACAAGGTACACCAGTCTCTTCCCTCCCAGCTCAGCAGGATGCACACGTGCTAGGGAAGCCAGCAGGGAGGGTGGGGCATGGTGCACAGGGGGCAGGTCTTTTCCTAAAATACCATGTTAGGGTCCGTAGACACACTTACATGGCTACGTGTTTTTATTTGCGCCCTTCTGGAAACCACTTGCTTAGCACTGATCGTAGCTGGAGCTAATGAATGGTGAAACATTTGCTTTCGGCCTGGTAAGGCAGCTGTGTCTTTACAATCTTCACCTTCAGTAGGAGAGCTTCAACCCTCACCTGGTGCAAGTTGGTACTATTGGCTTTAGAGGGGGCGCAGACGTTTTGAAAATGTTTCATTCACTCAGAAAGGATTTTTAAAAAAAGTTTGCCTTCCTTGCGAGTATGCAATAGCCTTAAGATACATGCATTCAAAGTTGGCAAAGCATTTCAGTCGTTTCGGGGCATCTTATTATTATAAACTTATTTATTATTTTTTTAAATTGAGTGAGTCCGAATGGATAGATTTGTTATTTGCACATATTCATTGTTGAGTGTGCAAGGTGAAAATGAAATGATAGTTGGAAGTTTTGGGATGGCAAGCTTAGCTTTGAGTATAATATAATCCCACACTGAATGTCACGTAAAGCAATGAAAATATGTCACGGTGAATAGGAAGATACCAAAACAGATAGTCTGGACTGGCCTCAGGCACACTTAGAAAACGATGTGTGTATTAAGGTTTAAAGTCCTTATGGTGTCTGTCCCGGCAGATGACGGTGTCATGACTTGTAACAACACATTTATGTAAACTGTCAGATAAATCAGGAAACTTACATGGACAAAACACACTTCCTTGAAAGACTGTTGGGTCAGTGCTCATTCCAAGCTAATTTAGAGTTCTTGGCAAAAGTCTGGCAAGTGGCATGAGCCTCCTGTCCTGTGCTGGACGCTGATGGGCATCTCTGGCTCAGATGCCATGGGTGCTATGGCCAGGCCTGCCCACCCCAGGCGAGGTGAGGGGAAAGGTGCTCAGTATCCATGTAGTTAGCCAGAGAGGGACCTGATTATTCACGCAGTGGGTTCTGCTGCTCACTTTCCTGTGCTTTATTGGTGGCATGTGAGGTGGTCACCATCACTCATAAGTAAGTTAAAATTAAGTATTCAAAAAACTTAGTCCCTTCATAGGCAAAATGATGATGATGATGATGATATGCTGGAATTACTCCTTTCCATCTGAGTTGGTTATTGAGGATAAAGGGAACATAGGAGATGCCCAGTTACTTTGACCCACTGGTCTCATTCTGGCGACGTGGTTTGCCTTTAGCAGTAGAACTGGAGTAGTTTCTTTCAGGCCCAGAACCTAGGATGTTGTCCTTGTACCAGCAAATTTGGAAGTAAAAGATTCTCTCCATAATGCTTAACCCCACAGGTGCTAAATAAGAGGACTATACAAAACTGAAATGGAACATCAAATTCGTGTCTGATGGTTGCAAAATTGGGAGCCTTTTCTTATTACCCACGTGGAGAACGACACGTGCTGAATGTCCGTGTTTTCTTGAGGGAGTGACCTTAAATCAAGTGGTTTTCCCTCTTTGGTGATTTGTGCCACTTCAGACACAGACAGTGAGAAAGCTTAGAACTCGCCAGTCAGAACCCATTTCAATTGATTTGGAAAGCCCAAACACTTTTATTTTGATAGGAAAATCTGGCTAGGACCACAGGCAAAAAAGGAAGACGCAGAAGACAAAGCCAGAAGGTAAACAGGTTAGAGTTTCAAACGGATCCAAATTTGAAACAGGCCGCTGAATCTTTAGTCCAAAAGATTTTTCACTCAACAGACTAAGTATTTAGTCCTGAAACCTAAGACATTTCAACCTTCATCAAAGAGACTTTGTGTGTCTATATTTGTGAGCTTTTTCATGTGAGGGGGCATAAAAAAAAATCTGTGCCTTGATATAAAGGAAAGAGACTCAAGGAAACCTAGGGCTGCCGGCATCACCGGTTTTTATTTTTACTGCTGTGTTATTTACGTTGAACACAGAAAAACGATTCACATTCACGAGGGTCTGAAGAGCCACAGAATTGTTATTTCTTGAATTTTTTCCCCTGTTAATATTAAACAAGCCCCCAAATCCCTTCTTCCTTTCTCCCAGTCAGCTGGCTCCCCACCCCCACCCCCCAAGTGAATGCAAAGGGAAGAAGCTGTTGGAATCTAGACCCGCCAGGATTTAAATCAGGAACTTCATAAACACGTGTGGTTTTCCATAAGCTTCTGACCTAGGCCAGGGCAGCCTGACTCACTTTTGCTCCAACCAGGAGTCAGCAATCCCTTTTCTCTTCTGTTTTTCTGCTGCAGAAACTCTCAACAGTCCCATTGGGGGGGCTCCAGAAAGGGGTAAGCAGAGCCTTCAATCACCGTGGATTATTTGCTGATAAATATGTTCTCTTCCTCCTCCCTCCCCCGCCCCCCTGCAGAAAGTGTCTTTTTAATGCTTATCTTCATTTTGCATCCTTTTCCTTTTCTCTTCTTTTGGTGGTTTGTGTCACGTGGGGAGAGTTTGCCTTTAACCTCCCCGATGCATCACCCTCCTCCCACACTTGTGTTTGTTTTGAGCATCATTGTTTGTATATGGCTGCCTGGGCACCAGAAGGGAAGAGGACTCTAGAGGTTGCTGCTGGTGGGAGGAGCCTGGAGCTAATCCATCACCATAATGGTTTCTTTGGAATGTGTCAGTGTTCTTGTGCTCCCCTCCTCCCTCCCCCCAAGTGTGAAGGTTATCTTCTTTCTGGCATTCCATGTTTTCCAGGTCCTCTGGCTCCGCGCTTGTGCTGCTTCCCTGCAACCTTTTCCTCCTCATGGAGAGAGAGCCCAGGTCATTTCTCATTCCGCACAGCCAGCAGCAGGCTCCCTTTGAAGTCTCGGGGGGTTTGCACTTGGTCTGACTAACCCACGGGGCAAGGAGAGGATGTGGCCCCAACTGGACAACTTTTGTCCTGGAGGCTTTCAGGCCATGAGAAAAAAAAAATCAAAGAAGAATTAATAATATTTTAAACCAAACCACACTTAATGTTGTTATATGTTTCATTCTTTTCCTATGTGTACACCGAACCAATTACAGACTCAAAGTGAATGAATTGCACAGTTTAGTGGAGGAGTCTTTGGCAGAGGAGCTGCCAGTTACGGAGAATGCCAGGGGACGGACAGAATTTCTTTCTACTTAGGATCTGGCCAGCCATCTTAGACACGAACAAAAAGGACCCAGGCTTTGTCTGCCTTTTACTTATTTCATTCTTGAGTATGGAACACCTTCTAGTTTTTCATGAAGCTTGCAATCTCTGTGGAAACTAGCCACAGGAAGCTGTTTGAATTAAAAGTAACCAAACTAAGTAGAATAGTGCTTTGGTTTCTCAGTCGCCCTAACACATTTTAAGTGGCCCGCATATTGGACAGTATGGATACGAAACATTTCCATCACTGGGCAACACCGCTGGCAACGTTCCAACCCTCAGCTCTCAAGTAGTCCGAGAGCCATAAGCTCATCGTGGTTGTGAGATGTTGTCCCTTTGCAAGGAATTCTCTTTGCACTTGTTTTGGGAACAATAAAGTGCTATCTGTGTATGATGGCTTAGGAAGAATCAAAGTGCCTTAGAAAGGAGAGTTCCATTTATTTGTTCAATGACACGAGGTTCTGGAAGGAGTGAAGCTGAACGCAGCATTTGATGATGTCGGTGCAACTCACCGAAGGGAGACAGAACTTCGGAGGTGAACTTGATTGTGTCCAAAAGTTTTAATATGTTTATTATTGGCTAGATCTTTGGAAAGTTGATGGAGTGTTAGTCATCAGAATAAGAAGCTGAGTAATGGCAATTGATCTTGTATCCCTAGCAACCCCCAGCAGTAAGTTGAGTGCTGAGGCATCAGGATATGCTCATGGGAACTTGCATGCAGGGTGTCAGCTCCTGTGGCCAGCTGTCCCCAAAGAAGTTGTGAGGTTTGAGATTCCCCAGCAGTGATGTTTTCTAGGCCCTGCATTTGGGCTTGAGGGTTTCATTCTGTCTTGAAAGTTTTCCTGCATCCTTAGATGAAAGCCTAGGAGAAGTCAGTGTTAAAATTACTTTTTGGGTCATTTTCTTTTTTCTTTTTTTAATATTGCCAATCCAGGTAAAGAAGGGATCTTGTTGACTCACTATGTAACTTCTGTGCTTTCTTAGGGCTAATTTCTGTAGATTTCTAGGTTGAGAGAGACAATCTGTCTTTATACTGGCAAGTGGAGCAGACATTTCAGTTTTAAATTCTATATATTAAGTCAACTTCTGTACAGGTGCACGTGACCTTACGGTCTAAAATCTTATTCCTTAAGGTACCCAAGAAGAAAGGCTGCCACTTGTTTTTTTGAGATCAATTGCAATAAGGTTTGGTCCTACATTCTGGCACTAGGCTTTCTTGTTGCTCTGATTTGCAGCTGCTTACCAAGTAAGTTTAAGTGACCCATGCGTGCGTGCATGCGTGCGTGTGTGTGTGGTGTGTGTGTGTGCGCGTGCGCGTGCGCATGCAGAAGCTCTAAGTACAGGGAACTGGCTAGTGCACATGATGGCAGGTGGAGATCATGTTGTCGATGCCGTCTCCTGTGAGCTGTGTCATGGACAGATCGCAGGCGGCACACCTCTGAGAGCAGGAGCAGAGCATGACAGGATGCAGGAGAGCGTCTAGGTCAGTCCACCCCCCTTACCAGAGGTGAAAGGTGAGAAAATACAGTCAGGCAAGTTGAGTGACTTGTCCAAGTCCCACAGCTGATTGAGGCCAGAGGTTGAAATAGCACTTACCTCTCCTATTCTTCCTATTCTAGACCTTTTCATTCAGCTAAGCTAAATTCTACAACATTTTAAAAGCTGTACCAGATACAGAGGCAGTAAAGCACCGATCCGGCTGTCAGATTACAGCGGGAAGGCTGGGGAGTGTTGGGGAGCCGCAGTGGTGGGGGGTGGGGGAGGAGAGGTCAACCAAAGGACTTGTGTGCATGCATATAAGTACGGCCAATGGACACAAGACACTGTGAGGAGGGATGAGGTCATGCGATGGAGGTGGGAGAGGCTGGGGGAAAGTCAATGGGGAAAAATAAAGGATGGATATATATATATATATATATATATATATATATATATATATATATAATACATAATACTTTAAACAATAAAAAGATTTTAAAAATAAATAAAAGCTGGGCCCTACCTAGGTCACTAGGTGCCTAACGAACACTTCTCGGGCTGGTGCTGGGTAGAGGTGATATGTTGGGATCCCATTTGCCTTTCATTGTTGTTACCTTGATATAATAATCCAACCCCAGCCTCTCTGTGGTCATTTTTGTAAATCTTTGTGATCGTTGACATAAAAAGAATGGATTGACTTCTGACGATAGAAAATAAATTACCCCAACTTCTGACAGCAGAGTTAGAAAAAGAAAAGATTAATTGGTTTTGTTTAGTGGCTTATTGTTTATTGTGATAGCTATTAAAAATAGATAACCAGAGGCTAATAAATGTTAATGGTCCCTTTACTATTAGAAAAATCAATTGTCAGTGGATATAGCATATAATAATGTATTATTTTATTCATAATCTTCAATAACATTTAAAAAATTCACCCCTGAGAGAGTGATTTCTTGGAAAAACTCTTTAAAGTTAATGGTTATAACAAAGGAGAGATTTGGCAGGAGGACGTTTTCATCTACATATAATTTTAATGGCTTTCAAAGCATTATTTTATAATTATAATAAAATGTGTGTGCAATTTGTCAAGATTGATAAACTCCTTATCAAGGACTCTTACATATTTCTTTGAAACCTGTTTGAGAGCAGTTAAATAGATTTCTAAGTGTAAGTAATTAAAATTGTATAGTATTGAGTTATTGATCAATCCTGGACTATTAATCAAGCTAAAAAATTCTACAATCAGTGCTCAGCATGCTGAAGTCTGGTAAAATAATGGTATTTGTGTTCAGTGAGGCAAGTAGCCACAATTAAGCACTTCGCTTGACAAATGAGAGGGTCCACTTTATTTTGCACTTAATTGAATTGTTGTACATGCTCGGCCATCATTGTCTCCCAGCCTCACACGTTGGTTTCTGGTCGTGGGAGCTTAAGTGTTTGTTAAAGGTAGGACAATTAAGTCCACTTGCACCGTTGGCTTTCTACGTGTGGCCAGTAAGTCCAGGCCGCACACCAGGGCTCGTGAGTGCTGTTAATATCCCTCATGACAGACTCTTCATCTTCCTAACAAAAATGTGGATAAACAAATCGGAGTCCTGTCGAAGAATGACATGAAATAGCATCAGACAGTGACAGCTGCCCGGTTCTCTATCACTCGGCAGCTTTTGCTGGAGTAAGCAGAAGAACTCCCGTAGAGAAGATAGAATTTTAATGTATTTTATGAAAACCCCAAATTGATCTGATTCTCAGGAGCTGAAAAGAATGTTCTCTGGCCGGCTTGCTAATTATCAGGTATTGCCACAACTTCCTTCCATTTGCTTTTGCATCATAGTCACCTTTCTGCAGGCACGGTGGCATCCCGTCGTTTCTGAACTGTGATCATTTACCGCTTCTACCACATGCACCGGGAAAAATGGAGCTCAGGAACAAGGCCCAGTGGAGAAATATTATGGGGTGGGGTGGGGTGGGGGGGATAAGCGCCCGCATGTTGATCTGGTCCTTAGAATAAGGTCCAACTGCCCCAGAGTGGCTTTGGCATCAAGAGTTCATTTCCTGTGAGGACAGTTTATCCTCGGTTTTCTGAACTGACAGAGATAAGAAGGAAGCTTTCCCTGTCCCCGGGGATTATTGTAAAGATTAAACTAAATAAGTGGTTTTAAACCCCCTTGAAAAGTTGAAAGTGCCATGGAATTATCAGAGACAATTACATATTTTCTCTTGTAAGATGCTGGCTGATCAAGCCTGTACTCTCTATGGTCCCGCCAAACACATTACCATCGGCCTGGGGGAAAGTTGGGGTGCTTGAAATGGTAAAGGTAATACCAGAACAAGAAATAACCATTTGGGACTTAATGTCTCAGCGGTTCTGTGAATTTTGTTCCCGCGGCAACAAGCCATGGGAACCTAGAGACCAAAGTTCTATGCAAAACAGAAAACGTCACCAGAAAGCGGTGGCCTTTGTTTCACGTTACTGCCGCCCACTGGCCCACAGGGAAGGTAATGACCAGGCAGTCTGTTTGCTTGTTTCAGACCTTACCAGTGCGGCCACTGCTCCCAGTCCTTTTCCCAGCCTTCAGAACTGAGGAACCACGTGGTCACTCACTCCAGTGACCGGCCTTTCAAGTGCGGCTACTGTGGCCGTGCCTTTGCCGGAGCCACCACCCTCAACAACCACATCCGGACCCACACTGGAGAAAAGCCCTTCAAGTAAGTGATGGCTCACCTTTCACCCCATCTTTCTCCTAGCCTTTTCCGAGAGCCGGCAGACAAGGCTGACCGGTGCTGCCCAGCTCAGCCAGCGGGTGGAGAAGGCTATAGAAGGTCAATGTCCAGGCTGTACAAGGACCTACTTGCTTAGTGGCTGTTGTTTGCAACATGAGGTCAGGAAACCTATACATTGATCCTCACTCAAGCTGTTCAACCTTGGACATGAGACCAACTTTCTGGGACTGTTTTCTTATCAGTAAAATAAGGAAGTAGGAATAAGTCATATTAAGATTCTTTCTAGTTCCCGTGGATCTATGCTTCTGGAAGTGGAGCTGGGAGCTCAGTTTCAGAGTGCCACCCTATGGCCATCAGCAAGCCCCATGACCATCAGCAAGGTGGCCTCAATTTAGGACATCTCTTGAGGACCTTGAACCCTGTAGGATTCTGGTGAACTATTTCCCTCCTCTTGGTTTGACTTTATTATGGCAGCCAACTTGCAATTTTCAGTGTACCTTTTGGATCAGCATTACCATGTTGGTGAAAAAAGAAAAAGAAAAATCCAAACATGGGCCATGTCTGAGTTCTTGAAGATTCAGGGAGTGTAGAAAGAAGTGGGACTGAATTCCAAGGGCTTTGGCTGAGAGAGAGTTTGTATCTTTATATAGCACAATCATGAAAGCAGTGGACATCTGACATGCAAGATGGCCCATCACTCATTCACTTATTCATTCATTCATTCATGTCCATGTTCATTTATTTGGCAGATACTTACTGAGCACCTTCTTTTATACTGGGCGCCCTTCAAGGCACAAAAGATACGTAGCTAAATGAGACTCGGCCTTCCAGCCTTGGAAAACCTCGTGGTTTATGGGGAAGCCCAATTGACGAACAAGTATTACCACTTAGAGTGAAAGATGCAAACGTGAAATGCAATTAGACGTGCATGCACAGTGTCTCGGGGTAGTGCAGAGGTGGAGTAATCAATTTTGTTTGCGGGAGATGAGATCAGTGTATTGTTTTCCTAAATTTTGTTTTTTCAATTACAGTTTCCACTCGGTGTTGTTTTGCTTTCGTTTCAGAGGTACAGCAGAGTGGCTAGGCAGTCATGGACTTTGCAAAGCTCTTCCCATCCCCTCATATTTCACGTGCTCACCTGGCACCATCCATAGTTACGGCTATGTTATTGACTCATTCCCTACGCTGTGCTTCACATCCAGTGACTCTTACAAAACCACCTATTGGTACTTCTCAATCCCTTCACCTTTACACCCAGCCCCCTAAACCTCCTCCTCCCGGCAGCCATCAGTTTGTTTTGTGCATCTATGAATCTGTTCCTGTTTTGTTTTATTTCTAAGAAGTGTTTTTGAAGGACACATAGGAGTTTTCCAGGCATTCAAAGGAAAGAGACATTTCTGGTGGCCCAGCCAGCATGTGGGTGGTTTGGGACCGGGGAGTAGTAGATGACTGGTCTGTCATCTCAAAGCCTTTCCTGTTCTCTGTGTAACGGACTCTTCTGTTCAACCCTCTGGCACCTCTCTCTACTTATTTACCATAGCGGCTTCCCCTGGTTAAGAAGGGAAGCGAAAAGGGCCTAGATGGATAGCCTACTCACCTTCTGTAGGACGAGACCAGGCACGAAAGGAAGTGATTCAGGCGGGGGGACTAATCCCCCGGCTCGGTATCAGCCACGGAGCCTCTCCAGGCTCTCATTGCCCATGCGTTCCCCTCGGCACCTCCAGGCCTGGCGGTTGCCCCGGCGCTCAGTCTGTGTCCGGGCTCGGCTCAGGGTGGCAGAGTCCTGCTGGTTGGGATTCTGCCACCCCTGTTCTGCCAGCGAGGGAAGAGCTCCTGAAACGCTGTCATCTTCACTCACCTCCCCACGCGTCAGTCACCCTCACTCATTACCCTCCACTGTTTCCCATTGGGGTTTAATTTATGACATGGATAATAAAAATGGTTTTAAGTTTCGTCTTTGTATGTGGGTGCTGCTTGATCACTGCGTCAAGACATCTGACCAAGGGGACTGAATGGGTTTTCAAATTGAACCAGCACTGATGCCAGCCACGTGGTGACGTCTGGGTCTGAGCTAGCCCAACGGTCTTTTAAGCCTCCTTAAGGACCAGAAGGGTTAGCACAGCCCTAGAGTTCCCTGTTGTGGGGAGGTATGTGTCCTACAAGGTGGGCTCTGCATTGCCCTCAGGCTTGACCCTCAGGGGGTCACAGGCTCTGGCTTCCCCACTGCTCTGGATGTCGAAGGTGACCGTGGCTTCTCTTCCTGAGAGTCTTTGAGCCAGAGAGCTTCTCAAAAGAGACGCAGGACTGACAGTCTTTCTGGCCCTCGTAGTGCAGAGGGCAGCCAGACGGACACAGTGCCAGGATCAGATTGATTTTTATCTTGTTGCTGTGTAAATAGATTTTAGTAATTAATTGAAGGGGTTTCAGGGTCAAAATGGGAAATAGATTTCTATTAATGTTAAGGTGTTACTTATGTGTAACCTTGTTGACTCCACTCATTTTTTTTTTCTTTAACATCCTGTTTTTGTCATGTTTCCAATAGAGTTGCCATTTTAACTTACTTTTAATTCATCAGGGTACTCTCTTGAAGGGCTTTAACAATTTTATCTTCTTCCTTTCTACACGTATGCTTTTGTGACCATGAACTACTTTCATCTGGGGAAGGGGGGCAGATAGCCAGAGTTAGGTGGATTAGATTCTATGTGTAGGTTTAGTTCCTTCTGTTCCTATGAGTACTCTTATTAAGATTAGCCACATGCTGTAGGCATTTTTTTTTAAACTTATCATATATATTCCTGGGGAAGAACTGAGTGTACACTTATTTTATAAGTATAAGATTTTAACATCTTCTAGGAAGTGGAGAGCCAAGTCCTAAAGTATATACAAACGGATCGGTCAGGATTGAACTATCCCAAGGAAGTTTTGGGGATCTTCCAACATAACTCATGGATTTCCATCCCATGGACATTTGTAAATATTATGAAGATGTCCTTTTACAAGCTTATAAAACAAACATTCAAAAAAAACTTTGCTTGCAGATGAGTCAATAAAATGGGTTTCACCACAACAGTTAATTTTACTACTTCATCTAATGGGTATTGGCTTAAACAATGTTGCAAAGAAGGAAAAGAATCTTGTAAAATCAAAACCCTAAACTCTCCATGTTGGGCAGCTTCCAAATAGATGCCCCAAATGGCTCAGCCTCCCACTTGTCCCACCCGCCCAGCGCCCAGGAGGCCTTCCCAGAATTCCCAGGGGCCGGGCCGGATGGAACCTGCCACTTCTTCCCAACCTCTAACATCTGCTGCTGCGACTTGGTTTTTTGAAGGCAGATCAAGATTACTGCCACCCAGAGAAGGCTGGAGAGGATTTGGCACTCAGGGATAGGTCGCATTCTAGGCTTTGCCTCAGTCTGATTGGCTGGATTCCCACTGAAAGCCTCCATCCCACAAGGTTTGTCGGGTGGCTGACCTACTAGAGACTGAGAATTTTTAAAGATAAAGGAGCACATAGGGGGGAAATGCACATCAAGGATGACATTGAAGGTCTTGGCTCTCAGTTTGTACTGTGAGACCAGAAGTCACGGAGAACGAGGAACAAAAGCGAGACATCATTTCATTTCACAGCAATTGCCAAGCACTTGATTGAGAAAGGGAAGGAAATAAAGAAGGAAGTTGGCAGCCTAACACGTATTCTTTGCAATGACAAGTCCTTTCTCCTCCTCTGTTACTAAACGCAACCGTGCAGGGTCTCAGGGAGGTTGCCTGCCTGGAAGGGTCCCTGCGAGCGGCTTCCCGCTTGGCTCTGTGCCTGGGGGGCCCGGGCGTATCCGCGGGGAGGCTCTTCTCCTCATCTGTTAGATAGAAGCAGGGGCTCTACTCACCACTACATCTTGCCTTAAGTAAAGGCCGTTTGGCTCAGTATTTTAGGAAATCAAAGGATATTCCAGGGAGCAGCCAATACTTTAATGAGAACTAGGCAAAATCAAAGCAAATTGAAACCGCACATCAGGGAAAATGCATTGAGCGCATCCTATGTATGAAACCCTGTGCAGTTCGGTTTGGCTCCTAAAGTATTTTTTTGACAGGTTGTAGAGCCCAGAAAGGAACAGAACTTGACATTGTTTTGCATCTCTGTCAATTTCAGATGGTAATTGTTAAACTCCTTGTACCTATAATCCAGTCAACCATCACAGTAAGTAAATGATCTCAAATCTAAGAGGAAGTCAAGTCCAGTTAAGAGACCCATACTGGTAGAGAGTGGGGGACTTTCTCTTGGCTGAACTATTTGGACGCCTTTCCACTTCACTGTTCCTGCGATGTTCCCTTCAAGGCCGTGCCGTCATCACAAGGAAGAGGACCCCGAGTGCAAGAACATGTCTTTGCTCCCAGCTCATTACCTGCATCTCTCTCTCTCCTCCTCATTCTGCTCCCCTGCATGAAGCCCAGGCTTAGAGCCACCCATGCACAGTCATGCGTCTGGGATTGTAGTTCTGGGTTAAGTGCCAGCCCAGCCAACGTCTAGATCTGACCTGCTAGACAGGGGTGGGCAAACTTTTTGACTCACGAGGGCTACAATGGGTTCTTAAACTGGACCGGAGGGCCGGAACAAAAGCAACCTGACCTTGCTGGCACTCTCATCTTGGGCTGCTGGTGAAGGAGTGGAGGGGAGAGCAAGAGAACCCTCCGCTCTTTCGACTCCACGGACTGGATAGAACAGCCGAATGGGCTGGATCTGGCCCGAGGGCCGTAGTTTGCCCACGGCTGTGCTAGAACCTAGGTATTAGCATTGAATCTCTCCTTCTGATGAGTGTTATTAAGCTATGAAAATAACTTGTGAAGGAAAATTTTCTAAGATTAAAGATGATATACATAAAACTGAAGTCCTTCCATTATTTAAGAATATTTTTATATCTAGCTCTCTTCCTCAGTAATACAAATTGTATTCTTCCCAAACCACATAGATATTTCTAGTAGCCTGGTTCTGAGTGTGTTTTTACTCACACTTGTGGGGAGATGGCACTAAAGATGAGGTTTCAGTAATGGCCTCATGGGATGGCTAGATCTGACTTCGTGAATTTCCTGACTATCTCCACAAACTGTTCCGTGAATAAAGATCTGTGAGACATTTAGACAAACATGTGAGAAATGCCTAATTCTCCTTTTAATGTCTTTGTCCAACCTGGATGTTTACATATTACATATCCACATACACTTTTGCCTTCTATGAAATATGAGACTTCCTCCTTTTGACTCCTTTATATTCTAATGCACAAGGTTAGAAGTGCAAAAGTATGAGCCAGGTAAATTGTCAGGCCTCATAATTGTTCCAACTGTTCTGCTCTCATCGAAATTGATTCTAGAGCTTTGAAATAAAAAAAGGGGGGGGTATAATAATTTGAAAGTTTGTCAAGCAGTGAAAGGTAGTATATTTTGACACACTAATCCAGGAACTAATCAGTTTTCTAATAAACAATCAGCAATTCACTAACATGTCATCAGCACTTCAGGAGCTCCGGAGAGGGGATGAGCTGCCCGTGGACGTTAATGAATACACCAAAAATCATTAGCTGGTCAATACTTCTGAGTTATTTTCATTGAGTTGATAGGTCTGATACATTAAAGCTGACATTATACATTTGTCAAGATCACAGTGCAGTTTTTAACAGTGGGAACAGGCTGCTAAAAATATTCCCTGAAAGAAACGCAACTCCTTCACCCTGACGCTCACCCACAGCTGGCATAGGGGCCTTGAAAAAGCCATGCCTGATAGTGGAGCGCCAGCCTCCCACCACTCATAAACGTGCAAGAATCTCCAGGGTGAATGGGCATGTTCTATTTCTATAGGTGATTATTCCTATGGCAGGGGATTTTTGCGTACTTTACTAAAAAGGAAGGAGAAAGAAGGGACTGCTCACCACATAACAGACTCGGGCACAGGGTAGGGCAGTGTGGACTTTTCTCATGATGCTTTCTGCTGCATTCCCAATTATGCAGGGACCCCAGGGCCAAAGGTAGTGTTATTGAAAAGAGGGACAGTTGTCTGCAGCTCTCCTGAATATCTTTCCTTCAAAGGTTTGTAGAGAGGACATTAAGGGGATGGCCGAGGCGGCTACTATGCCCTAAAGAGTGCCTGGCCACTGCTGCAGGCTGCCCAGGCAAGCAGGCAGAAACAGGAAGTCTCTGGGTCCAGCTTGCTGCCATTGTGTGTGTGTGTGTGTGTGTGTGTGTGTGTGTGTGTGTGATTGAATAGCCATCAAGTTAGTAATGTGTGTTGCCTGGGAGATAGGTCAGGCCCACGGTTCCTTGATTATAGTCCTTTCTGCTAAGTTAGGGAGAGGAAATAGTCTTGAGGTGTGAAACCAGGTTTCTCCTCAGACACACCACCCCTTCGTCATGGCCCGCAAGGATATTCTATGACTGTACTTTGGGGAGAAGTGAACTTCTTGACCCATGCAATCATAGGCCCGTTTCAGGCTCTCTGAGCCCCTACCCCACCACAGACACTGTGCTAATCCTGACTTTGGTTGGGCTGCGGTACTAGAACAAACTTCCGCGCAAAAGCAACAGCCCACACCACCCGCCTCACCACCGCAGACCAATGTATTATTCCTTCCTCCGGTTCCCACACGCCCAGAGGCTCGCCCCTTTGGCTGCTGTTTTGAGGGGAAGCCGAATTCCCGATTTTAAAAGAACAGCAGGTGAAATTTTATTTGTCATCAATTTTTCTTTCGGGCTACGGAGCAGAAAACGGGAGACAAGCTGCTGCTTTGATGGCTCACTCCTAAAAAATCTCTTTTTGTTCTTTATCTATCCGAACTGACAGCGGTCAGAGCTGCAGCAGGACAGGGCTCCCTGGAGAAATCACCTCCCCCCCCGCCTATTGACAGATCCCTCTGTTCTGCATCAGACGGGCTTCGTCCCATCACAGGCGTCTGGGCCTTGGAAGGAGCCACCAATTAAACCTCTTGAGCCGGGGAAATCTGAAGCCACTTTGGAGTGTCTGTTCTGATTAGGCAGGATGAGAGGACGCCCATCGCCCCGCGGGCGCCCCGCTCCCTGGTCTCAATTTTCTCTCTTGCCTCCACCAGGTGCGAGAGGTGTGAGAGGAGCTTCACGCAGGCCACCCAGCTGAGCCGGCACCAGCGGATGCCCAACGAGTGCAAGCCAATCACCGAGAGCCCGGAATCAATCGAAGTGGATTAACTGATTGACTGGTTGGAATTAAACTGCAAGGAAAGTCATGATTAAATGTCACGGACACTTAGGCAAAACCAAAGATTTCCTCGGAGCAACTTTCAATCAGTCCCCAGAAAACCAAAAGCAGTAATAAAATAAGTAAGATGTTAAGAGCTATCGATCCCGGCGTGGAAGTCAGGCCGGGGAAAGAGATTATTTATTTATGACTAAGGGACGAGACTCATTTCGGTGGACGGCTCACCTGGGACGGCCCTCGCGCGCCCAGTCCCGCCCTCTATTTGCTTTGTTTCTAAAAAGCTTTTCTAAACTGTTATTTAATACCAAAGGGAGGAATCGTATGGGTTCTTCTGCCCACCGTTGTGACTAAGAATGCACAGGGACTTGTTTCTCGTTGCACCTTTTTTTTTTTTTTTAGTAGCATGACCCCAGGGGACCCACTGTACAGCCCTTCTTCCTGCTGTTTCCGGTTGGCCCGGCCCGACCCGGAAGCAGAAGCGAGAGCATCCGCCCCGCCGGTGCCACCTTCAGCCCCACAGGCATCCCGTTCCGTGTTTTCCCGCGCTCACTCTTCGTGCACTTGTGGCTCCTTCCATCCAGCAGCCTGGTCTTGATGATGCAGAAGAGCCTTGGAAGTGGAAGAAAATGGTTTAAGCGTCCACGTTCATGGGAAAAAAAATAAAATAAAAATGGGGGACTTCCTTTGTCCTGTTTCAAAAACCTGTAAAATGTACGGAGCTTCATAATACAGTATATTGTTCTGAAGCAGCTAGTGGAGAGAATTTTGTTTTCAATAACATTTTAGCTTAAAAAAAAACCCACAAAAATAAAAGTTCTTCGGTCTGAGGCTGGATATAAGGTACTAGGCTTCATGTAATTTGTTGTTGCCGTTGTGTCTGTGGAAGTGTTGAATTCGTGAAAAATAGTGCCAGCTCCCCTCCTCCCCCCTTCCCCCCCCCCCCCCGTCAGGGCCCTGCTAGGCAGTCTCATCTTCCTTCCTCACAGACCCTCCTGGGCGTGCAGGGAGCTTTCCTGCAGAAACAGGCGCAAGGAAACCTAGACAAGAAAACGCTGAGAGGAGGAGCCACCGAGAGGACTGTGGTTAGAACAGACTGCCCGGGGAAAAAGCTAAGTTTATCAGTGGAAATTAACCTTTTATTCTCCTGCTGCCCTGGGTAATACTCTTCTCTCAGCACTGAGCCATTGAAAGGGAGAACAAGGTACACAGTTTCACGACTTCTGGATTGAGTGCTAGGAAAGTAAGTTTAACTTCGGCGAGGCTTTTGGTAATTCAACAGTGATGTTCCATAAATTGGATCATCTTCTATAAAATGATTCAACTTCTGGAAGAAACAGTGGCTTCTGTCCTCTATTAGTTCACAATAGCATCTCAGAGGCTGAGTCTACCTTGATGACCAGTGCAGATAAAACTGTTCCTTCTAGAATGCTTCATTAACAGTTGCAATTTCTGTGTAGATTTCTTGGTCACCTGATAACAAACATTGCCTCCTTGTCCTTTTAGGCCTCCCATTGTCTTCTCAACAAGAATGTCAGCCACGTCACTGAACTTTCCAATGAAAGGAAGGAGACTGCCTGATTCAGTTAGATGGATCATCATGTATTTGGCTCTCAGAAAATCCTCCTCTCCTTTTGATTTTGCTTCCCCATCCCTTGGCACCACTGCCAAGTTCAAACTGGCATAGCACAGGACTCCCCTGGTTGTGTTTGTAATTTACATGTATGTGATGATAGGCCCCCAAAAGGAACATGTGGCAAATTCTGACTTCCTGTGTCCATTCTCAAGTCATTTACCTACAACTTCCTCCCGGTTCTCCTTGGCTTCTTATCATGCAAATAGTAAGCCCCGTGACTGTGGCTGATGGAAAGGCTTCTCTCGGCTCAGTAGGGGTGTGTTCTGACTTTGCTGCTCCTTACCTGAAGTGATGGTGGCATTTGCCAGCAACGTGTGGCAACGGGAAGAGTGGAAGGAGTATGGAGCCATATCAACCCAAACTTGAGAGACAGTGACAGATGGGCTGCACAGATGAGTGAGCTGTTCCCTTTATTAAGGTTAAAACACTTGGTTGTACCTTTTTTAAATAATAGGTGGTTCACCTGTGTGTTTCTAATGTGTTTGTTTTTTCCTGCGAGAAAAATTAGTTCAGTCATTTGCCCCTTTTATAACTGAACACCATGCACCCCCGCTGAGCTCCGCCCCCTGCAGGCAGGGGAAGCCTTCACTTTGCTCTTGACATCTGTTCCGGGAGGGATTGCATAGCAATCGTCTCTTCCACTCGGACGGCTTTCCCATCTCATCCTCAAGTTTCACTTACTATGGCAGTAACCTCTGTACCCAAAGAGTCTTCTAGTCTTTGGGTCCAGTTAGCTTGTTTCTCTCCTTTACTAGTAAGAGAAAGTTTGGGCATATATCGTCTACCAAATTTGGTTAGAAAACTATTTTAGAAAATAGGGTACATTCACAGCTTTCCCGTTGCTGAGCCACTGCCAGGGGGTAGCAGACAGTCTCGGCCAGTGGTCTGCAAACCACAGCTCATGAGCCACATGCAGCTCTTTGGCCCCTTGAGTGTGGCTCTTCCACAAAATACCACGGCCTGGGCGAGTCTCTTTTGAAGAAGTGGCATTAGAAGAAGTTTAAGTTTAAAAAATGTGACTCTCAAAAGCAATTTTAATCGTCGAATTGTTGATAGTTGTCTCTGTTGACTAATGAGTTTGCCGACCACTGGCCTAGGCCATCTGTCCATGAGACAGGCCTTCACTGCACATTGACTAGGGGCTGAACAGGTACTGAGATCATGGAGTCCCAAATGTTTTTAGTTGAAGTATATTGTGGGGAGGGTTTTTTTTTTCTTTCTTAAAACCACCCAACAATTGCTTCAGCATTTTCTATGTAAAACTGGCAGATATTCCCTTGGAACACTGTAGACGGCGGCGGTAGAAAATACAGTTCTAAAGGTTTGCCAGTCCCCCTTCTTAACGACTTTCTAGTGAATCACGGCATAAAGAGAGTAAATGCTCCAAGTCACTGAGGGAAGGGAGGATAGCCAAGACGAGAAAGGGAGACAGAGTTTGAAGCAATCTCTTTGCCCTTTCCGGTCAATGGAGACATTCCCCCCTCTCCCCGGAATAAGGCCTACCATCACAGCACTTGCTCGTTGGTCTAGCTATGAGTCTTAAACCAGAGGGTAATGCCACATAAAAGTGGAGATGTAGAGGATGAGGGGTGGGGCTGCAGACATCACATTTCTAAAAATAGCTCAATAATCTTAGCAAAGCTGAAGATTTTCCCCAGGACATGCATATGATTTCATTTTGGTTGTTGTTTTTTGTTAAAAATGACTTTCTCCCTTCCTCTCCTCCCCCCAGTATCTATGCTTTTGTAAAGCTACTGTGTGGGTAATGAAAGCTATAAAACTAAGTCTTGTGTAATTTAAAAAGTTTGATTCAATTAGTAGATAGTTACTGAATGTTCAGGCAAGGGTTAGCCTTATGGGGGAAACTGTTTTTTTGTTTATTTGGTTTTTTTCATAATAGAAAAAGATTACGATACCACTTCTGTCTTCACAGGGCTTTCAATTTATTGGATTGTACCTTAGAAAAACTTCATTCTAGTCCAGCTACGCAAAGATTTACAAACATGTACCAACTCCTCCAGTTTTTTCCATCAGTCAGTTGGTTCATTGTCTTATTAATTTACTCAAGAAACATGTACTGAACTCTTGATTTGTAGAAGACCCCACTCTAGGTGCTTGCTATGAAGCAGCATTACTCAAGTGACTGTTGGTGGGGACGTCATGTTCTCCCCGGCAGTGGCAGGCTGGTAGCATGGGTATCTTAGTCCTAGGACCATTGTCTCGCGAAGTTACAGGGATTCCTGCAGGATCAGAGGGATGTATGCTCTGCTGAAGATCAGAAGGGAGCATATTTCAAAACAAGTTAAGATGCACGACTTAATTGGTTTTGGTTGACTCCTTGGGCTATGGGTTCTTAGCAACATTATCAAGATGCTAGGATTGTAGGGGTTTTATGACCCTATTCCAGCGATAAGGTAAGACATGGGTACAGGGCTGGGAAGGAGCTGCAGACCTGCCTGGGTCTGAGCAGCCTCCCGGGACTGTTCTGGGCAATGCAGCCCTGCCCCCCGTGCGTACCCGTGGTGCTTCCAGAGGTGGAGCTGCCCACCTTGTCCTCAGGTGCTCCAGCGAGCAGTCAGAGTGGGTATTTGCCCTCGATTTTAAAATAGCAGGTTTGGCTCAGTGGATAGAGCGTCGGCCTGCGGACTGAAAGGTCCCAGATTCGATTCCCGTCAAGGGCATGTACCTTGGTTGCAGGCACATCCCCAGTAGGGCGTGTGCAGGAGGCAGCTGATTGATGATTCTCTCTCATCAATGTTTCTAACTCTCTATCCCTCTCTCTTCCTCTCTGTAAAAAAATCAATAAAATATACTTAACAAATAAAAAATAAATAAAAATAGCAGGTTTGGTCAAGTTTTGGCTTTTTAAGCTCTTTATGCACTAAAACTGGAGGATCTTCCTCTTCAGCAGGGTGGATCTCTGAGACCCCAAGTCTCTGGTGCATCGTTGTAAAGCTCATTGCTTGTCATTGGTTATAAGGAGTTGACCTTGTAAAAACAAACAACCAACTAGTATTTAATTGCTTTTCGTACTAGAAGTCATGCTATTACTACAAGGTGCCCCCCCCCAAATGTGTACACACTTTGAAATATTATAAAGCCAGTGTTCATTAACATACAGTTCACCTTCAAAATGTAAAAGGCTGTACAGTATTTTTTTTTTCTTTTTTTGGTCAAGGCCTGTTTTCAAACTGATGACCGTTCTGGCCCAGGCGCTGTTGACTGGTAACGCGAAGCAACGGAATCGAAAACATCAAGAGTAATTTCGTTCGATATTTTGTGTGCCCTCAATTTGTGGACTGCTGTCAGTTTTGAACCCTAAACTTTGTCTTTCATGTATCCCCATAAAAAAGTCTATGGCATTTTATTACAAATTTTCTTTGTCCAAAGCTTAGTCTGGCTTTACCCACTATTTCAAACCATTAAACTTGAAAAGGAGTGAAAATTAAGTGAGTTATCAGCTATTAGAGTGTGTATGCAGTTTGAGGGGCACACCTTATCTATTTGTTTTGCAAGAATTTAAAAAGTGAAGTGCAGTATCTGTTGGGTTGTTTAAAATGGGGAACATGGCACAAAAGGGGGCATTTCCAGAACAGCCTGGGGTCGGTGGGTCACTTGAAGCAAACCGATCATTCTCATATTAAGGCTACATGTGCCTGCAGAGACCAGGCCAAGAATAACAAATACACAAAATAAGCACACTTTCTAAAAGCTTAGCTTCTGTGTCTTTCCTTCCCGTGCATTTAATTTTCTTTCCCACAGCCCACAACGGGGTTTTCTGACACTACATTTTGGAAGATCCTAAGTGCTGTGCTTCTCTAAGTGGTAACAGCAAGTCCCAGAAATGTCGTTTGTTTGTCAGGATCCTTTCCAGGTGAAGAGGTTTGGAGGCATTTGATGAAGTGACTAGATGTTTGGGTACTTATCTCCCCAAGGGCCTAGGACTCTCCCGTCACCGGCATGTCTCCGGACTACCACAAAGCAGCAGACAGAGTCCCGGGAAGAGCCACATATTCCAGGCCTTCTCAAGATTAAATGCTACGAGCCCAGACCAGCTGTCAGGTATCACTGAGCAGAGAGCAGAACTGAAAAGAATATTGCTCTCTCTGTGGAAGCCTTGCTACAGATGTTTAGCCTGTAATCCGTGGCTGTGTTTAACATTTAAAGCGTGTATTTCGGTTCATCTTTTAAGTAACGAATGTCAGATGTTGCATCAGATCAATATGAACGATGATAAAAATGTCAGTCAGAAAACAGAGCAAAGACATAAAACTATCCAATCACCGTCCCTGTATATTGGGAAGCTACCACTGTGTTTAGAACTGGGAAAGTATCTGTTGCATAAATTTTAACGGAAAAAATGAAGTCTGAGCGTACTCCCTCAGAGCGGGTGGGGATGATAACAGCGGCGTATACAGTGCAATTGCTGCCAGGCCCTGTTCTAAGTGCTTCCCAGGGATTATTTCACTTAACCCTCCATTACTCTGTGACAGAGATACTATCATTACCCCTTTCGAATGTATACTTAATCTGCTCTTAGCCGCTTCTTTATGTTTCCCCCCTCCAAAACCACATGATAGTAACTTTTCAAAGGGAAAATACTTCCTTATTCAAAATTTAATTTTCTGAGACCGAGAGCTTTTAAAAATAAACACACATATAACTTACTTATAAAATGTGTTTGGGGCCGAAACCGGTTTGGCTCAGTGGTAGAGCGTCGGTCTGCAGACTGAAAGGTCCCAGGTTTGATTCCGGTCAAGGGCATGTACATTGGCTGCGGGCACATCCCCGGTAGGGGGTGTTCAAGAGGCAGCTGGTCGATGTTTCTCTCTCATTGACATTTCTAGCTCTCTATCTCTCTGCCTTCCTCTCTGTAAAATATCAATAAAAATATTTTTAAAAATGTGTTTGGGGAAAGCAGGATATCCTTAAAGCTAAACTACTCTTAAAATATACGTCCTTGTAGATGCCGGTTTTGTAACCTCCAGATCTGTGCGGCTGGACAGCAGAGTGTCAAACACCCCCGTTGCTGGCAGGAATTGCTTTTATTTTTCTAACCATGTAGCTAAAATTCCACATGAAAAGAAAGCACATCCTCTGGAGTATGTGATCACACGTTAGGACAAACGGCAGCAGGCGGGAAGGCAGGTGAGGCTGGGCAGTGGCCAGAAATGAAGAACGAGGCTTGAACACTACTGACACGCGAAGACGCATCCTGAGCTAGGCTAAGTGGAATCCAGTTGTCTGTCTTTGTTCCCACTGAATGCTAAGTGAGGGCCTTTTCGGGCATCAATGGAGTGATTATGTAGCTGTGTCGTTAAGACTATGAGCTTATGCTGTTTGCCTGCTGGTTTAAAGCGGTGAGAGAGAAAGCCTGGGGTCAGGGTTGGTTTGTCCAAGGCACGGGGCATGCAGTTCCATGAATGAGGCACTTCGGAAGCCAGTTCAAGATCTTAGGCTCAGTCTAGACGAGACTATTTGTAAGATGCATTCAAAAAGTTCACAAAATTTCTTTACAACCTGACTTCACTAAAAGGAAGTTCTCCACCGTGACATGGACACCACGTCGTATGCTACTTTTGTCCGAATTCGGATTCTAACGGGCACATTTGTTTGTGAAAAGGATGGACGCGTCTCCCCTGTCAGTCAAACGGGATGGGCTCCAGTTGGTATTTCCTGTTTCCTGCCTTGCGAAGCATCCCTGCTGCTGCCTTTCTCCCCCGATGCTTGGCACAGCACTCCCAACTGAAAACAATCTTGATATAAACTTCAGCAAGCCGGAGATATATTTCTACAGCAGAACTCTTTGGAGCTAAAAAAATAAAAAATAAAAAATCCTGTCACAGCAGGTGATCACCACGTGTCCATGAGAACAGCCATTTCAGACCAAATGTCCACCAACTCACAGTCCCTGCTGGTCCCCTTGCAGGCATTCTCTAGCGAGAAAAACAACCCTCGGAGACTTCACTTTCATTGAACAAGCTGGGACACATACTCATGTTTCTTCCAACTTGGAGAGACGAAATAGCCAAAGTAGAGGCATAATTCTTTTCCTGGGAAGTTATACTCTGAGAATCAGGGTTCCTCTTGGTACGCATGCAGAGGCCAAGGTGGTGACTCACCCTGAGGAAAACTTGGGCTCAGAAAAGCAAAGTAATTTTGGAAACCTGTTGTCTCCAAGTCCATTTATTTTATTATATGAAGGGGAAGGCAAAACTAGCTGAATAGTATACTAGTAGAAGTGTGACATTTAGATGCTATCAAGGCATTGTGTACATTACCTTAATATACTCATTTAGACTACTGTAAGTGGTCCCCCACTGGAATAGAAATATGTCTCTCTCCATCTTCCTACCACATAAAATGGTTAGTGCTCTACTTCAGTTTTCTGAGGTTTGGGGTTTCAATAAGTCAGTCAAGAGAATGAGGAGAAGCTCACCGTGGGTGGGAGGGCACTGGCTCTACGGGTCGCTGGTATGACAACAATGATTATCCTGCAGTTAGGATGGGAAACAATGTGCTTATGTTGTTTAGCTCTATTAAACACACATCTTTAAAATAAAAAACTACAAAGGACCCATGAGATCATGCATGCAGCTGGACTCTTATGATAGAATCTTTGGGATTACATTATGTTTAAATGAAAAACAGGCACACTTTCAGAGATAATTGACCAGGACATGTAAATGTATTTGATTAATAAAACATTCCTATGCTGACTTAATCTGCCCATGGTATTTCTCTCCAGTCCTACGTTGGTTGTGTGTCCAACTGTTTGATTCTCGCGTGCAGCTTAGGTAATAGGAAGTCAACAAGCTCTTCCTGGGAAAGCTCTGGAAAATAGAAGGCTTATCGCGCTAGCTGTCAGAGGGACTGTTGAAATTCAGCCCCATGGTTTCTCCAGGTATGTTTCAATTTGCTTTTTGCCTTGCTCCTGAGCTTGCATGCTCACTCGCAGGGCTGAGTCTGGTCTATTCTGAAGGAAACTTACATGCAGAGGCCCAGCCGCAGGGTGGACGTGACAGTTGACCTCTGGCCCTCATAAGACACGGAGGAGAGAAGAAAGCTCCTGCTCTAAGAGTATTCCACAGCCACGAGACTCTCAATGAGAAAGCCAAGAGCCAGCTGTTTGACTTACCTTTTGTTCCGTTAGAACATAAAATTCTACTTTACTCTGAGGAAAAGTGCTTGAGCTTCAAGGAACAGCAGGGAGAACACAGAGCCGGGGAAACTGGGTTGAGAGCCGGGGAAGTTGTAGGTGGTAAAGCGGCTGGGCCGTTAGAACCTTGAAGGCTGCGACGAGAACGTGGCTGTGTCCTCTGAGTGAGGTGGGGGAACTGGCCGTGAGCAGAGGTGGGCCTGATAATGATTGAAAACCATCCTTCCATCTGCTGCGTTGAGAACAGACCGGGGGAACGTGGGCTGCAGATGGGAGGTGGTTAGGAGGGCTCTTGATGCAGGTGGGACATGGCAACGTCTTCCCCAGGCTGATGGTGGGCTAGCCCAGGCAGGGGTTAAATCCTGGGTGTATTTTGAGGATGGGCAGGATTTACTGACGAGTTGGGTGTGGGATGTTATATAAAGAGAGAAGTCAAGATGACTCCAAGGCTTTTGAGCAACTGGAAGATAAACGTTTTCGGTCTGGGGGTTTATACTCCACTTTTGGGTTGCTCACCCTTTCCTTACGCATCGGGTCATTCCAGGGGAGCACCCGGGAACATGCTATGCACATGGGCAGTGCTCTGATGAGGATTCGGACTCCCCTGCGTGGCCAGCCTCAGCAGCCAGCCCGTTTGCAAACAGGGAGTTGAATTTGACCCTGCTTCCTCCGTGGTACTACCTGGTAGTCCAATGCCCAGGAATGACATGCAGATGTTTCTTGAGAAAACCGTTACATCAGAAGGGAGGCTCTCCGTTAGAAATTAGAAGAACGCTGCAGCCATGGGACACCGGCCTCATTCTGGATGTTCTTTAAGGAAGGGTGCTCTGGGAGTGCGCGTGGCGCCATTCTCCTGGGTCTCCAGGTCTCTGGTCAGAATATAGACCCAGTTCAGTGCCGCTTGGTGGGGGGAGGGCAGGGCCTGACAGAGGGGTGGTTCTGGTTTTCAGCCTTGTGGTTGGGACAGTTCTAAACAGCTTCAATGTGGCTTCGAGTTCTCTAGACATCTTGTATTTGTTGTTCATCACTCATTGATACACTCACTTAACAAATGCTTTTCAAAAGGTCTATGTGCTGAGATGCTTATATAAAAAATGAATGGGACATGGTAGGAGTAGGTGCTTCTTTTCCTGTTTATGACTGGGTATGAGGTCATGGAGACCTGGACAGAAAGCCAGGAGAAATCAGTAAGTTAGAGAGGTCATTCCGTTATCATTGAAAGGGGTGACACAACCAGGCAGATATTTTTCTCCACCTGTTATTCCAGATTGTTTCTTTTTCCCATCCCCAAATTAAAACCAGATATGTATATATAGAATTTATGCATTGCATGCATACAAATGTAAGGGAATACTAATTATTTGGAATCCCAGTCATAAATTATTTAATACCTACCAGAGCAAGTAAAATAGAACTTTTAGTCACAAACTCACCATATCATAGAGAGAGGGAACTGTTCTTACAAGATATTTTCTTCAATTTTACCTGTGTTCAGGTAGTCAGTGTACACATACACGTACACCTGCACAGGCACATACATTTTCTATGAGATAATCTGCTTTATCTCTGATATCCTTAATTTTAAAAAATTCAAGCTTCTGTTTGTATTCTCATCTGGGTTTTACCATACTCCTCCCCTTTGCGGTGGGTTGAGTGTTCACCCAGAACCCTTGAATGTGACCTTATTTTGGAAAAGGGTCTTTGTGGATACAATTAAGGATCTCGAGGTCATCCTGGGTTGCCCAGTTAGCGCCTGAATCCAGGGATGTATCCTTAGAAGACGCAAGAAGGGATGACTCATGAGGAGATGGCCATGCGAACACAGGGGTGGAGATTGGAGTGCTGTAGCCACAAGCCAAGGAATGCCTGGAGCCACCAGACACTAAGAAAAGCAGAGAAAGATTCTCCTCTAGACCCTTTGGAGGGAGCCCGGCCCTGCCGACACCTTGATTTCAAACTACTAGAGCCTCCAGACCTGTGAGATAATAAATTTCTGTTGTGTGTAGCCACCAAGTTCATGGTAATTTGTTGGGGCAGCTGTAGGAAACGAACACACCATGCAGCTTATGACCCAGCGTTTTGCAAACAGTGAGTGGGCCATGAAGTGTACTTTGGGGAATTCTCTCCACTGAGATCACTTCATTTGCTCTTACTCGCACTGGTCAGCACGGCTTTCCATGTGGCTTTTGACGTGCAAAATGACTACCTTCCTAATAACTGCTCTTGAGTCGGTTAAGTGCCTGGATCTACACAGAATCTGCATTCTGCTGACTCTCAGGGCTGGCAGGCTGCTTTTCCGACATTTGCTAGCTATTACCTCTTCCTTAAACTTTTATTGTGTGTAGACAGTATAATGGCAAAGGGCATATGAGTATCCTGCCAATTTTAGGTATAGTATTTTAAGAGTTCTTATAAGCTTTAAACAACAAATAAAACATTTAAAAAGTCACCATATTTTTTTTCACATAAACCATAGGAATGATGGTATCTTTAATCTTTCCCCAAATTATTTTCCTGAAAGGTAATCTCGTCGTGTGGCTCCAAGATGAATAGCTAGAGTCATAGATCAGTTTCCACATCTCATCTGCTCCTTTCCCTTTTCTTTCTTTGTTTTCATTTAGAAACGCTTCCTTTCCAACTCTAAGGTATTGGCAAGGGCAGCAGGTAGCTGATGGCTTCGTCAGAGAGTCCTTGACATTCAGGTTAGACACAAAGCCAGGAATTATGGATTTTTTTTCGCTGAACATTTCATTGGGCATTGTGTCAGAAATCTAACTGATGGGTGCACACTGTTTCAAAGTTGGAAATTTGAAATTTCAACGTGAGAGTTGAAGGCTGGCTTCCTGATCCCTCACTCTGGGCGCTGTGGCTGCGAAAGGTATTTTTTCCTGTTCTGCTGCGGCATTTGTTTATGGTTTTAAAACGTATCCAATATTACATCATTGATTTTTTTTCCTCCAAAAAAATGACAAAAATGATCAAGTGTCAGTAAAGCTCTTGGCAGTTAGACATGTGCGTTCCCGTTTTGTCTTCCTGAGAAATCATGGCTTTAAACTTGAAATTCACGATATGGTAGGACGTATCATAGAATCAGAATGCATTATGAGCACTTCATAAAAATACAGCCCACCAATTTTAGGTACATTTTGCATTTCTCAGAGAATAAATATTGGGGGAAGGGGAGAGCGTTTTTAAATGGTTGAACGGCCCTTTACTTTGCCTCTCTTGTTTTCACTCTCATTGCCCTGGGAGCTTGCATTTGGACCACACGAGCGGAGTGTTTCTCCACACCTCCGGTAGGAGCTGGCATTTAGCTTGTTGGTCAATGGAGTGTGTGAAGTGACTGTGTGCCAGTTCCGAGCCGGGCCCTCGGGAGGTCTTGTGTGTTCCTGCTTGCTCTCTCGTACCTCGTTCATTGCCATGAGAACGGGCCTGGGGAGGAGGGGAGACGCCTGGAACTGACCCAAGTGGCCCCAGTAGCTTTAGCTGATACCCAGCCAACCCCCAGACACTGTGTGAGCCCCGCCAGCTTCCCCGGTGCTGCCAAGCTGATCCCCAGTGCTCCCGCTACACGAGCAGCGGGTGTGTTGTGTGCCATGAAGATTTTGTGATTCTTTGTTCCGTGGGATAGCTGTGTCGTAGATGGCTCTGCGTGGAGAACCGGCAGGCCTGCATTTCACTGCTTTTTTTACACAGGGCACCACCGCAAAGACATTCAGTGGTCGTGAGTTGATTGTAGCTACAATTTTCATTATTTCCTTCAGCGTGTGATTAAGATTTGGAGGCTGTTCTTGGTGAATGAAGCTGGGTATGGATTGACACTTATTTAATAATGGACCATTATTTTACTCTTGTATTATTGGTGCACACATAGTTAGCATCCTATCAATACTTAAACTAACTTTCCTTTTCTGTCACAGCTCATCAAAAAAGTCTGTTCTGTACAATATTCGCTTGCAGTGTTCATGAGAACAACAGCCATCCCACAGTTCTCCCTCATATGTGGACATATATGCAGTGCCTTGTACAGCAGCAGTTTTAGCCAACTGTAGGGTGAATTATTCGTAGCACACGTTTTATTTACTGATTTGATAAGCATGTACTATGTTTCCCCAAAAATAAGACATCCTCCGAAAATAAGACCTACCTACAGGTTTCCTTCTGGGTGAAATATAAGGCATCCCCCGAAAATAAGGCCCCCAGGCTCTGCCTCAGAATGAAAATTAATTTACCCTAAACTGGTCGCTAGGGCCTCCCCGACTGGCGTCTAGCAACCAGTGACGTTATGCGGAGTCCTGATGTCACTGCTGTGTGAATGGAGAGAAATCAGTGTGGAAACTTTGTGAAACCTAAACTGCAAGAAGTTGTGACTTGAGTGAAGAATTCATGGGAGAAAATCACTGACAGTTGCATTGCAAATGCACTGCGAGCAGGCTACCTTGACAAGAAGTACTCATTTAAAGACAGTGCTATTGCTAAACATGAGAGATTTGGTCCACTGATTCTGAATGAAATGGAGTCACAAGAAATTCACCAGGAAATTCAGGAATTGGATTGTTATGATGATGTTCCAGAAGATGGTGACATGATTGTCACTGAATAAATGAGTAAATTCTTGATACTGTAGGATTCACAGTTTGTCTGGTTTGTGTTGACAACTACTGTACTACTATACTGTACCGTATACAGGTAATAAATTTCCTTTATTTTCATTTAACAATAAATGTGTACTGTATTCTTCTTCATGGAAAAATAAGACATCCCCTGAAAATAAGACCTAGCACATCTTTGGGAGCAAAAATTAATATAAGACACTGTCTTATTTTCAGGGAAACAGGGTATATGGCAGGTGCCCTCTGCCAGGCACTGTCCTAAGTGGTTGGCATTATCAATTTACTGAACCCTCTGAGCAGCTCTGAGGTGCTCCTATTGTCACTTTTATAAGCGAGGAAACTGAGGCACGGGGAGGGGCAGTCCCATTCCCACTGCCACACTGCTAGCAGGTAGCAAAGCTGGGGTGTGGGTTGAAGCGTTCTGGCTCCGGAATCCATGCTCTTCACCGCTACACATGGAAGTCACTGTTCCTCCACACTTTGTCGTTGTTATGACGCAACACCCACGGTGTCACTTGAAGAGGGAGCTTCTCCCATAGCTTGTTCTCTCTTGCCAAACATGATATCAACCAGTAAATCCATAGTTGGCTTTACAAGTGTATTGGCAACAGTGTGACTTGTTAAGTGAGGCCCCTGTACTTTCTGTCTCTCTTGTCCCTTAGCAGGAGATTGGACATTTCTTAATTAACAAGTACTTCCTTGCTTTTCCAGGAAGGCTGTTATGCTGTGTTTAAAAATAAGGGAAAGACCTTGAGTTGTTTTCTAACCCTACATGATAAAGTTTAATAATATAATGTCTGTGTGTGAGTGAGTGTGTGTGTGTGTATAATATATTTATATATAAAATAGAGAAACATGCTAATTAACTGGGATGCTGTAACAGGTCAACCGGGCAGGAGAAGGTTGTTGAGGGGGAGGGGTGCAGCAGGGCCCTCCGAGCACCTCGCTGGGGGAGGGCCTGATCAGCAGCGGCTGTGCTGCTTCAAGGGCCGGAGAAGGAGGCAGGGCTGGACTGGCAGCAGCTGCCGTGGGGCCCGGGGAGCGAGGCAGGGCCAGACAGACGACTCGAGGGTAGGAGGTGCCGGTCGATTTCAAATCGCACGCTAGGCTCCTAGTGTTTCATAACTAGAGATAAGGGATAAGTGGGTAGATGATCTTATTAAATGTAATTTTCAGGTGTCATATACTTGGATTCTTACACACCCCAGCCCATATATTACATACTTTATATTTTCACTTGAGTTCTGGTCATCATTTAAATTTATGACATTATTCCAAAATATGTATGTATATATGTATGCATTCATATATATATATATATATATATATATATATATATGCATATTTTAAAGGTGCTATATTTTGAAGAACAACTTAAAAAATATTGTTATTGAGTTCAAAGAGGAAGGGAAAGAGAGAGAGAGAAACAGCAATGATAAGAGAGAGAACCATTGATTGGCTGCCTCCTGCACACCCTCTAGGGATCAAGCCCACAACCTGGGCATGTGCCATGACCAGGAATCAAACTGTGACCTCCTGATTCATGGTTTGATACCGTGATATATATCTTATTGATATTTTACAGAGAGGAAGAGAGAGGGATAGAGAGTTAGAAACATCGATGAGAGAGAATCATTGATCAGCTGCCTCTTGCACACCCCCTACTGGGGATGTGCCCGCAACCAAGTTACATGCCCTTGACCAGAATTAAACCTGGGACATTTCAGTCCACAGGCCGACGTTCTATCCACTGAGCCAAACCGGTTTCGGCCAAAGTGTATATTTTTATTACTTGTTTTACTACTTCAGTGTACTACACTGGAGTGTGTGAGAGAGAAAAAAAAAGAGAAAGAGAGAGAGACTTGGAAATAAAATGATGCAGCAGGGGTCAAATTATTCACAGACTCAGGCCAGGTTACCTGGGCTCAAATTGCAAATCCAACACTTAAGAATTATGTGACCATGAACTAGATACTTAATCTCTCTGTAACTCAGTTCTCTCAGTTATAAAACGAAGACAGAAGTAATAGTACCTACCTCCTGGGATCAGTCTGAAGATTAAATGTATTCACTTGAAACAGTGCCTGGCATACAAGTGCTTATATGCCACCTAACAAATAAAAATGTATGTATAACAAAGAAGAAAAATACAAACTTATTATAAATAGCAACATACAAATATAAAGAATAACTGTATCCTGTTAGCTGAAAATTAGCCATGACAACTTTAAGTGTAATTTTAACAGTGCCTGTCACTTTTACGACTATAATGGTTACTGAGGACAGAGTTGGATTTTTGTAAAAACCTAACATTGTAAATTTGTGACATGTAGACAAACAAAGTCATCTCCTCACCTTTTCTGCTGAAATCACCAAATTACCGAGGGACTACACTTAGGCTAGTGTTTCTCTATAACCAATGACCCCCAAACTTGGTGACTTAAAGCAACCTTTTTACTTTGCTCACAATTTTGTGGATAAGGAATTTGGGAAGGGCTCAGCTAGGAGGTGCTTGTTTGGAATCTCTCAAGAAGTCGCAGCCAGCTGAGACCGGTTTGGCTCAGTGGATAGAGAATCCATCTGCAGACTGAAGGGTCCCGGGTTCGATTCCAGTCGGGAGCATATGCCTTGGTTGCAGGCACTTCTGTGTGGGGGGCAGCTGGTTGATATTTCTCTCTCATCAATGTTTCTGGCTCTCTCTTTCCCTTCCTCTCTGTGAAAAATCAATAGAATATATTAAAACAACAACAACAACAACAAAGACTTTTAAAAAAAGTTGCAGCCAGCACTTGGGTGGGGCTAGGTCACCTGAGGTGTGACTGCATGCACCAGATGGCTCTCTGGTGGGGCTGGTGGTGGATGCCTGCTGTCAGCTACGAGCTCAGATGGGCTATTGACCAGAGTCCCTAGCAGTCTTAGGGGAGTTTGATATATTACATGGTGGCTGGTTTCCTCCAGACAGAGCATCTCAAAAGGACCAGCCTCTCTTCCCCCATATTCTGTAGACTGAAGCTGTTACAAACCTGATCAGATTCAAGGGAGAGAACATGGACCCTTGACTTCTCAGTAGAAGGAATGTCAAAGAATTTGGGGGATGGCCATGTTTTTATTTTTTATTTATTTTTAAATAAATATTTATTGCTCAGATTATTACAATTGTTTCCCCCCCTCCCCAATAGCTCCCTTCCACTCGGTTCCTGCCCCACCCTCTACTCTTACCTCCCCCCAACATTGTCTTCATCCATAGGTGTACGATTTTAATTCAGTCTCTTTCTGCATCCCCCACACCCCTTTCCCCCTGATAATTATCAATCCACTCCCTTTCTTTGCCCCTGATTCTATTATATTCACCAGTTTATTCTGTTCCTCAAATTTTTAATTCACTTGATCTTCTTCCTCTTCTTAAATAATACCTTTCAGTATTTCATATAATACTGGTTAGGAGGTGATGAACTCCTTTAACTTTTTCTTATCTGTGAAGCTCGTTATATGCCCTTCAATTCTGAATGATAACTTTGCTGGATACAGTAATCTTGGTTGTAGGTTCTCGCTATTCATCATTTTGAATATTTCTTTTCTCTCACTTCTGGCCTGCATGGTTTCTGTTAAGAAATCAGCTGACAATCATATGGATGCTCCCTTATAGGTAAGCAACTGATTTTCTCTTGCTGCTTTTTAAAAAAAATATATTTTATTGATTTTCACAGAAAGGAAGGGAGAGGGATAGATAGTTAGAAACATTGATGAGAGAGAAACAGATACAGGCATTATTATCTAGTTTAAAGATAAGAAAACCATGGCACATCAAAAATAATTTGTCTAAAATCACAAATGCTAATGAGTGGAGAAGCTAGAATTTGAACCCAAATCTGATTGGCATAAAAAGTCATGTTCTTGTAATTATTTATACCGGTTTGTCCTGGATAATTCAAAATTATGGGTAGGGAAGCCAGTTTTCATTGAGTGCCTAGGTCTCAGACTAGCCATTTGCCAGATGTTATGATAATAGCTAACTTGCACTGGGCACTTAGTACATACCTGGCTATTCCAAACACAGTGCATGTCTTTTCTCTGTAATTATCATCATTTTACAATATGAAGTATGGAAGCACAAAGATCTCTGATCTGACCTGGGCAGGCGGCTGGGAGGTGACACCCACCGCCCACTGGGCGCTGCCCTGCATCCTCAAGGATGCAAGAAGCAGCGATTATGGAAGAGGAGAGCGTTCAGAAGGGTGGATATGTATGTCTTTGCTCTTGCTTTTAAGTCATCTGTATTATTTGGAATGATCTCTACTTTCTCCCTTGTCAGACCCCCATCCGCCTCCAAATAGGAAAATCGCTTACGACAGGGCAGAATCTGTAAGACATGCTTTCTCTCAAGCAGAGGCTGAGTCACTCACGACGCCAATCCTTCTCCGACATCGTGGTTGTTTGATGTTGTTTCTGCCTTCGGAGGGCTGATTAAGAGCCCAGCAAAGAGAGGAGCCGAGAGCTTCTGAGCCCCGAAAAGGCTCCCTTGACCCCAGGCACCCCGGCGGCGGGGTCAGATGTGGCGACCATGATTTATAGACCAATAAACAGGGCCTTTCCCAGCCCTGCTTCCCCGCCTTCCGCGGGGCGAGCCGTGAACTTTCTGAGAGTAAAAGCGACTTTTCATCCGTTATTTTGTGTGCGCGCTGTTGAGAAAAGCCTGAACATTTGGGGTGGGGAGGGGGTTGTGGGAGTGAGAAGGAGGGATAACATGAAGAAATTAGACAAGAAAGTGAGTCTCCACTCCCTCCCCGGCATAAGCACCGTTCTGACTTAGAGGCTGGGCCCGGTCCGCTGCTTGTGCTCATTGTGTTCCTCTGCACACCACGTCTGTGGGCAGTGGCCGCGGGCTCACGCCTGCCCCTAAGGAGAAAAATCACACGTGTAGGAAATGAGAGTCTCCTCCCGCTGCCCTCCTCCCCGCCCCCCCCAATGCTCTCTCTCCCCGCCCGACACCCCCCCCCTCTTCCTGCCCCAAACAAATGTTTTTTGAGCTACATGATGCAATGTGATGTGTGTTTTTTTCTGGACAGAGAAGGAGCAGTTGTTTCTTTCCCAACTAATTTTTGTTCCAAGACCTCACAAGGCGTGAGCAGAACAACTTCCTGAGGGAAGAAAGTGTCTGCATCTAAAGATACACAAACCCAAGAAGCTTAATGGGAGGAGGGTGGAGACTGAGGGACTGGGGAGCAGAAGAAAGTAATTCCTGCTGCAGGGAATTAGGAACCAAGGCCTGCCTCTCTCTCTCTCTCTCTCTCTCTCTCTCTCTCTCTCTCTCTCTCTCTTCCTTGTATCTATAAATAATCCTATCGCCTTTAAATAAGTTCAGCTTTCTTCAGCTTGGAAACATTTCTAAGGCATCCTTTTCTTTCTCTTGTAAAGATCTCCGTCACTGATTGTGGAGATCTTTAGGAGATGTTATTCCAATAAATCCTAGTCTGACATGTGGGATGCTCGCATTATAAATTCTATGGAGGCATATTTTCCTCCAGTTTCAACTCTAGCAAGCGTTCCTTCTATAAAATACTCGGATTACACACAAGTGAGCACTCAAGCGGCGACGGCTGGGGGAGGGGAGAGAAGGGATGGGCGTCCCATCCAGGAAGGTGCCACAGCCATGAGCCTCAGCGGCGCAGTCAGCAGGCTTCCAGGGAGGACCTTCCATTAAAATGACGGTTTACGTGAGTCATGTGTTCGTCCGTTACCAGTTCTCATATCAGATTGCGCCTCGTCGCGTATTCAATCAAGGTAACCCGGCGCGTGAAAATAGGCTCCTTCATTGCACTTCCACCCCCGGGCAGGAGAGGAGCGCCCCACAGCATCGCCTCGGGAAGCGCGGAGATGTGCAACCTCTGGCAGAAAGTGTGCTGTGTGCACTGACTCTCAGGTTCTCCCACGAAGACATGCGATGAGCACACGAAGGCCGAGTCATGTGCTAACTACTGATTTTCCTCCTCAGGGTTCAAATGATTCTCCTCCAACCACTGTCCTAAAAGGAGCTGAACTTGGGTGACGCCTGTGGCTGATCCTGCAATCACTGCCGGCACAAAAAAGCAGAAGGAGACCCAGAACTACCCTGTTTCCCCGAAAATAAGACAGTCTCTTATATTAATTTTTACTCCCAAAGATGCGCTAGGTCTTATTTTCAGGGGATGTCTTATTTTTCTATGAAGAAGAATATGGTACACATTTATTGTTAAGTGAAAATAAAGGAAATTTGTTACCTGTATACAGTACGGTACAGTAGTACAGTAGTTGTCAACACAAACCAGACAAACTATGAATCCTACAGTATCAAGAATTTACTCATTTATTCAATGACAATCATGTCATCATCTTCTGGAACATCATCATAACAATCCAATTCCTGAATTTCTTGTGACTCCATTTCTTTCAGAATCAGTGGACCAAATCTCTCATGTTTAGCAATAGCACTGACTTTAAATGAGTGCTTCTTGTCAAGGCAGCCTGCTCGCAGTGCATTTGCAATGCAACTGTCAGTGATTTTCTCCCATGAATTCTTCACCCAAGTCACAACTTCTTGCAGTTTAGGTTTCACAGAGTTTCCACGCTGATTTCTCTCCATTCACACAGCAGTGACGTCAGGACTCCGCATAAGGTCACTGGTTGCTAGACGCCAGTCGGGGTGGCCCTAGCGACCAGTTTACGGTAAATTAATTTTCATTCTGAGTCAGAGCCTGGGGGCCTTATTTTCAGGGGGATGCCTTATATTTCACTCAGAAGGAAACCTGTAAGTAGGTCTTATTTTCGGGGAAACACGGTAATGACAAAGGAGCAGAGAAAACCTGCATTAAAAAGCTATCTGTTGGGGCCCACCGGATCTTCCTTACAGGATGACTCACTCCATTTCCAAGCTGTGTGTCCTTCTGTGGGGGCTCCGGGGGAGGCCTGTTAATCACCAAGACTTCACTGGTAGGAAAACTGAGCCTTCGCGTAATTCCCTCTATTTATCCCGCGAAGGTGCTGTTGGGCCTTTGTGCCACCCGTGACAGGCGTGGCCACAGGGTTGGCGTGAAATCCCGCCCTCCACAGACCGGGACCACACATGTCACATCAATTATGTAGCTCCCCGGTCCCCTTGCGTTTCCAAATGCTTAATGCACCTATGAGTAAATGATTTCTCTCCACTGCTGCTTAAAGTGCCAGAAGGCACGAGAAGTTTAAACAGACCTAAGATCAACATTGTGCGTTTACTTGGCCTCCCCATCTAGCAACACTGCCATAAATTTCTCCGGCTTCTTAGTTGAGAATTTAAAAGGCCTATAGTCTTGGCAAGGTTTATATAACAACGTTTCTTCTGTATGGATTATAAACTTGCAAGATCCCAGGCAGGGGCGGGGTAGCGTGTTTGGTCAGTGGGTCAACCTGAGAAGCCAACGGGAAAACCCAATACCTCGTCCAGCCGAGCACGTTCTCTGGGCTTGGCGTGGTGGGTGGGAACGGCCGGGTCGGCTCCGTCCCTGCGGGGGTCAGCGGCCTGGGACTTGCGGGCTTTGCTGGAGGAGAGGCCTGTCTTCTGGGGCCCTTGTTGAGCCGGGGGCCCTGAGCAATGCCGGATGCTGTGAGTGCCGGCTCTGGGAGGCTCTCGACAGCCACGCCTCAGAAAGCAGGAGTGGGTGCCTGTTGGTGCCGAGGGCGGCCCCGGGAGGCCCGAGGTTCATCGACCAGTCAAGTGTGCTTGATTCTATCAAAGGAGCCGTGGTGATAAGACGGCACCCCTCCTTCTCCGCCTGGCCACACTTTCCTCTTCAGAATGACCTGCAGGCCTCCATTCCCAGGTGCTCTGTAGTTGGAATGGGGTGTTCTTGAACGAGCCTGGTGGGGGGATCCGGTGGGTCAGGGGTCAGCAAACTCATTAGTCAACAGAGCCAAATATCAACGGTACAACAATTGAAATTTCTTTTGCGAGCCAAATTTTTTTTTAACTATATAGGTAGGTACATTGTTATTAACTTAATTAGGGTACTCCCAAGCTGGCCTTTGCTAAAAACTCAAGGAACCGAAGAGCCACATGTGGCTCACGAGCCACAGTTTGCCGACCACTGCTGTAGGTGGCTCAGCTCAGGGGCAGTGCCGATGTCCTTCACTAAAGCCAGAGAGCGTCTCCTTAATGAGAACGGGTCTCCTCTGGGGGAAGCGCTCCCCTCACAGGGATGGGGAACCTTTTTGGCTCCCAAAGGCCATTCGGATATTTATAACATCATTCGTGGGCCATACAAAATTATCACTTTAAAATTAACTTGCTCTATTTGGTCAAACATTTAATTAACTCATCCCTAATGCCTTGGCAGGGCCAGGCCAAATGATTGTGCAATCCTAATATGGCCGGAGGCCTGGCCAGACATTCCCCACCTCTATAAGTACATATGGAGTTTTCTGCCTCTCCGGGGGTCACTCGGTAGAATGATAACATTGAACAGGACTCCTCATGCGCCCAGAGCTGTGTGTTAGAAGCGGAAGGACAAAATAGTGTAAAACCGGCCAGCAGTGGCTGGGCTCCCTCTGCAGTCCTCAGAGCAACGAGTACCTGCGCCGAGACCTTTATTGTTCTCGCTGCAGGGAAAATGCAAAGCCACGACTAGAAAAAAATGCAAGCCTAGAAAAACTGTGACGATTGCTCTCTCATCTCTAATTCCCACCCCAAATGGGCTGACAAGGAAGTTTCCAACCAGCCAGGAGGAAAGGCTAGGAAGTTCTTGGATTGAAAATTAAAAGGAGGTTAACTTTGCACTTTATCAAGAATTACCTTATTCGAAGGAAACTCAAGGATAGAGATAGGGAAACTATGCAGAAGACCGATTGGACGTCGTTGGCTTGTAGTATTTGGCCAGAATGGGACGTGCCAGGGGAGAAATGACAGACATTTAAGGAATGCCTGGTCACACAGGTGTTTCTGGTTTGCTCTCACATAATTCACGGCCCAGACAGTATTAAGTGGAAAGGCTACATTGAAAATGGATTCAAGGACTCTCTCTAAGTCTATGTATCACCAACCTCTGAAACGCATCACTTGGGGTGTGTGTGGGGGGGGTGGGGGGAAGGGATGGAATTATATAGGTCCAAGTGAAAAAGAAAAAACAATAATAATTAGACTGTGGTTTAAATTAGTAAATTTTAGTGCCCCGGGTGAGCCGAGTGTCCCAGGGGGCCGAGTGCCCCGGGTGAGCCGAGTGTCCCTTGGGGCCGAGTGCCCCGGGTGAGCCGAGTGTCCCATGGGGCCGAGTGCCCCGGGTGAGCCGAGTGTCCCAGGGGGCCGAGTGCCCCGGGTGAGCCGAGTGTCCCTTGGGGCCGAGTGCCCCGGGTGAGCCGAGTGTCCCATGGGGCCGAGTGCCCCGGGTGAGCCGAGTGTCCCAGGGGGCCGAGTGCCCCGGGTGAGCCGAGTGTCCCAGGGGGCCGAGTGCCCCGGGTGAGCCGAGTGTCCCTTGGGGCCGAGTGCCCCGGGTGAGCCGAGTGTCCCATGGGGCCGAGTGCCCCAGGTGAGCCGAGTGTCCCTTGGGGCCGAGTGCCCCGGGTGAGCCGAGTGTCCCTTGGGGCCGAGTGCCCCGGGTGAGCCGAGTGTCCCATGGGGCCGAGTGCCCCGGGTGAGCCGAGTGTCCCAGGGGGCCGAGTGCCCCGGGTGAGCCGAGTTTCCCAGGGGGCCGAGTGCCCCGGGTGAGCCGAGTGTCCCAGGGTGCAGTGTGCCCCGGGCGAGCCGTGTATCCCAGGGGAAGCAGTGGGACCTAGGGGAAGGGGCGGTGTAAACCAGAGGAGGAGCGGACTCTATTCATAAGGTCCTGAGATAGTCACCATAAAACAAGCAGACTGCCAAATGAGGAGCGGATTTTATTCATGGGGTCCTGAGATGGTCACCATAAAACAAGCAGATTGTCAAATGACAGCGGGGAGGGGAAGGAGACCTGGGGGGAGATAGGAGAACAACCGAGGGACTGGTATGCATGAACATAAGTACAACCAATGAACACAGAACTCTGGGGAGGGAGGGCATAAATGGGAGGTGAGGGGGGGCAATGGTAAACTATGTACACAGAAAATACCTTAATAAAATAAAATTTAAAAAAATAAAAAAATAAATAAATTAGTAAATTTTAAGCTTCCTAAAACAGTGGAACCTGTGAAACATGAACATCTTAAACAAAATCACAATATAGCCTGGCCAGCGTGGCCCAGTGGTTGAGCGTCAACCTGTGAACCAGGAGGTCACAATTTGATTCCTGGTCAGAGCTGATGGCCGGGTTGTGGGCCCAATCCCTGGTGAGGGTCGTGTAGGAGGCAGCCAAGCAATGATTCTCTCATCATTGATATTTCTCTCTCTCCCTCTTCCTTCCCCTCTGAAATCAATAAAAATATACATATTTTAAAATATCACAATATATATAATAGATTCAGTGGAAATGTTTTGGTGGAAGGGGACCCACTGGCTGCCTTCGTGTCCCTTAGGTCTCCATAGAAGAGAGTGTGGAAACTGGTGCTATTTGTAAAACGCCATCAGCGTCGAAGCATTGGACCAGGTAGCCTCCACACACCTGTTCCCAAGGGGACACAGTGGGCGGATTCCAGCCTCTGCATTTCTGGAGAAGAAACTTCTGGGCGTGGTTTGCCATGAGTGACGACTTCAGGAACCAAGTTAATGCCACCAGCTGCCATCGCTGCCCACTTGCCAGCTTCTAAGAGGGAAGCTCCTCTGCACCAGCAGCCAATGCATGAAACCCACGGGAGTTCCATTCCTTCAAGTGCCCCCCAGGCTGGTAAGACCTGTCACGGCCGCTCTCTAATTCCAGAATTGGCGTGTAGGAGTAAGTAGTCTAAAAGGTCTCAGAAAAACGGATTTTACCACAACTTTGCATGTTGAAAATGTCAATAATAATTTCTTCATTGTGCTTGCAAAAACTACTCTCACCAAAGATTCATGTGTGTCTGTAGAGACTGTTAGCAAAGAGGCCATTTACGATTGTCTTTGGACTTCCTGCGAGCATTATCCATTCCCAAGGATGGCGTGTCGGTCTTTCTAATTTGGGGTGTGATTAAAATGGATTGGTTTTCACATCAGACACCTCTGCCCATGTCAGGCCTCAGTCGTGTGTCTGATGTCTTACTCACCTTACCTTCTGTTCCACGCGTGGAGCCAGCACCTCTGGAAGCCGGTGCCTGTGGATTTTGAAAATACAGCGTGAGCCTTGAAACTGGGTTAGCCGAACGTGAAACAGCAGGTTAGCAATGGAGGTACAAATTTCATCAAAAGGTCTGTAACCTAGTGTGGATATTCACTTCCAAAAGCATTTGGAATCATAGCCTTCTCCAAGGATAGATAAATACAGAGAAGATGACGCTGCCTTAGAAGGTTGCAGGATTCTTTCATATTTAATTTTTCTTTAACTTAGTAAGAATTGACAATTAAAATATGTAATGAGATCCATTTTATATGGAGATATACTGATTCCAAAGTCAGTATTTAAGACAAGAAATGTGTGTAGTCCAATCGTCCTTGAAAATCCCTTGTAATGCGATTATTGTAATTACTAGTACAGTAATATGTACTAGTATGTACCAAAGTTTCATTATATAGTAAAATGAAATCTATTATAAAGTTTACACATGCAAGAAGCAGTTTTGTAATATTTCTAATTGTAGGAAAACACAGACTTTGGCTGAGTGTATGTGGTCTCTCCCAGGCATGCATCTGTGCGGGCCCCACAGGCCGTGGGGCCGGTCCTGAATAATCCCATGTTCACATACGCCCGCGCATAGCCTATTTATGCATCACCAGTCCTCGTTTTTATGGTTCTGTTTCTTTGCAGCATCTCATAAGTTCTTGGCCTCTAACTTACTTTCCATGAGATGAAACATCAGAGGATTGACATCTTTTATTTAGGTTAGACATTGTCTTTTTAATACATTCTTCTGATATGAAGGACTAGTTTGGAAAAGGGAGAAAAGGACCCAGAAAACAGCCTTGTAAAATAAAAACAAACACAGAGAGGTTAATACCAATGAAACACAAGTAGGTTAATACCAATTTCAAGGGGTTTTCCCTGGCATTTGGGGGAAAGGAGACATTATGCCTTCCACACTTCCTGGGTTTAGGTCTTATGCTGAAAATGGTCAAACTACCAACCGTTCTCCTTGTATGCCAGTTAAGAAATCATATGAAATCCCAAGTGAGCTTTTGCATGTCAGATCTTGAGGACAGACCATTCGAATAACTTAAGTGCATGCCACCCCATATTCTTGTTGGCTCTTGGAACTGACCTCTCCATGTTTCTGTTGGGAAAAAAAAGTTAAAATACTTAAGAGGACCATTCACATACTTTTTCTTATTTGACCTTCACCATGACCCTGTGCAAGTCACTGTGAAGTAGAGTAGCATTAGTCCCACTTTACAGATGAGAAAACAGAGTCTCAAAAGCCCAGATGACTCACCTCATTAATGGCTAGTGCATAGTGAGGCTGAGACTGCAGGCCAGCCTTCTAAGACTTTCTGCTCCCCAGGCAAACCTTTAGTGTTTGACCTTAACAAAGTCAAAGTTTACGATGTCTCTGTTTCCTGCCCTGCTTATGTTTGTGCAAGACAATAAGGAAAATATTTGTTTCACACTGCACTGGTGGAGGAGGAATTTAATCAGGCTATGGACTTGTGTTCTTAGATTTTATGTCTCTCTTCATCTGACAGCCAAGACACAATCTAGCCCATCCTAATACTTGACCCGTGATTTTAAGGTTAGACCAGCCGCAAACTTGGGGCCCCAGGCCACCTGCACTTCTGACCAACTGGCTACAGATGTGAGGATTCCCACTACCCCTTCTCCTGACAGGGCTTCTGGGTCCAGGGGCCTACCTTAGCAGCAAGGTGTCTGGGGAGGTTTGGGGCGAATGTTCCTTAGGCAATAAAGCATGTGAGTTAATGTGAGAGAGTCTTTCTTAGCAACATGGTTTCTGGTTCAGGGGGCAAAATATTGAGGAGGTGGGAATCGCTTGAACCTTTTTGTATTTATATTTTCTGGCTTCTGCTAAAATGCACTCTGTATTTTGGGTGTTAGCTGGTCTGCACCGTTCAAGTTGGCATCTGCTATAATGAATGATCAGACCTCTGGCTGGAAACCCCAGGGCATATCTCTTGCTGCAGTGGCTGCTTGCCCTGGTCTCAGGACCCTAAACAATTTATTTCTCTTCCTTCTCTCAATCCCACTCATGGCTGCATCCCATCTAGCTGGCTTTCCAGAGGCATGGTGATGAAAGGAATTTTTGGGGGAGTCAGTCACCTTTTAGTACCCCCAGTGGAAACCAGCCCAGTTCTCTATACCTGGTTACCCATTCTCCATCCTGGCAAAGTATCCAACCCCACCTTCTGGCCATTCATGAACCTCTCAGTTCTCTCTCTCTCTCTCTCTCTCTCTCTCTCTCTCTCTCTCTCTCTCTCTTTCCTCTCTCTCTCTCTCCCTCCCTCCCTCCAAGAATCACTTTTTTAGGTGAAGGTGAGGGATAGGGCCCCAGAGAGATTGGTTCAGTCTGATTACAATCACTTCTTCTGTCACTCAAGCATAAGCGGCTTTTGAATTGAAAAACTCATAAGTTGCCCCTTTGTTCACCCATCCCCTCTGAAATTGCCCTCCAGTGCAGGCCATGTGGCTAATGGTCCTAATGGGAGATGCTCGCAGGATCACAGGGCTAAAAAATGCAAGGGAAAAAAAAACCCTCACATAGTTAATATCACATCATTCTCCCTCCACACTAAGAAGTATATAGAGATTTGATACATGGCTATTAAATACAAACCATACACGATCACATAACTTTAGTTCCCTTTTCCAAAGCCAAAGACAAATGATCCATCAAAAGGTCTATAAAGTTACAACTGAAACAGTCTTTCAAATCATGTGCGGAAGGCACCATTAAAGCATGCATCATTTTAAAGGGCCATGTAAGAAGTGGAACCCTCAGAAGTGATTTCACATTTGGGGAAACCTCAATATTACAAGTTGCAAAGTGAGTAACTCCAAATGTTTCAGCTCCAGTGGTATTCATCTTTGCAATATTCGCCCATGCTTAAAAATTGTTAGTAGCTTGTCAACCATTACAGTGGATTTTTCATGGTCTCTTTCCCCAACACTTAGAAGTGAAAGTTATCATCTATGTATCACTGAATAAAATATGCAGAATGGCACCTTGGAAGCACACTGAACGATGTGAAATTAACTCAGAGAAATGCAATGTATGGCTGTCTTCCAGCAAGCGCTTCCATTGCTAAAGAGTACAGTACAATAGATTTTCCATTTTCAAAAATCGCATCAATTTTTGCTTAGAGCATTTCTGAAAACAGGTACAGCCACTTGCAAACAGCCTCCTGGTGATCACTGACGATCGATCCCCTTTGCATTGGTTGTAAAAGCTTGACCAGCACGTCACTGCTTTGGTGTCCTGATCTGGAAATCACTGTTGCCGGGGCTGCCAGGGATTATGCCTTCAGTTATTGTGGGAAGAAGAAGAAGAAGAAGAAGAAGAAGAAGAAGAAGAAGAAGAAGAAGAAGAAGAAGAAGAAGAAGAAGAAGAAGAAAGTCCCATCCAGAACTTTTCCTAGAGTTTGGAGCCACACATCACTTGGAAAAGAGGACTGGGTCTTGGGCCAAGCTCCCTTCCATGACTACACACTTGGAACAGGAAGCTTCTCTGTGGCTGAAGAATTGATTGATTGCTTGATATTTATTGAGGACCCGTGGTGGGTTTGGTTCTCAGTATATCTGAACACGTCAACATTTTCTTTCTCCACCAGAAACATGATGCTTCAAGATGCTGCTTTAATTGTCTCCAAAACAATTCTACCTGGAGTCCTTCCTCTAGCCTCTCAGGATGGCTGGAAACAAAAGTTAAGTAAGCCTCATTTTATCAGCAGTTTCTTGCCCTTTACCTGTGGACCCCCCCCCCCCATACTTCTCACCACTGAGTCCAACCCCTCACTAGAATTAGAATTGCCTTTTGGCATCAGTAAAGCCTGTGAGAGCCAATCCCTCCCTGACCTCCACGGCAGCTCTTGGTATATTTCAGAGCAAAGGTCATCTGGAATCGGGGAAAATCCTACCATTTTTATCACCGGTAGGACTGAAAGCCCCAGGGTTGGCAAAACTTCTGGATGGTCTGTGCTTCCAAAATGACTGCCCCGAAGGCTTGCTCTCCTCTGAGCTAGATGATTTCATTAATTGACGTCTAACTCATAAGTCTGAGTTATTTATTGTAAAACCAAATGGGGACCATATGACTTTGAAGATCTGATCAGACCAGGCTGTGTGGGCCAGATACTGAGCAGATCAAGCCTCCCAGCATTAATCTGTCACAGCCCATTTTTCACCTGCTAAATCAGCTTTATGCAAATGCCCCCAACAGGGGCTCACCTATTCAAGAACTCCTCTCCCTCGCCTCCAACATCTGTGGATGTTTTGGAGATCTGAGCCCATAAGCTTAAGTCTTTAGATATACACTTAGAATTTTAGTGTGGAAAGAAATATTAGCAGTCATCTTGTTTAAGCCCCAATTTAACATCTGGTGAAATGACTTGTCCAAGACCACAGAGACAACATGACACCAACAGGAGAAAATCGCTATTACATAAGTTATGCATACAAAGTGCTAGAAAGAGTCCAATGCCTTATTTGGAAAACATTCTTCTATTCCCAGATACTACCTGGCCCCCACTAACCTTATCTGATAGGTTATTAAAGCAAACAATAATGTAAACAAAGCAACAAGCAAAAAAAATGTCTTTTGGAAAATTCCAACTCTTCTACTCAGAAATAACTGTTGTTAGTATTTTGATGTCTATATTGCCACTCTATTTTTAACAGGCATAGAAGCCATGTGGCTTTTTAGAAAACTTTGATTACATTAAAATTCATGAAAGTCATAGACTTATTTACTTCATTCAACAAACACAAACTGAGACTGTGCGCTGGTTATAACAGGGAACCACACTGTGTTTCAGACACAGCCCGGCCTCTGACAGATGTAAACATGGAGTTGTTATTTGGGTCCTGATTCTTTTATGAGAAACTCAGGCCCCTAGATTTAGGCATAATATTCTGTCCCCAATCTTGCCCTGTGACTATCTGCTCTGCAGTGAGACTTAACAGCAATGATTTCTACCTGGAGTGAGACCTCACAGTCCTCCACAGGACTACCCTCACTTAAGACACTGCAAACGCAGGGGACCCCCGGCCACCTGCACTTTTGATCAACTGGCTACAAATTAGAGGGTTCTCACTACCTCTCCGGGTTTGATACTTTTCTAGAATGACTCACAGAACTCGGGAAAGTGCTTTCCTTAGGATTACAGAGTTATACAGTATAAGGATAAAATCAGAACCAGCCAAAAGAAAGGATAGGCAGGATGAGTTCAGGAGGTGCCCAAAGGCAAAGTGTGTTCTCGGTGAGCACCATGGAGGAGTGGCCACCTGGGAAGCTTGCCCCAGCTCCCATGTCCAGAATTTTGACTGGCATTTCACTACGTATGACTGAGCAAACCATTATAAACCTGGCTCACCCTCAGGTCCCCATCCTCACTGATGGGGCTGATATCACATGGCTCAAAGCCCCGACCCTTTAATCTTATGGTGGGTCTTTCTGGCCCCATGGTGAGCCATCTCATTGGCATAGACTAGGATGTGCTGTGGAGGAGCCCATACAAATAACAGATCCTCCTGGCTCCCTCCCAGGAACCAGAGACATAGGCCAGCCAAATTGATTTTACTCTGGTCCTTCCCTTCATCAGACCCTCACCTCCTAAGCATACTTTTAGCACGGGATGAAGAAATGGGTTTAGCTGACAGGACATGTGTGTGTGGGTATAGGTAGATATCAAGTCTCTGAAATACATGAGAAGGCAGAGGTCTCCCACTTAAGTGTCCATTGGCCTTGTTCCCCATCATTGGGGAGGGAAGGGGTCTTCCCAGGTAGGGTTCTCATTCAAGGCCTCTGATGTAGTGACGGCAGCTGCAGTTGAGTAGCCTCTGATTCTCTAGCTCGCCTGGAATGCCCAAAGTCTCTCTCTCTCTCTCTGTGTTGGCCTCGTCTAAGATCTGTAGTCACTCCCTCCCTGGGTGGCCTTGATCCTTTCATTTTCTAAGTTGGCCGCTAGGCAAGCCCTCAGGCTGAGCAGATGGCAGGGAGAAAACTCTTGTAGCTTCATTCCAGAGCTGCTCCTATTTTATTTTTCCTTTTCCAGTCCAGATCAGTATCTCCCCACACCCCCTTCCAAAATCTAAGAGGGGAAAAGTGTATGTTTTAGGAAAAGGTGGTGCAGGGTGGATGCTGGAGGGGGTGGGAGCATCAGGAGCACCAAGAAGCACACACTCTTCTCTCTGGAATCAGAGGCGCCAGCAGGTCCTGGAACTTTGCATTCCTTTTGTCTAGCACTCCCTCTAGTGACACCGGAATTCTCTTAGGTGACAGTTGGGCACAGAGTAAAGATGACACGCATCTTCATGGAGGCATGACGTGCTACAAGGTTAGGGAGAGAGGAGCGAGAGATTCCATTAGGAAGTGGCCTGTGACCTGGAACTTGGAGGGTGAATAGAGTCTGGAAATGTGCAGCATGGAAGAGAAAGGGTCACGCTAGCTAAGACCAGAAGGAAAGAGAATCAGGCGAACAAAGAGTTAAGCGTGACAATTGAGATTTCGAGTTCATAAAAAGGAATATGGATGCTGCATCTGAGAAGGTTCAAGTTTCGGGGTGCTTGGAAGGCCAGGCCAACGATAACGAGAAGCCAGTAATCTGCATTCTAGCCCGAGACGTGGTGCTTTGTTCTTCTACTTCTGAGAATCACGGGCCCCACCCTGTTTATTCCCCCTCCACTGAGCAGGAACATATGCAAACTGTCGTAGGCAGATGGGTGTTTATCCAGTGATCTCAAAGTTCTTTAGGGGAAAAAAAATGTACCATTTGGTCATGTGCTCCCATGCTTTGGGTTTGTATCTGGGCCTCCATCTGTGCATGGGAAAAAGTTGTATAAAATAGAGCGCTGATAACATTTGGCCATGCCCAAATGCTGATGTGAACATGAAAAACAGGGTTTCACAGACTTAACTCAAAATGCCTCCTGTGTCTATGCGAAGAAATAGTTGCCAACTTAATTCTGTTTTGATTTTCCCTGATGTGTGACTTGATCTGTGGGCTGGATTTCCAGAGCCACGGGAGTGCCAAACCCCATTAGTGTTTAAGGCATACTCATGCCCAAATATGGATCTCTCGTGTTTTGTGTTGACCATGTGCCTGGGTCCAACCATCCAATCCAGGACGGAGTCCTCGCCAGGGCTCCGACAGACACAACATAGACTAGCATTATGTGATGTATAAACAATTTTGCCTGAAATGACAGCATGTGAATAGCTCAGCTGGTAGATTTGTGAGCAGGAAGTATGATGTAGGCTGTGAATGGCTGCTCCTAAAATTGCATTCTAATTGTTCCCTGCCAGCTTTAATCTCAGCCTCCAAAGTAAAGACAAGGAGGTACTTAACTGCTCCTTGGAGCCTCTAAATTCCACTGTCTTCTAGACTAGAGAGAGACTAATGAAGAGTAGTATGACAGAGGATCGAGCCTGACACCCAGGCATGTGCCCTGACTGGGAATTAACCAGCAACCCTTCCGTGCATGGGATGACACCCAACCAACTGAGCCACACTGGCTAGGGCCATTTACTCAATTTAACAAAGAACATTGAGCACTTACTCTGTCCATAGGAGAAAAGCTCTTTGTTTTATAGATTCCCAGCCTAGCTAGTTTGGGCTCAAGATACCTCACTCGCTTTTTTCTGCTTCCACTATTTATTTATAAATACTCTTTTACGACACTCAGACCCTCCTGAGATAATACTAATCCCTTAAAATTATTCCCTCCAACTTTCACTGTGCCAATAGACAGCTGTGAGGGTTAAGTGAGGTGGGGTGACTAACGCACCCTGCAAAAAGTATGTGCTTAGTAAATACTAGTTCTCTCCCACTTTAAGGGGGAAAGGTGGCCATATAACTAACTACCAATTCAGACTGCTGGTGATTAGGGCTGAGGATGGGCTCCACTCTCTAAAATGTCCATTCCGCATCTGCAAAGTGGGCCCGAGGAAAGGTTTAATTGAAGGGAGCACACAAAGTCCTCAGCACAGTGACAGGTCATGGAAAGAATCCAAAGTTACTGCTTCTCCCACAAGTGTGAGATGGTCCCAGACGGGACCATCAACTGGATGATTCAAGAAAAATGTGGACAGGCTAAAACACTGGGCTGAAACTACCAAGGAGAAATTAATCAGGGCTGGTTTTAATACTTGCCCTTAGATTAAAAATAATGTTTCAAGGGCCAGTTGGGGGAAGGGGTTTGCAGAGGTGAGAAGGGCTGGAAGTGCTGCTGGTTGACTCAAGTCAGTGGTCCTGGCTGAGGCGTGGCCATTGTTGTAACTGGAGAGTTCCTGGACTGCTTTCTAGATGATGGTTCCAGAAGGGAGACATAATTTAGGTCAACTCACCCCTAATTGAATTATGACATAAATTACTGTGCTCAGTTCTGAAAAAAGTGTGGACAAACGAAGAGCATCCTAAGGAGGGAGAGCCAGGAGGTGCAGCACTGAGAAGCCTGCTCCAAGGGAAACAGAATAGCACGTTGATGAAAAGCCAGATAGACACAAGTTGTAGCATTAGATGCCCCTCTTACTTAGTGAGTCTTCTTGAACATGTGATTTAGTTTCTTGAATTTCTTTATCTACTAGATGCATAGTAAGTGAGATGATGCATTGTTTGCTAAAGTAAGACTTATTTGCTGTTCAAGTAAGTCTACTGAAGGTAAGACAGAAAACATGCCCAGGAACAAAGGGAACAAGTTTTGGTGAACACACAGCAGTCTCTGCCACGGTCCAGCATTCTGATCACTAGTTTACCCACTCCCTTCTTCCTCCATACTCACCTCTTTCCCAATGAGATAACTTTGAGTCCCATCCAGTGACAGCATCTGGCTCAAAGCCTAGGAACTCTGGGTGATGGATAATGCTTTCTACCAGGTCTAGATGGGGCTCCCCATGGTCATGCTTTCCAAGAGAAACCCTTGTCCATTGTTTTCCACCTGAGCACTCTGGCTCCACCCTCTGAAAATGTTCCTTGTCCATTAACCTCCAAGACTCACCTAAACTGGGCCTTGAGGAGTCTCCCTGACAGGCCGTTTTGCTTCCTGACAGTGTAAGTTCAGGGACCTGAAGGATGTTTTAAAGGTTAAATAGTCAAGAGTTTTTATTTCTTGGTCCAGACTCAGAGTTTCATTGGCAATGGAAAGTTCTTAGAAATTTAGGAGATGTCCAATCTATTTGCTTTAGTCAGGTACTTGTGGAAGTAACCACGCTCAGAATTATTACTTAGATATTATTCTCAAAACTTCATATTTCTCTTCTTCTTCTCTCTCTTCTCCTCCTCCTCATCTCCCCCTTTTCTTCTTTCTGCCCCTCCCTCTCTTCCTCCCCCTCTTCTCCCTCCTCCTCCTCCTCCCCTCCCCCTCTTTCTCCTCCTCCTCTGTCTTCTTCTTCTTCTTCTTCTTCTTCTTCTTCTTCTTCTCCTCCTCCTCCTCCTCCTCCTCCTCCTCCTCCTCCTCCTTCTCCTCCTCCTCCTCCTCCTCCTCCTCCTTTTCCTTCTCCTCCTCCTCCTCCTCCTCCTCCTCCTCCTCCTTCTTCTTCTTCTTCTTCTTCTTCTTCTTCTTCTTCTTCTTCTTCTTCTTTCTCTCTCTCTCTCTCTCTCTCTCTCTCTCTCTCTCTCTCTCTCTCTTACATGGCAGTTTTGTTCAGGCCACAATATGTTGGGTGATATACATTTAATCTGGTTTTTGCACTAGAACTGAGTCTCTTTGCTCAACTGGGAAGTCGTATTGGGGCCTTTATCACCAAAGCATTCAATTTCATCTCTTATACTTTGGGGTTTGGAAGCAATTGACATTTCTATCCTTGATCCCTTGACTTTCTCTAGCCCTTCCAACCTTGCTTGAAAATTGGCCAGTTCTTCCAAAGCAATGATCTCTTTCTTGTAATACCTCACTAAAGCCAGTGAGTAGCCAACATGTACCATTATTCTGACCCTTCCTACCACTTCTCAAACTCCTAGAACTGGCTTCTAAGCCATTGACACATATTTTAGGTTTTTGTTATGGCCACATATGATTTTCCCTACCAATTTCTGTAAGAGTTAAGACAAATAAACTTCAAATCCTGAATGACTTAACACAAGAAAAGTATTTCTTATTCACATCGCAGTCATGGTAGGGTGGCCATCCCTGTACTGGGGGCAAGCTCCAAGCATCATTTTTGCCTCCACCCACCTCTTGGTCTTCAGAATCCTCTTCATTCAGCTGGCAGAGGGCAAAGACACCCTCTTTCAGCAAGGAAGACACCCCCACTTCTTACAGCACTCACAACACAAGCTCATATTGGTTTCTATTTCTGTTACTACTTGACCGGTGAAAATAATGGATGAAGGAAGTTACTAGGTTTAGCGTGTAGTAAAGAAGATGGAGAAAACATGGCAGCAACGTTTAATATAATGTGATGGAGGAATTGGCATTCAGTGCAGCTCCTTTCCAGAGGGCAAAACTGGGAGCAGCAAGTGCATGGAGCAGTTTTCCACATAAGAGAAGGCGAACTTTCTTATAATTTAGAATGAATCCCATATATAGTGTCACTTTAAAGATCTCAAATGCTGAGGGGCTGGGAGTGCAAAAGCAGAGGCTGCTGCTACATACCTTGGAGAGAAGTTTCCTGCTTGAGGGAACCCTTCCAACCATGGGACTCCTGGGGCCTCTTTCAACACTGATATTTCATTTTCTGTGTCTGAGATAGTGGAGGGAAAGGACTTTGATTGGTGGTATCTCTAGCAATGTGTTGACATCTGAGACTATCTATCCTTAACTAATAACTACAGTTTCTGCCTTTGGGAACATTTACTACTTGTTTATTCATACGCTATTGGTAAAATATTCCACGCCCTGTATGACTGCTGTACAACCTCACTGCAAAATCTCCAATTGCTCCATCAGTCACTATAGGAAATGGACTCATATGTTACATCACCACCCACCCAGTGGCTCAGGCCTGAAACCTGGGAGTCATCCCTGAATCCTCCATCTCACTCACCGCCATGTCTAACCAATCACCAAGTAGTTGCTCTTCTATTTTCTAAATATTTTGCAGATCCATCCACTTCTTTTCATTCTCCCTTCTACCACTCTGATACAGGTCACCACTGTCATCTTTCATCTGCCTTTCCCAGTCCATTTCCACACAGGAGCCAGGCTAAGCCTTCCCATATGTCCCCCTGGTTCATCATAGTCCACAATACCAGCAGTGCGAGGAATACAGTAGCACTTTACTTCTCATGGAGCACCTTTCTCTTGCTTTTTGAAGGTCTTTCTTTCTGGGCAGATAGAACACATTGGAATGGCCAAGCTTCCAGGGTCTTGTGTGGTCATGGTTGTAGAGGCATCCAATGGGGGTTCTCTGGGATGGCCCTCGCCCACACCTCTATTTCTCTCCCGGGAGCTCTCTAACCCAGTGGTTCTCAGTGTTTCTAATGCCGCGACCCTTTAATAAAGTTCCTCGTGTTGTGGTGACCCCCAACCATAACATTATTTTTGTTGCTACTTCATAACTATCATTTTGTTACTGTTAATGAATCATAACGTAAATATCTGTGTTTTCTTGATGGACTTAGGCTCTATAGCGGTGGTTCTCAACTATGAGCAGCATCGCCTAAAACCATCGGAAAATACAGATATTTACATTACAATTTGTAACAGTAGCAAAATTATGGTTATGAAGTAGCAACAAAAAATAATTTTATGGTTGGGGGTCACCACAGCATGAGGAACTGTATTAAAGAGTCGCGGCATTAGAAAGGTGGAGAGCCACTGCTCTAAGGTCTCGCTGCTGCTGCTGAAACTTTACCCCCAGGTACCCACCATTCCACAGACTACTGACACTCTCTTCTCTTCCCCATCTCCAAAGGTTTCTATATTCTTCTACCTGAAGGGAAGCCAATGTCTCTATCCTCTTTCTCCCTACAGCCCCTTTCTACTTCCTTTGCAATTCTCACGTTCTCCTAAGGGCTTGAACCTTTGTAAATGAAAGCCAGAATTCTCGCAGGGTGTATCTTCTTACTGCCCTAAAATAAGGATGATATCTGTCTCCTAAACTAATGACAAGCATAGTCAGATACCTGTTTGGGAAGGAAAAAGGTAACAAGGAAAATACGAAGACGAAAAAGAAATTGACCACTATTTCAAAGTATTCTGGGGCCCCATGTGCAAATCTGCGTGCATCACGTATCTACTTGATTGCTTCCTGTTGCCCTTGGGATCAAGTTAAAAAGTCTCTTACGGTTTTGGGGACCTTTGCATGATGTCATCTCTGCTGACCTCTACAGCTCCTCTCGTACCCTCTCCCCTCTATCTCAGATACCTTCTCCCCTCTGTCTCAGACGTTCTGATTGGTCTGCAGACAACCAAGCCTGGGGTCTTTAAGTGCACTGGTCCTGGGCCTGGAATACTCTTTCCCTACCCTCTCCCCAGCCAGCTCACTGCTAGCAAGTTCCAGGTCTGGATTAAAATATGCATTCATTGGGGCCCCCACAAGGTTTGATCCTCTTCTTCTGGGATCTCCCAGTAGCACCTGTACCTCTCCTTCCTCACCTGTCATGCAGAAAGCACCAGTTGTAGGCTTGTTCAATGTCTGTGAGTTCCTTAAGAGTGCCGGTGGTGCCGATGGTACTGCTGCTGGTGCTGCTGGTGCCGATGGTGCTGATGGTGTGAGGCCTACTACTTGATACCACTTTCTCGGTGCCTCAAATAGGCCCCTGAGTATCATCTTGCTGTTAGGTAATGTGGTGCACAGACAGGCTGGAATGATTGTGTGTGGAAGGGGAGGGTGGAAGAGAGAGACAGATTTTCTATCCTGGCTTATCTGTGTCCTCATTTTTCCCCGTGGAGCTATAAATAAGGATTTGCTTTTAAACCAAGTTCACGGAGGAAGCATTTTGCAGACACTGTTGTATTCATCCTTACTACAGATTTGCTTTCCATTTAGAATAGTCTCATGTTAATTCTTGGCCATCTTCCTACAAATGTTCCCCTGCCTGGTTTCTGTGGGAGCAGAGGGGAGGAGGGGAAGGAGAGGGCGACTGCATTTTTGTTCACAGAAGCAAGAGGACAGTGACGCTCAGCTATTTTTAGGGAATGACTCTTTGTTTTTAACACATTGGGAGCTTGTTTTAAATATCTACATGATTTGCAAAAAAAGAAAGGGAAGAAACAGGAAATGAAAAAGTCAGCAGACAGAAGGAGGATCAGATAAAGTTCCAAAGGCCTCCAACATCAATATTTTTTTTAAGGGGGGGAAAAAGTGAACTTTTTTTTTTTTTTTTTTTTTTTGTAAACCTGGTTTTATTAACTGATGATAGTTTTATGACAGTTGTGTGATCTGGTCTATAATTTCTAGTCATTCTTGAATTTGTCCCTCTGGAGTCTCTGTTACAGTTGCTCAGGAAGTAAATCTCAGCAGCATGATTTCTGCAGCCAGCTGACACCCAGGGCCCCTGGCGCCGCTCTGTTCACATGGCCCCGCAGATGTGAGATGTGTGCACGCAGACATTCCCATACCCCGGGTCACACCCTCTCAGGGAACTGTACAGCACAATGGTGCAAAATCAAAATAAAATTACTCAGGGCCCACCACATAAATAATATTCCAATACCACCAAGAGAAGTTGTCTCTCTCTTCCTCCCTCCCCTTCAAGTCTTTAATGAGTTCTCTTCTTTTTACGAGACACTGAATTAAAACCTAGCTATTTCTAAAACAGCATATTGGAATCCTGAACTTGAAAAAGAACAGTGCAGTCATATTAATATGTGATTTTCCTAAAAGTAGGGACAGTTTGGAGAGAGAAGCCTCTGAAATTATGAAGTTACACATTGTAACCTTGAGATCATTTTTTTCTCTTATGGCACAGGAGGAGTGTTCTCAATAGCAGGAATAGTGATTCTACTTAAATAAAATAATTAAGGACATCAAACAGCTTTGTAATAAGATGAAAAACACATCAGTATTTTATTCTCACTTCTGAACAATGTGTCCAATGAAAATTAATCCTAACGTTAGAGGAAGCTTTATGCATAAACAAATCCAATGCCATTTTTTAAAAGAGGAAAACCATCTAATGCCTTTAAGTAAATTATTTGCAAAATTTTGCATTTTAAAATAAATGTGCAAAGAATTAATAAAGGCCTGGAAAGTTGTCATGTGATGTTAAGTCATAATGTGAAAATTTGAATACAGACTGCAAACATCCACAACCCATTAACCATGAGTAGAGAACAGCAGAACAGATTTACTAACATTGTAACTATTGCTCTTTGGGTGTGTGAATTATGGGTGTTTGTTTTTTAATAATAATTTCCTATAGTAAGTATGCAATATTCACAGTGAAGGAAAAACTTGATTTAATCTTTCCTTTCACTCATGCAATGTGCCTGGACACTTGACTGTTAAAGTAATTAAATGATTTATTTATTTATTATTTTTTTTAATGGTTGATTTTTGATTACTCACCTGCCATAGACTATTACTTAGTTAACCAGTTAAAGAGTGTAAACTTAATATTATAAACATGATAAGAGACCCACTTCTGCTCCTGCTGTCTCAGATGAAATGATCTATATGCATTTATTTCTCAAAGGAAGAAAAATCTTATTGGTGGTTAAACTCTTGGGTAGCAGATCTGAATTGCACATTCACTGGTGGAGAACTTCCTGTCTGGGTTTTAATGTAGAGATTAAAGAAACAAGTCCAGCCAGAATAATTTTTTTTTAAATCATAACAATAATAGCAACAAATCCCCAAATGGTACTTGTTTTTAACCAGATAATGTCCAAGCAGTTTCGGTTCAGCTCCTCATTGAATGTCACAAAAGCTTTGGAATTGTTTCAGTTTCCTCGGCGGACAGATGAAATCACAGTATACAACTTACCAGGCTTCCTGAGGAATTTCATTTATAATAACACTATCCAATTTTTTTCTAAATAACATGCGTAACTGTAATCCAAACGCGCTGTTACCACAGGATGGAAGCAGAGCATGTCTGGTTGGAGTAAGCGCCCACATTAAAAAAGGGACCGTGAGTCATGCTGCAGACTGCAGATCAGGGAGAATCTCGAGTAACTCGCCCAAGAATGAGTCTTTCCTGAGCTTGGCTGCTCACACGGCAGAGGCCTCCCTTTATGTAGCTGAGATGTTTTCTTTCAAACTTGGCCTGTTTCGTACGTGAGGTTGCGAAAGCCTTTGGACTAAGGCATCGTTTGCCTTTTTCTTAAGAAAAAGAGCGAGATAACAATAGCTTCCTTTTGGTGGAAACATGTATCTGGGATTGTGTGCTTTCTTCTGAGATCACCATGGGCAGAGGAAACTGTAGGATATAACTGAGTAGGAATTTGGTGCAGAGCGGATAGGTCCTCCCCCTCCACGATGACCCTTGCTTAAGATCATTATTTTCCTTGATGATGATGGCAGTGTAGAGTGGTGGAGGGCAGTCAGGTGCCTCCTGAAGGGGTGACCCCAAATCAGTGGTCAGAGCACAGGGGGCATAAGCTTCCAGGAACAGGCTAGCTAGACACATCAGCGTGTAAACCGGATCTCTCCGAGAAACTGAGAAGCGGCTGTCTCTGGTGTGTGACTGTGTGCTCTCCAGCTAAAGGCAGGGGCTGGGCTGTCTCACCCCTTGAGGTCCCTCCGAACGTCCTGAGGGTGACGCAGGCTTCTTTGCCTGTCAGTGCCACTGCCAAACCCCAGAGGCCTCTCGGTTGACTCCCAGGACAGGAGAAAATGACCACACGTGTTTAATAGCGTGTGACCGTACCTTGTTTTGGGTCATCTGACTGACTTAGAGTGGCAGGGATGACTGGATGGTTTTGAATTTCCAAACAATCCCCCAAGTCTTTGTTCGTCTGGCACTGCTGCAGGCTGGGCGGTGGCCATGCTTTTAATTGTCATTCCTGAGCTCCTGGGGTGGAGGGTCTCCCAAATGAAACAGAAGGAGAAGCCCCGGAGCAGCGGGATGAAGGCAAGCAGGGCTGACTCCTGGCCCTGCGAGGAATACACCCAAAGTCTGCCTCCAACACACAGATCGGAGAGATTTTGGAGTGGATGAAATAGGCCCTGTGTGAGAAGGAGTCGCTCCACATCCTGACCCATGGAGTCATCATTCCTCTCAGCTATTCCAGTGCAGTGCCTCTCTGTCCCTGGTCCTTGCCCATCAGAGACGCAATTCCACGTCAAGACCTGAGTCAGATGCCCTCTTCCCCTTGAGGCCTTCTTTGGTCCCCACAAGTCAGAATGAGGTGATGTCTGCCAGGTGCTCATTTGCATGTCCTGTGTTAGGCACCAAGACGTGTGTTGCAGTGTTATACCTGCTGGCCCCTATTAAAACCACGGGTACCTGGGCGTGCCTCTGTGACAGGGGTGGGCAAACTTTTTGACTCACGAGGGCCACAATGGGTTCTTAAACTGGACCGGAGGGCCGGAACAAAAGCAACCTGACCATGCTGGCACTCTCATCTTGGGCTGCTGGTGAAGAAGCGGAGGGGAGAGCAAGAGAACCCTCGGCTCTTTCAGCTGTGGGCCGGATAGAACAGCCAGACAGGCCAGATCTGAGGGCCGTAGTTTGCCCACGGCTGTGTGAGCTTCCGGACTGGAGAGGCAATGTGACATCCCCTTGGTAACCTGTGTGGGGCTCACTGAATCTTGTGGAAGGGAAACAACTGGGCTTGTGGAGGTTCTGGTGTAAGGGCTGACTTAGCACAGGGATTTTTCATGGATTTCCCCCCAAATGATCCTTTTAAGTGAGCTTGTGTTTAGCTGCCTCTAAATGACAGCCTGGAGCCCGGGAAGCAGATGGGAGAACCACTGGCTGGGGGAAAAGCCGGGCCCTGTGGTGTGAATGGATGCTTTTAGGGTTATGCCTCACCAGTGCGCCCGCCGGCTATGAACCATTTCCTGTTTGACTGTAAGCTCCCAAAGGCTGTGCGCTGCGGCTGCTCTGCTTACTTACATAGCCCAGTGCCCCCAGTGACCCCGGCATAGGGCTGTTTAGTAAATATTGTTTAATGATGATCACTCTCACAGCACGAGTGTGTGGGCCAGGCCCAGGATGCAGAGTGCCAGCTGTGACCCCAGACACAGCACACAGACGGCCCATAGCACATACTATTTGCTGGACTCTTCTTTGGGCCGTGCAACTCTGCGTCAGATTTTGAGAAAACTAACAGAAAAGTAGAACTTCTGGTCCTCTCCCTTACACCGACTGTGGTCTAATAGAAAGTTCAATCCCGGAATTTGCAGAAAATCAGACCAGAGTTGAAGAACTATGTCTCGGCAGGAAGGATTTTAATAAAAATTATAGACACCCACATGACCCTTCACTGTGACCCTGAGGGCCCCTGTCTTTGTTACCTCGTGATGTAGGACAGTGTTTGAAGAGCTGACAGTGAGAAGTCACTAGTGAATGTGTCTTTAAGCTTATTTGTAGGAAGAACAGCATCTTGAAAAGAAGTATAATTTTTTAAAAAATATATATTTTATTGATTTTTTTACAGAGAGGAAGGGAGAGGGAGAGAGAGTTAGAAACATGAATGAGAGAGAAACATCTATCAGCTGCCTCCTGCACACCTCCTACCGGGGATGTGCCCACAACCAAGGTACATGCCCTTGACCAGAATCGAACCCGGGACCTTTCAGTCCGCAGGCTGACGCTCTATCAACTGAGCCAAACCGGTTAGGCAGAAGTATCATTTTTTGTGGATTCAATTCTTTCACCAAAAAAGAAAATAAAAAGCTCAATTACAGAAGCTTCTATGTTTCTTCTAAAAGGATCTCCATAACAATCTTGTAAGTTCTGTTTTGAAAAGAAAACTCACAGGAATAGAGAGAATACTTCTTGTGCTCAGAATGGCCATGTCATCCTATCTGCCTGGCAGTCTGGGGCCGGTAGAAATAGGATTTCTCTCTGTCGGCTCATCCCAGATGAGTCCCCTTCAAAAGAAAGCCACGCACAGGACTTTCTGTGACTTCTTCCCTAACCTTACCCCGTACAACACTATTCAAGGTCCTTCATGTTTTATTCAGAATCTCTGGGAACATTGGTTAGCTTGGCCAGTGGGAGCACAAGAACTTTTCTAACACATCTCCCCCATTTCCTGGTCAGAATATGCTTTCTTGTGCTTCCAAAAATGCTCTCATGCCCCGTTTGCTGTCAGTGCGCCTCCCAGCCCAGCCTACACTGGGGTGCTGCTTCATATTCGTGAGCTCATTTTATCCTCACAGTAAAACCTCTGAACTCCCTTTCTCTTGGAGCGTTTCCCAGCCTGAGGTCTGAGTGGTGTCGGAGATCCATTTCCTCCCTCTACAGATGTTGAAAATGTACCTTCTCAGCCTCCTGTGCAGCTAGGACGCGGACAGGTGGTGCAGGCTCCATCCATCGCGTGTACCTGTTCTGGAGAACTCAGGACAGAGAGGCAGGGACAGCCTGGACCGCGTCCTGGTCAAGAGAGCCACCGCCAGGTTCCAGCAGCAGAAGCTGTTCGAGTGCCAGCATCAGGCAAGCTCTGGGGTGAGCAGTGGCATCTCCTTGGACCAGTTTCAGGCATGACTTTGGATATGGCCCTGGCTCTGCAGCCTGGGCATCCATGATGCCTCAACACCCGTAACACAATCCCTTTCTGCTCACATTAGCTAGAGTTGGTGTCTGTTGCTGGAACTCAGAACCTTATTGAGACAAGGGTCCTGTTATTAACCCTGCTTGCAGATATGAACACTGAGATTAGAGATGTTAACTTCCCTAAAGTCTAACGGCTAAAAGATGCAAACAGTATGTTGATCTTGAGTCCGCCACAGAGCGCCCTGGGGCACTCGGTGCCCCTGTGAGACTCCTCAGGCCTCCCAGTATTGCAAGGGGGTGCAGGGCACTAGGACGGGTGCCCTCAATGCACTCCGGACCTTGCACTGTAGAGAAAATGAATCAACATGTCTGAGGCCCTTAATGTACGTGGTCCACTTACATCTCTGTTAGCACCTCGAGAGGTAGGCATTCTTATCATCATTTGACCAGGAAACCAAGACTAAGTGACAGGCTGTTCCTTGCCTGAGGCCACACACTCAGTTCCAGGTGATCCCGGGACTGAGCCCTTTCCTCTCTGTGACCTACCTGTTCACAAGTCCTAGGTCCCTCCTAGCCTGTAGCATACGGCCCTTTTCATCTACCTGTTAAATCTCACATAATAATGAGAGAAAGAAGGATGCAATCATTGGAGGTATTTTTGGCTAGAGACAGTTTCTTTTGTCCTGATTTAATATTTATGATCCGTAATTTAAGCCATTTGTTGAGATTGTCCCATTTCCAAGTGGAAAGATTTTCTGACTACCTTACAAAAAATTAATTTTCTGTGTTGGGTGTGAAATAAGATTCCAATTATGTATGTTTTCCCCGTGTAAAAAGCCAGTTGTCCAGTGCCACTGAACGAACAGCTTGTTCCTCCCCACTAATGGGAAAAGCCACTTGTGTCAGAGACCACGTTCCCATGGACGTTACATGCCTGTCTCTGGAGAGTTAAAACTATCCATTTTATCCCCAAAATTTTATATTTTCATTTTTGTTCCGTTCTCAATATTTCATAATTTTTGTTTGATTTTGGCTATGAATTATTTAGCGTTTCTGAAAATTTTCAAACGTCTGAATTTGCAGTTTGTTTATGTTTGCTATTGAAACTTCCAAACATCAGAATTTGTTATTGTTCAAGCCACCCTTTGATTTCCCACTGTATTACGTGGAGGTCTGACGGTGGTCTCTGGGACGTGGGGCAGCTCTGTCCACTACCGCTGTCATTGGTGACTTGTGGCGAATGAGCTCTTGAAACAGGGCTGGTTCAAACTGAGAAGTGCTGTGCTTCTACGACTTAGTTTGAAAAAGAAATAGTATTTGGGTTGTTAGATAAAATAAGATCTACTATTATAATTAATTTCAACTGCTTTTTTTCACACTTTCAAATGTGGCTGCTAGAAACACAAATTACCTACATGGTTCTCGCTATCTTTCTATTGGACGGCTCTGATCATGATTGTTTGGTATTTTGGACACTTGCTTTGTGGCTTAGTGTTTGGTCAATTTTCGTAAAAAAGGTGTACTTGAAAGGAATGCCGAGTATTGGTGGTCACAGGCCTCTCTACATGCTCGTTAGATCAACCTTGTTAATTGAATTGTTGTCTATCCCAGTGGTCAGCAAACTCATTAGTCAACAGAGCCAAATATCAACAGTACAATGATTGAAATTTCTTTTGAGAGCCAAATTTTTAAACTTAAACTTCTTCTAATGCCACTTCTTCAAAATAGACTCACCCAGGCCGTGGTATTTTGTGGAAGAACCACACTCAAGGGGCCAAAGAGCCGCATGCGGCTCGTGAGCCGCAGTTTGCCAACCATGGGTCTATCCTATATTTTCCTAATTTTTTACTTTCTGTGTCTATCAGATTCTAAGAGAAGTGTGCTAAAATTCACATACTGGAGCCCTGACCAGTTGCTCAGTGGTTATAGCATCGGCCTGCTGATGGAATGGTTGGGGGTTCAATTTCAGCATGTACCTAATTGCAGGTTTCCCAGCCCCACATAGGAGGCAACCAATCGATGTGTCTCTGTCACGTCAATCTCTCTCTCTCTCTCTTTCTCTCTCTCTCTCTCTCTCCATCTCCTTCCTCCCTTCTACTCTCTCTAGATATCAGCGGGAAAGATATCCTCAGGTGAGGATAAAAAACACAACCCACATACTGGAAGTGTGCATTTATTAATTTCATGTTGCAGTTCTGTTTCTTTTGTCTCATATATGTTGAGACTGTATGGTTATCTGTGCATATGCTATGTTTTTAGTCTGTGGGTTGTTGTATCTTTGGGTGATTTTTTCCTTCTACCTTTGTATATATTTCTGTTCTTTCAGAGGTTATTCAAAATGTTAACTAGTAATGGTAACGTGAGTGTTTCTCCTAACTTAACATGAAAATGGGAAACATCAAGACCACTGAAGCTATAGTCAGAACCTCCTATGACATTGGATGCAATTTAAAGTAAACAAAGAATTCCTTACTACAAACAATCCAACACATGTAGTTCCCTAAAACAAACATTCATGGTTTCAAGGTTACAAATCATCAGTCCTTGGAGATACTAAAAGAAACTTTAACACTGGAAAGTTCTTTGCATTTCTTAGAAACTGAGTGAGGATAATTAGTTTTATAATCTTATTTGTCTAAATGAAGACTGATGGCTAACCTGGGACTCTGCATTCTTGAAAGTTTTATGGGACCTGTCTTCTCAGTCTCCTAATGTTCTTCAATTAACTGCTACTGAAACACGTGCCCTCTAGTTTTGAACTATAGTTATAACAAATGTTCTATTAAAATTATTCAGGGCTTATAATAATTTAGTTACATACCCCCATTTTTTCTATTCCATATTATTAGAACTCTTATGTATGCTGGACTTTTGCTTTCTATTCTGCATGCTTCTTAAACTTAACTTCATATTTTCTATATTTCTTTGTTAAGCTGTCTGTGCTACTTTCTAATCCCCCCAAATCTGTCTCCTAATCCATTAATGCTTTCTTTATAAGTGGCTAATCTGCTCTTTATTCAGCCATTAAATTTTTAAGGTCAGTACCTCCAATGAAAGAAGTTTTATTTGATTTTGTTCAAAATCTTTTAGTTAATTTCACTGTATTCTAATATTTAATTATGGTTGCTGTTCCTTTATTTCTTTAACCATTTTATATATATTTCTCTTATAGTTCTGTTAACATCAACAAACTCTAATTATTGTATTAGTTATGTCTGCTGGCTCTCACTTCCTGTGGATTATTTCCTCATTGCTTTGTAGTTCTGTAGGAGAGACTCCTCATTAGTAGGGACTTTTGCAGGGAATCCAGTGTACCCGAGGTTATGGTTATGGGAGTGTCTTTATAAAGCAGTTTACTTCTGTTGGGTGCCCTCAGACCAGTTTTTACATTAAATGTTCATACTGATGCTCCAGAATGCAGGGTGATAAAAGTTCAGACTCAACATTTGCAAGTCATCTAGGTTTCAGGTCTCTCTGCCTTTTAGTGGGAGACATTCGAGTTTTCTAAAGCTTCTTTTGCTAGGGAAAGCATTTAAGAAAAATATAGAGGCAGTCCTTTTAGAGGTCCCAGTTTTACAACAGCTTCTCACTCATTGTTCTTCAACTCATGTAGACCAATAATGTGGACTTTAAAAACTCATTCTAGCTTAGCCAGCATGGCTCAGTGGTTGAGTGTTGACCAAAAGGTCATGGTTCAATTCCAGGTCAGGGCACATGCCCAGGGTTTGAGGCTCAGTCCCCAGTGAAGGGCGTTCAGGAGGCAGCTGATCAATGATTCTCTCAGCATTGATATTTCTATCTCTTTCTTACTCTCTTCCTCTCTGAAATCAATAAAAATAAAATAAAAGACATCCTAGCAATTAGAGTCTACAACCAAATATGATATTTTTCCCGGTCACCATGGTATCAGTTCAAGCACAGTAGGGTAGTATTTGTCTGGCATGAAAGGAAATTCCCATATGAAGTAGGAGATGGAAAGTGTTGGCATCTGTCAATGTTCCTACTAAGACCTAAGACTAGGTTTTTGCTCTAATGATTGGGATTATTTATGGGCCCTACAATAGCGAATAATATACATTTCATAATTGAGCTGTGATTTGAATCTAAGGATACATAGGAAAGAATTCATGTATCTTGAGGCTTGGTTAAAAAGTCTTCTTTGTGTCTTGAACAGGATCTGACATCAGAGAGCCTGTGAAGATGGGGAAACCTCAGTGTTTACAAATATCCAACATCTTATATAATAAAGGCCTACGTGGCATGGTGTGACATCGTCACAAGATGGCTTCCCCCACGTTTTCACAAGATGGACACCACAAGATAGTTGTCACAAGATGGCTGGCAAAGGAGGGCAGTTGTGTGCAATCAGGCTGGCAGGGAAGAGCAGTTGAGGGTGACCAAGTCGGCAGGGGAGGGTAGTTGGGGGTGATCAGGTCAGCAGGGGAGGGCATGGGAGGGCAGTTGAGGCAATTGGGCCAGCAGGAGAGCAATTAGGGAGAGATCAGGCAGGCAGGCAGGCAAATGGTTAGGAGCCAGCAATCCTAAATTGTGAGAGAGATGTCCGATTTCATGTGCTTTGGACATCTCCCAAGGGAGAGGATGAAGGCCAGCCTAAAGGACATCGCCCCCCTCCCCCACATGCATGAATTGTGTGCAATGAGCCTCTAATATATATATATATGGCTAATATGCTAAGTGTCCAACTGTCCAACCAGTCGCTATGACGTGCGCTGACCACTGGGGGCAGATGCTCAATGCAGGAGCTGCCATGATGTGCACAGAGAAATAGCACTGTGGACCTGGTGCTCACAAAGCAACACTCGGCTTCCCCCAAGTGGGAGACAGGCCCTGCCACCACCCTGTAGCGACAGCCCACAAATCGAAGCTGCGAGACCCCATGGCGCAAAATGCGGCCCACAGCTCAGCCCATCTTGCGTGTGCCAGGCAATGACATCATGTAGCAGTGCCGGCTTCCTCGCTTTTGCAAATTATAGCCAGGTGCAAGCATTTCACACTTTAACCAGATGTCTGTGAAGTGTTTTCCCCTGCCTCATCTCATCTGATCCCCACAGAAGCCCTGGAATAGGTAGGTAGGAGACTTGGTGGAATCCTATTTTCTTTTCATTAGCCAGAAAATTGAGATTTAGAAAGCTTAGAAACTTGACCCAACTGAAAAGAAGTAAGAAATTATGGACCTTAAAAATGACTTCAGGTTTTCTCACTGTGCAGAATATAGTCAAACACTGCTGCAGTTAAATATTTTACCCTTTGTTCTTCTTGCATGATCTACAATAACCTGCTTCATGTTAATATTTACTGTTGTGTTGTGACAATTACCTGAAAGACAAGTTGGGGTGCTTCACTGGGCTGGAAAAGGTATAGCTACATCAGAATGCAGCTCTAATTAAGCAGAATATATGTATATGTCTGTGTGTGTGTGTGTATATATATATATATATATATATATATATATATACATACATACATATATTCTGCTTAATTAGAGCTGCATTTATTGTATGTATATTGCACATGCACAAATCAACTTAGCCTTTTCTATATATATAAAGGCTAAGTTGATTTGTGCGTGTGCAATACATATAAAGCTCTCGCTGGCGCCAATAGTACGCGTGTGTTTTGATCTGTTGTTGTCGATCATAAATTTGGTTGACACTTATAGATAAAGGGAAAATAGTGATATTAAAATAATTCTTCTAATTAATTTACTTCCAATGTGCACGAATCCATGGACTTAAACATTAGATAAGCTATAATATTTTTTCTCAGTCTAGGGAAAGAACCACTTCACTCAAAACCACCAACACTGAGTTGTTCCCATCTTCCATTTCTTGAAATGTTGGAAGGTAGAACTCAAAATTTATTTTACATTCCCTTGCCGTTTTGTTTTCTAGCTCATATAGTCACTAAAGTTCTGAGTGGCTTGTACTAAGTAAGCTAAGGGTTTTGGTGTGTGTGTGTGTGTGTGTGTGTGTGTGTGTGTGTGTTTCTCTTTCTTTTCTTTTCTTTAAGTCATAAATCTAACGTCTGTGTCTCACTAAACTACTGGTAGCAAATTGGGGAAAGAAAGAACCATTGAAAATCCCTCTCAAAAAGTCCCTGGACATACCATTCCCAAGTTTATATAGCTTTAGTATTCTATGATGAGATATTTTTTACTGAACATTGTTATTTTATCATGTATCTCAACATTATCTGTTCTCAGAAAATGAAAGAAAAAAATGATTGAACTGTGTCCCTGTGACTCCTGCTGTTTGTTTCAGGGAGCATTACTGTTTCATTTGTTTAATAACATCGTCCTGCCAGAGACTAGGGCCATTAGCTTTCACTTTTCCTAGCTGCATGTAAGTACCCTTATTCTAATTATAACCGAGAGGTCATTCCTTAGGAATTACTAACCTTCAAAAGATATGAGATAATTATTCCCTAGAGAATCAAACAAATTTGTAAGACAAATACAGTTGAAATTTCAGACATCAATCTCTTTTTTAACCATAGCCTGGGAACAAGGGAACTATGAAATATAATTTTACCCCAAGGTCCAACAAATGACTACATGAAAATGATTTCCCTCCTGCCAAAAAAGAAGAAAAAAAGAGAGAGAGAGAGAGAGAGAGAACACTTTATTTTGGTACATAGCCTAATACTTGTGCAGAGAGTGTTGTTTTGTTTAAATAATAAAAATTCCCTGAAGGAGAAAAATCATTCTCTTCCAAATGAAGAATTTTAAAAATAAATTCGTTATGTATTTTAGGAACCAGTTGCTCTGTGTTCATCAACAATTCTGACTTAGTGTTGAGTCAGTTCCGAATGTAACCAATAGCATATTGGACCAATCTTCTCATTTAGAGTAGCATTTGGCTTGTTGTGTTGATCCAAGCTTCCCACTGAAACACAAGTGAAGATATTGAACGAGGTGAAACGCTTACCATTGCCAAAAAGTGGAACTCACAGACCAAATCGGAGAGGAATTTCCTTTAGATCCAAGACCAATTATTCTGGATTTTAAAGTGAATAGTCCACCTCCTGAACAGTGCTTGTGGAAAGAGGGGAAAGAAAAAAAAATCCCTTGGTACCAACTGCAAAATCTTGGAAGCAACCCATTTATAGCGGTTTCCCAAACCAGTGCATCTAGACGCCTAATTCCTAAGGGATGCTCCTTCTAGAGGAGGGCACATGGTCAGAAGTTTGGGCACTTCTGCAAAATAGATCTCCTTTTGGAGATTCAGAAAGTACATTAGCAATACGAAAGTTTGTGAGAGTTCTTACAGAATCAAAACATATTTAATTCTGCTTTATTTGGAATTTCTGAAATTAATTCAACCACACAGCCTACTCCTCCTCCCCCCTCCCCACTTCTTCCTTCCCCCTCCCCTCATGTAATAAAACCGTTAGCATCCTATAGCACCAGTCTTCCACAGAACATGCTTTGGGAATGCTCCCGGATATACAGGTATAGAGATAATGCTTTTGAAGTGCCAGGATATTATTTCCCTGTTCTATTCTCTCTCTCTTTTTTATATCAAGTTTGAGATAAAAAGTCTTTTAAAATAACTGAATAAGTATCAGGGCCAATGGAGATTGTGGTAGAGAAAAGCCTTATGAGTAGAATAGACTAAAGTAAGGCTAATGCAGCATCTAATAAAGGTGGAGAACAGTAAATCATAGAAGGAGTGTAAAGGGTCATGTAGTCAACTATTCAGCAAATGTAATTTAAATACAGATAATTAGGAAAAATATTTGACTAAGCAATCTAGATTAAAGTTCCTGTGGACAAGAAAGAATAGCCATGAAAATTCTGAAAATAAGTGTAATGAGGGAAATTAGCCTAATTAGTTTGGCCTCCTTGTGCAAAGACAACATGTTAAACAAGATAGTTTGGGCACATAAATAGGTAGATTGCTCTCAGGGGGATAAAACAGAAGATCTAGGAGCTCTCAGACCAAAATAAATAAGGGAGTTCAGTTTATGGTAAAGTTGCTTCTTGAATTAGTGGGAAGAAATAACGTTAAACCCTAATACAGTCTCACTATGTGGTAGGCAGTGTCTGAGTTCTTCTCCTGGATTGAATCATATTATCCCGAAAGCCACCTTATGATGAAAATAATATTACTAACCTCAATTAATACTATACCTGAGGCCAATAAGAAAAGCAGAGTTTGAATTCAAACCCAAGCTACAGATCATGTGTTTTAAAATCTTATACTCATCAAATGATTATATAAAAACTAGAGGCCTGGTGCATGAGATTTGTACACTTCAGGGGAAGGGGTCCCTCAGCCCAGCCTGCACTCTCTCTCAGTCTGGGAGCCCTCAGGGGATATCCAACTGATGGGGATCAGGCCTAAGCCATCAGTGAGACATCCTTAGCACTACTGTGGAGGCGGGAGAAGCTCCCGACCATTTTGTGTGAACTAAAAGGCATTAATTGAATTAGTGGGAAGAAATAACCACCATTGCACTCACCAGCGGTTCTGGCTGAGTGGCGCTTCCCCTGTGGGAGCACACTGACCACCAGGGGGCAGCTCCTGTGTTGAACATCTACCCCCTGGTGGTCAGTGTGCCTCATAGCAACTGATCGGTAAGCCATTTGGTTAATTTGCATATTAGCCTTTTATTATATAGGATGCTTATCAAATAATTATCGTTAAGTAAGAAAAGCAGGACATAGCCTTGAAGATAGAAATAGGATGACCTCAAATTGTTTGTATTTCCATAATTGTGTATTACATGTTGTATATATATGTGAAAATAACCAGGCAGGAAAGTACTAAAATGGATGATAGTCTGGGAATTACAGGTGAACCTAATTTCTTAATTTGAAATTTGATATAGTTTTCTAATTTACAACAATAGCATTGCTTTTATGATTGGGAAAAGAGGAATATTAAGAGGTGGAGATGCCCAGCCAGTGTGGCTCAGTGGTTGAGTGTTGACCTATGAACTAGGAGGTCACAGTTTGATTCCTGGTCAAGGCACATGCCTGGATTGCGGGCTCGATTCCCAGTGTGGGGTGTGCAGGAGGCAACCAATCAATGGTTCTCTCTCATCATTGATGTTTCTATCTCTCTCTCCCTCTCCTTTCTCTCTGAAATCAATAAAAATATATTTTTAAAAAGAGAAATGGGGGGATTTGAGGAGAGAAAATTTGGAGAGAAACAAGATATAGAGAGAATATAATCTTATTATGTAAGATATAGAATAATATTGTTAAAATAAATATATTTAGCTTATGGCTCACAGTGCAAAATTGTTATAAATTTTTATTTATTTATTTTTAAATATATTTTATTGATTTTCCACAGAGAGGAAGGGAGAGGGATAGAGAGTTAGAAATGTCGATGAGAGAGAAACATCGACCAGCTGCCTTCTGCACAACCCCTACTGGGGATGTGCTCGCAACCAATGTACATGCCCTTTGACCAGAATCGAACCTAGGACCTTTCAGTCCGCAGGCCGAAGCTCTATCCACTGAGCCAAACCGGTTTCGGCTGTTATAAATTTTTAGTATAAAATGTGAAACTTCAAAAAAGGCCCTTGGTTCCTCTTGGCTGCCATTTAGAGAAAGACCGAGAAGCACTGGGGTGACCGGAAATGGTGCAGTTAGATATCTAAGGTGTTAAAATAATTATGAAGAGTTCCACAACTCTACCCGGCTAATGATATCTAGTTATTAAGATATCTAATGAAAGAGTGATTACAGGCACCATGTTTTAGAAAACCCAGACTTTTTTTCCTGTCAAACAAATTAATTCTGCAAGTTTATGGTGAATTCCATAATCCTTGGTGTCATGGAGGCCCAACCCTAATAAAGTTACAACAGAAAGAAATTGCTTGAGAGGCCCTTGATCATTCTCTCTATCCTATAGCAAACTGTCAGAAGACACCTGAGATGGATATAAATTCACTTCTTTAAAAAATATATATGTAGGGAAGGAGCAGTTGACTGTGTGGACTGTGAGTCCTGGCGGCCACGGTGATGTTGAGCTGTGCCCGCAGAGGCCTTCCCCGGCCCCGCCCACCAAGCCCAGGCCTCCTCCAGCCCCTTCAGCTCCGCACTTAGGATGCTTGTGTTTTTATCTGTCTCGCCTGCAAACTTCTTGAGAGCCTAAACCACAGTTTCTTATCCATATCCCATCTCTTAGCACAGAGGAAATACTTAGCTGTGAGAATGAATTAAGGAATTAATGCCTTTTAGTTCCACACTAAATGGTCAGAATTGGTTCTCAGAAGACTGGCCAGGGCTGGGGACAAATTCAGAAGTCATAAAAATGATACCACCTTCCTCTTTTCATCCAAACCCTTTTTATTCTCATACCTATTGTCTCCCTTAAGCCTATAAGGAAGGCAGGTATTATCACAAGCATTCTCTTAAGTTCAGAGAGATGACATGGCCTGTCCAAGGACTTATAGCTAGGAAGTAAAAACAATGTTAAGAAGTGTCACTTATGGAACATTTTTTTATGCTAGACACTGCTCTAAGCCAGCGGTTTTCAGCCTTTTTCATCTCACGGCACACGTAAACTACTTACTAAAATTCTTTGGCACACCAAAAATATATTTTTTGCCAAGTTTGACCAAAAAAGGTATAATTTTGATTCATTCACGCTGATGGCTATTGTTGTCATTTTTTTAAAAATTTTTTTACATTGGAAGGAGAAGAGGTCAGTCCTAACTAAATAGTCAGGTATTATATATTTTAAAAATTCTTGTGGCACACCAGTTAAAAATTGCTGCTCTGAGGAGGTTATTTACACTTGTAATTGAAAACTCACAACTCGCCGAAACCAGTTTGGCTCAGTGGTAGAGCATCGGTCTGCGGACTGAGGGGTCCTGGGTTCGATTCCAGTCAAGGGCATGTACATTGGTTGCAGGCACATCTCCTGTGGGGGGGGGGGGGTGCAGGAGGCAGCTGGTTGATGTTTCTCTCTCATCGACGTTTCTAGCTCTCTATCTCTCTTCCTTCCTCTCTGTAAAATATCAATAAAATATATATTTTAAAAAAAGAAAACTCACAACTCAATGAGGTTCCCCCCATCCCCCATTTAAATTGCAGAGCAAAGGGAGGGAAAGAATGATTCAGCAACGGGCCCAAGGCCAGAGAACTGGGTTCCCAGGCTAACAGGCTACTCCAGGCTTCCTCTAATTTACCTCAAAGTTGCACCATCCATGAATTTGGAATTTCCATCAGACTAAGAAGGCTGTTTATACCAAGGCACATCGTTTTTCTCAACTGTACCATCTTTACTGCTGTGCCGTCATATGCATATCGTATAGGTTGGGGTGAGTAAATTAGATAAATAGAAGCAAATATAAACTGTATGTAACATATGCATAGCTCATAGGTTTGGATAAGTGAATTAGCTAAATAAATGTACCACACTAAGCAGAATACCTTCCACATAGTGATCACCCATAGATGTTGGCTTCGATTCTGGAGTGTTAGTCAGGGAGGAGATGAACTCTCCAGGACCTGTCCGCTTGAGAGGAAAGTTGATAATCTTCTGGGTGCCCAATTTTTAAATGAGTAGTAATAATAAGACCCTTCCTCCCCAGGGTGGGTTGCTGGACCAATAATAATTTGGAGGCAATTTGAAGCTTGTGTGTAAATATGAGATATCATTCCATTGTGTCTCCTATGCAATGCAAATACCTATACTGTGACTTCAGCCCATGTTCTTTTGCTCCCTCTTCAGTAAAACCTGATAGGTAGACCGGTCTTCTGCGTGCTGTTGGGGACCCTGCCCTCTGTTCCTACCTGGCCACAGAGCAGAAGGGAATGTGCACGGCTGGCCCTTTGCGTTAGGACCTGCTCCTAACCAAGACTGCTCCTCTTCTCTAGCTCCTCTGTGCTTTGGCTGTTTTCACGGCACAAGAAAACAATTTCCGGAGACCAAGACGTACAGAGGGACCTGGCAGGGAGTTTTGGCTGTCTTAGTCCATCTTAATGCAGTGTGCAAGGAGCGCTTAGTTATGGCCCCACTGCTTTTGGTCCTGGGGCAGAACACGGTGAACTTTCCTAGACAGAGCCTGGTTCCCTGTTTGCGGGAAGACAGGAGGTGGGAGGTGCCTGATGCACTCAGACGAATCCATGCTACAGAGTCCTCACCGCAGCTCCAGAGCAGATGGAGGGAGAGGGCCCAGACTTCTTACATCATTCAGGGTCATCAGAGGGTTTCATCAGTGCTTTATGATGAACCCTCCGGGAACTCGGTCCATTAGCACTTTGCTCAAATCCTCCCCCAGGAAATATTATTAGACTTTGAACCGAGGGACACGTCTCTCCGTATGGTAGAAACAGCCTCTCATGTACTCGTTTTCCAGTGAAACAGCCTCTCACGTACTAGTGAACCTGCAGATCCCTTTCGTGAAGGGATGCGCTCCGGCCATGCCTCACTCAGGAACTGTCGCCGCAGGTTGTGTTCTCTGTCCCAAGAAGGAACTGCCTGGCATGTCTGGCACCAGGAGACTTTCAGGCCCCTGGGGGCAGGGGGGATTTTCCCAAAAATCCCCTCTATCAGCCTTTCTTTTTAAATAGCATTTCTCTGTGGGAATTATAGGTTCAGTCCCATGTCAGTAAATGGTCCCCTAATAGCCCTCCGTGGCAAAGTTATGACTTATTCCCGAAGAAAAATGCTGCCTTGTGAGCAAGTTTTATCGAGGCTAAGAGTCAAGTCATAAAACATCAGCCCTCACCCGGAATGCCTGTTTGCTAAAACACTATTTATTTTTACATAAATATTTGTCTTGTTTTTTTGCGGGGGTATATTTGCTTGTGTATTCAAGCAGGCCACATACATAAATTAAGCATGTCCAAAGTGTTATAATGGGAACATAGATTAGGAGCTGATTATTTTGGCTGCTGGTTATTCAAATATATTAAGCAGCCCCTTGCTTTATTTAAAGAATACATTCAAGCACATTTCTCATCTTGAAAAAATCATGTAAAACTGTAAGTATTAAATTAAAAGATGACAGACCACACAGCATTTTACCATTTTGGCATTTTATGCTGTGAAATTAATTTTTATGCATATATGTTAAGTTTGGTCTTTATGAAATAAAGCAAAAATTAGTTCACTGTTCATTTGCTATCATAAATTATTATGGTCAGTTACACAAGCATGTAAATATGTACATTAAGCACTTTAAAATAATTCACACTAAAATTATGGAAGGTCCATTAGCAGTCTTATATGATTATCTTAACTGTCCATCTATCTATCTACTTGCTAAATCATATGGTCTCAGAATCTCTGTGATTTTCCCCTAATACATGCTGTAAACTTGTCTTCTCTTTATAGCAAAGAAAATAATAATGGTTGCTTCCTGACTTCATTGATAATGCATGTGTGTTCCCCAGGTCTAAACGTGCCTTCTGATTGCTTTGGGTGAAAATTTGAACTTAGTCCTGCAAGTGAGCACAGAGGTGGAATTAGTGTCTCGGCTTCTCGCTTGATTTTTCCTTTGCTGTGTCTGCAGAGTGAACCGGTTTTTCTCAGGAACTCCTCCGATTGCTAAGGCACCAAGGTAGATTATGAAAAAGCTACGTACAAAAAAAAAAATAGATGGAAATAACACTGTGCTTTCATAGGAAAGTTGTAAGCAATCTTGTCAAGAGGGTGTTTGCATATATTCATCCATTATGTTCTTTTTAATTTTTTTTTTTTGGTCAAGTGTTGATAAGAGGCTCATTACGCTTAAGTTTGAGCTTGAACTTGGAATGTAGTATTTGAAAAGAAGGTGCTGAAAGCAGCGTTAAAACTTCTTTATGTCTCTGCTAAAAATAATTAAATGGAACAGAGGAAGAAAAGAAAAGCTGTCACCTTCGTGTCAAGTCAGCTTACTGTGGGTTCTGACACAAAGTGGAAACCGGAAAGGAAGTGCTGTTGAGCCCTTGAGAGGGAAGTACATTTGGTGTTGGTTCATTCCGCACCCTTCCTAAGGATGCTGACAGAACCTGCATGGGAGGTTCTAATGACTGAACTTGAACCGCAATTAGCTCTCCATGGGGAAGCCGCGTGGAATCCACTTACACAAAAGGATCGGCAGATTACAGAAGTCTGGGATTTGATATGTTTGGCCTGAAAAATAAAGTTGAGGGCCTGATGACAAGAAACTATTTTACTGTTTACTTCAAACTGGTTTGGAAAATAAAAGAATGATGTTGTGCTTATTGAACAATAAGAAGTTATTACAATTAGAAGCTAGAAAATAAAAGTTATCTGAAAATAAAAATTCTTTCTACATAAGCTTCTATATTTTAAAAAAAGAATACTATTCTGAGAAAGATATAACTACAGGTGCAGACCCAGATGGGTGGGTGCCAGGGGTCGGGGTGGGGGAAGGGGTTTACTACAAAAGGTGATGGAACTTGTGTCTCAATTGTGGTGGTGGTCGCTGACTCTGCATTTGTCAAAACCCATTGACCTGTACACCCCAGAGTCAGTGTCAGTGCATGGAAATTAGCAAAAAATTCAGTATTAAAAAATCACCTAGCCGAAACCGGTTTGGCTCAGTGGTAGAGCCTCGGTCTGTGGACTGAAAGGTCCCAGGTTCAATTCCGGTCAAGGGCATGTACATTGGTTGCGGGCACATCCCTAGTGGGGGGTGTGCAAGAGGCAGCTGGTTGATGTTTCTCTCTCATCGACGTTTCTAGCTCTCTATCTCTCTCCTTCCTCTCTGTAAAATATCAATAAAATATGTTTTAAAAAATCACCTTTATCACCTAAAGTAGTTTTAAGTTACTTTGAAGGTGCAAAAGTTCATCGCTACTTTTTTTTTCTTTTTTCCAATCTCTTGACATGATTTCTGATTCGAGGCCAGGGGAGGCAAAAAAGACAAGTCAGAGGAAAACTGTACTTCAGGGTTTGTGCAAGTTCTCCACAGACCATTTAAAAAAATTATTTTAAAGAAAGTTACAATATTTTAAAAGTAGGAAAAACAAACACCAGAATTGTCATACCCAAGAATTAACAAATGTTTAACAATTTGTTGTTTTTGCATTGGATTTTTATATGTAAATAAAATAGGTGCTCCCTTTTAAAATGTGATGCTTCCTTTATTCTCCTCTCCAAGCAAGTTCTACTACCTTCAGAAACAATTTTGAGAAAGAATTAGAGTAGACAAAGAAACATGGGGACAATTATTGTGCTCTCTTCAGTAAATGGAATGAGTTAGTCACATTTATCTCATAATCATTGGGTACATCTCCACAGTTGCTGCCCTTGGGAAGACCAGGTTAACACATATCTTATATAATAAAAGCATAGTATGCAAATTGTCCCCTCAACTGGGAGTTCATCAGGGAGTTTGACCAGGGGCAGGGCCGGTGGGGGTAAGGAAGGGCGGGCCCAGCTAGCTGCCTGGCAGCCAATAGGAACCCTACCAGTGCATGAATTTCATGCACAAACACAAACACATGGTGACTACCTGGTTACACAGAGCCAAGTACAAGCCTAGGAATATTTCATGACTAGGCTGGATGGGATTGGTAAACCTGGACATCCATGACCAACATCTAGTTTTTCCAATCTCCTCACCCACTTCCTCCAAGAATTTCCACAACAGACTCAGTTCAGTTCAGAGGGAAATAACAAGACACAACAGGTCTGTACTTAACAGGATTAATAAAGCTTTTAGCTCTAAAGTGCACCAAATCAAAGGGACCACAGAGAAAACAAATTTGGTGCTAATGCCGAACCTGCCATGTTAATTTAAAAGAAAATAACTGCAGATGGCTTTTCAAATTTTGAAAACTGCCCGAGCTGTCCAAATGTCGTCCCCACTCCCTTTCTACTGCGTGCCTGTCTCTGACAAGAAAATTGCTCGTCTTAATCTGAAATAAAGCAATTACCAAACAGAGAGTTGTCATATTTATAGTCTGCCCTCTGTTACAGGAATAACTTGCTTGCAGCATTGAGAAGTCACTCAAAATTGCTTTCCTAAATGTTTTGTGGAATTATCAGAGCCCCAGAGTAGCATATTAGCCTAAGTTGTCTAACATGACTCTATTTGTGTAAGTACCAGGTCATGGGACGACATGAGGCTGGTGTCATCTTGCCAACAGCTACATTAGCTGCTAGCGTCCCCCAAGACCATCAAGAACAAAAATTGTTTCTTCAAGTTCAAATTATTTTATTTTATTTCTTGTTTTATTTATTTTTTGTTTTATTCTTTTTTTTCAAGAAAAATGATTTTAAATATAATGTTACATGCAATAAACATTAATATCTCAAGAAAAATTATTTTAAATATAAGAATGTTACATGCTATAAACACCAATTATTCAAGAAAAACTATCTTAAATATAATAATATTATATGCAATAAACATTAATATTTCAAGAAAAAAAGGAACCTATATAATAAAAGCATAATATGATAAGTGTCCAACTCATTGGTCAACCATTCAGTCAACTGCTTGACCAGTCGCTATGAAATGCACTGACCACCAAGGGGCAGACACTTCAACCAGTAGGTTAGTTTGCTGCTGGGGTCTGGCTAATCAGGACTGGATGAGAGGGCTCACATACCCTGGAGCCCTTCTATGGTCCCTCCCCAGCTGGCCGGCCCCCATCAGTCCCCTTGGTTGAAGTGTTTGCCCCTTGGTGGTCAGTGCATGTCATAGCGACTAGTCAAGCAGTCGACTGAATGGTTGACCAATGGGTTGGACACTTATCATATGGCCCTTCCATGGTCCCTCCTGGAGCCCTCCTATGGTCCCTCCCCAGCCGACCAGCCCCCATCAGCCCCAATCGGGATTAGGCACTTAGGTTGTTTCTAAATTCTAGCTATTGCAAATTGTGCTGCTATGAACATAGGGGTGCATATGTCCTTTATGATAGGTGTCTCAGGCTTCTTAGGATATATTTCTAGAAGTGGGATTATTGGATAAAATGGGAGTTCCATTTTTAATTTTTTGAGAAGATGCCACACTGTTTTCTACAGTGGCTGCACAGTCTGCATTCCCACCAGCAGTGCACAAAGATTCCTTTTTCTCCACATCCTCGCTGCATTTGTCATTTGTTGATTTGTTGATAATAGTCATTCTGACAGGTGTGAGATGGTACTTCATTGTTGTTTTGATTTGCATCTCTTGGATGATTAGTGACTTTGAGCATAATTTCATATATATCTTGGCCTTCTGTATGTTCTCTTTCAAAAAGTGTCTACTTATGGCCTTTGCTCATTTCTGATTGGACTGTTTATCTTCCTTTTGTAAAGTAGTGTAGAGTTCCCTGTAAGTTCAAATTCTTTTAAATGGTTTTTGAGACCTTTGCAACCAGACTGCAACTGGAACTCCTATTTTTCACGGCCCTCGAAAGGAGCCATTTGATCCAGCCAAATCTGTGTCTACCCCACTCCTCGGCCTTTTGTTGTTTTTTAAAAAATTTATTTACATTTATTATTGAAAGTATTATAAATGTCCTCTATTTTTCCTCATTGAGCCCTCCACCTTGCTCCCACCCCTTCTCCAGGCCTTCACTGCACTATTTTCTATGTCCATGGGTTATCCATATATACATATAAGTTCCAAGATTAATCTTCCCACACCCACCTGCCCCCCTATGAAATTCATCAACCTGTTGCATGATTCAATGTCTCTGGATATACTCTGTTCATCAGTTTATTTTGTTCATTAGATTCCACAAATAAGTGAGATCATGTGATATTTGTCTTTTCTGGCTGGCTTATTTTGTTTAGTATAATACTCTCCAGGTCCATCCATGCCACCTCAAAGAGTATGAGATCATTTTTTAAAGCTGCATAGTATTCTATTGTGTAAAAGTATCACAGCTTTTATCCACTCATCTGCTGATGGGCACTTGGAAAGTTTACAGATCTTAACTATTTTAAATAATGCTTCTATGAACAAAGGGGTGCATATATTCTTTCTGATTGGCGTTTCAGGCTTCTTAGGATATATTCCTAGAAGTGAGATTACTGGGTCAAATGGTAGTGCCATTTTGAATTTTTTTTGAGGAAACTCCACACTATTTTCCATAGTGGTTGTATCAGTCTGCATTCCTGTCAACAGTGTAAGGGGGTTTTCTTTTCCTCCACATTATCACAAGTATTTGTTGTTTGTTGATTTATTGATGGTAGCCATTCTGTGAAGTGTGAGGTGGTACCTCATTGTCATTTTAATTGGCATCTCTCTGAGGGTCAGTGATGTTGTTGAGCCTTTTTTCATATGCCTCTTAGCCATTTGTATGTCCTCTTTGAAGAAGTGTGAAGGAGGAGGAGGGTGAAGGGAGTTAATGAGGGAAAAATAGGGGACATCCACAATACTTTCAGCAATAAATATAAATTAAGAAAATTAATTCTGCTTGCACATTCTGCACATGCTTTGTTAGTTTTAACAATAAATTAAAAAGAAAATTGGCTTTTTGTCTTCTTCTTGTTGTCTATTTTATATATTTTAGAAATTAGCCTCTTATCAGATATATCATTGGCAAATATATTCTCCTATACAATGCTTTCCCTTTTTATTTTGATGCTGGTTTCCTTTGCTGTGCAGAAGCTTTTTATTTATTTATTTATTTATTTTTCAAGTACTGAAATACATTAATTAATTTTAACAATAGATCATACAGCAGTCCAAAGGATACTATCATATATTTTATATAAATTAAAATTTCTTATTTCTTCTTCACAGTGTTTTTTCTTTAATTCTTTATTATTTAAAGTATCACATGTGTCCCCATTGACCTCTCCCCAGCACTCTCATGCCCCAGCACATGCCCTTACCCTGGCCTAGTGTTTGTGTCCATTGGTTATGCTCATATGCATGCACACAAGTCCTTTGGTTGATCTCTTAACCACCCTCCCCTCCCCTGCTTTCCCTCTGAGGTTTGACAGTCTGTTCGATGCTTCTGTCTATGGATCTATTTTTGTTCATCAGTGTATATTGTTCATTATATTCCACAAATGTCCACTCCTTGGTCTTGTCTCTCCGCACTCATTCTCTTGGTGACTTCAGCCAGTCTTGTGGCTTTCAATGGCATCTACATGCCTGTAACTCCCCAAGTTATATCTGTATCTCTCTCCTAAACTTCAAAGGCATGTACCCTATTGCCTACTTGACACCTGTACTCGGATCTCCAATGTCTCCTTACTCAAAGTTCACCACTGTTACATTATGGGGAAGCTTGTTAGAAGTGTAGGAACTTGGGCTCCCATCATGGATTGACTCAACCAGAATCTGCATTATAACAAGATCCCCAGATTCGTATGCACATTAAAGTTTGAAAAGCCCTGGTCTGTATCACGGTTGGGATTTAGCATATTCTATCTTTACGATGTTATTTATTTTAGGCCATTATTCTATCACATTATGAACCTTGCATGATTTGATACCAAGACTCATTTTTGCTTTATACTTCTAGCACCTAGCAGAGGAGACCCTAACAGAATAAATATGCAATGGACACCAAAATACAAATAAGCACATTTGCATGAAGGCCTATTGCATTAGGATCTTGGATGGAAGAAAGGTGACTGTCTCACATCACCAGCCATTCATTCACTGGCAAAGACATCGTTCTTATCACTGGGGCTTCATAAGCCTGCAAGTGGCACTTTGTGACTGGTTCTAGGAGGGACTGTATTATATTTTAGGATGTCAATCAAGTAATATTTTTACAAGAAGACATTACTAAATAATGCTACAACCATCTCTTTCTTTGGCTTATTCAAAATTTGAATTTGCCCATGGAGCCCATTAGAATCACTGGCCTATTTGTCTCGCTCTATCCTGGACATCTATACAATAATTGGGGGTATGTCTGATGTTTTTCCTTCAAATATGTGCTCACCAGCACTGGTCTGGGCTTATGCTGGATCACACTGGGCCTGTGTTTTTCAGCAGGACAGACAGACATCCCCATTTCACTATGAGCCATGGCGTTTCCTATTCAATATTCCAGTTTTGTTCCTGTGTTTGATACTCATTTAAGAGGATTTCACAGGACCCACCGGGTTTGTGAAAATCAATGGGCAGTATATTTACCTCTCGGGCAACCTCGGAATGGCCCTCATTTACATCAGGAATTGCAAATAGGGAAATGGAAGTAGTAACAATGGGGCTGCCAAGATTGGACAAAATCAGAAGTGGGGGAGGGACGAAGTCACATCAGTTAGTGATGAACTACGGTGCAGGGGAAGGCTGGCTCTGAGACAGAACTGTGATAAGATGAATACTAGCATTAGCTTGTTTTTTAAAGTATGTTTAAGGCACCAATGCTCATTGTCCATATAAATAAGGTCTCCAGCTACAGCATTATTCCTTATGTTTCCATTTATCTTCTACCTGTACTGCCGTATTTCACTCCGCAGCAGAGTCTCCCAAACGTGCGTGCAGGATGATGAGCAGCCCCTGGGATCTTATTAAACACCGGCTTTTCCGGAAACCCACCCCAGACCTGCTCTGATTAAGGTTTTCCCAGGAACTACCCGGGACTGAGCCTTTAACAACAACTCTCCAGGTCATTCCTACTTGAATTACCTTCTACTTAGTGTTTATTTCTGTAAGTATTTTTTTTTCTAAATGAGTTAGAAAAGCTCCTTTGCCTGTTCATTCATCTACTCAAGAATGTTTTGGGTCATTTCTGGCTCCTGGGCCCGGTGCTAACCCTGGGCCCACTGAAGATGGTAAGACCAGGGCCTCTGCCTTCGAGGAGGTCATATCACAAGGGAGACAAGACACGGCACAGAATGTGGTGAGGACCAGGTCGGAACTAGACACAAATGCAACCCTTCAGGTGTATCTGTGTGAAGGAAATGATGAGCCTACGAATTAAACACAGAGCAGAGGAGACCCTCACAGAATAAATATGCAAATGTGCTCATCGGACACTAAAATGCAAATAAGACAATTGCATGAAGGCCTATTGCATTAGGATCTTGGATGGAAGAAAGGTGACTGTCTCACATCACCAGCCATTCACTGGCAAAGACATTGTTCTTATCACTGGGGCTTCATAAGTTTGTGGAATTATGGAATCTGCGTGTGTACCACTCCACACTATAGGGAGATATTTTTTGAAACGTGTAGCTTGTCCAACACCTGGCACTGAAAAATATTTGTTGAACAAATTAACAAATAGGACTACCCACAACATTATGTACTAAAAGCAAAGCAAAGGAATCCTTCCAAGCTAACTGGAGGGGCACAGAGTTCTCGCTTTACAAGTTCGGTGAGGGTTTCTCCTTCAGGTTCATCACTGTCTAATGCCTGGGTTGTGGTGGCCTGGAATATTATGTCCTTCCCATAAGCCACTTTGTTCTGTACCATCAGCATGGCAGAGGGCAGCTGCCCTTACTCGGGATTTCTGCATGTGTGTGTGTGTGTGTGTGTGTGTGTGTGTCTCAATATCCCTTTTTCCCCCCAAATCCAAATTATTTAATATGAATGTTATTTTTTCCAAGCAGGGCATAATGTCTAATATTAGACTTTCTGCCAGGGGAATACCTTGCTAAAGAGAGCTTAGTGCAATGTGTTTTTTTAGGCCTAGATTTAATTTTCCTGGAAAGAGTTGCTAATCTGCTCTGGAGGGACTTCAGGTTGAAAGCCTTCTTGACAAAAATAATACATAAATAATAAAGTCAATGGAATGCCAGTTTCTCTGCTCTCTACATTCCCATACAAAGAACCAGAGTTAAGCCAGAAACGCACACAATAATAAGACATATTTGTGTCCTGTCAGATGCTCCCTATTTTACTAAATAGCTGTGTTCTAAGTGTCATCATGATAGCTGGCACGCAATGAAAGAGAACACACCTGACTCCATGGCTGGTTTTCTGGAAGCTGAGATGGAGGGAGAGCTCTTCTCACAGTAAAGGTTTCTTCCCGGGTCGGAGGGAATGTGGCTCCATTACACATGAGCTTTGTGAACCATATTTCTTAAGCAGGGATATTCATGTAACAACTGTGCTGGGCTCTAGAAAATCATGATAAATTGCTGTGGTCAGTCATGGAGCTCTGGTGATCAGGGTCACTGGACAGCCACACGACATCAGTCACGTTAGCCGTCTCCTGTCTGATGCCTCAGGGTTTCCTTGGTGTAGCTGGACCTTCCAACAGGAAGACTGTTAGCCAGCAAAAAAAAAAGAGACTATTTTCCCAGGCTGTCTGGTCACCATACTTATTACCATTATTTTTGGATAGCAAAGAAAACCAAAATAATAATAAATCTCCAGAGGACGAGATGATATTGATAATGATGATGACTACTGCAACTGGCATTGGGTGAATGTGACCCAGCACTGTGCCTAGGGCTATACATTCATTATATCACAAAATCTCATAGACATGGCATGGTGCAAAAGAAAAAAGACACTGAAGAGTCAGATTCCATGCTTTACCCAAAGTTCTAGAACAGTCAAAACTGGCCTGTGATGGTTGGAATCAGATCAGGGGTTGTTCGGGCAGGAAGTGAGGCAGGACTACAATGGGGCTTGAGGGATGATTCTGGGGGGAGGAGAACGGTCCATGTCTTGGGTGGTTAAACTGGGAGACCCAAGCACCCATGGCTTTCTGGTGAATTTTCTGCCCTAAGGTTGGGCCTGAGGATCGTACCTCTTACAACAGTGGTTCTCGGCCTTTATTTTTCAGTGAGACCCACCTGGAATGCTTGCTTAAAATGCAGATTTCTGGGCTAAACAGGGCTCGCTGGAAATGGGACCCTGGATGAAACTATCACCCCCACTGTTACTGAAGCAAAATCCCAAGGCCTGCACCGCCCTGCTAACGTCAGTCAGGCTTCCTGCCTGCGGCTGGGTGTGTTGAGGACCAGCTATGTCTATCGATGCCTCTCTAAAAATGCGTCCCTCCTCCCAGAAAAAAAAAAAAAAAATCTTTCAAAGCACGTGAGAATGCTTTTGTGTTTGAAGGAAAGACTTTTTATCTAAAACAAAGCAAAAAGAAAACTATTACGCATGGAAGTGCCCAGTAACCTCAGGGTCTTTCCTTAGGAGTGCCCGCCACTTCATAGGGGTCCCCTTCCCCTGCCCTGAGGATGCTCTTTGTTCACCTGGGCCAACTGGTTTTTAATTGATTTTCTAATAAAGGTATTTCTTGCTCTCTTTCACTCTGATTAAGAACCATAGCATGATCTCATCGGGCCCGGACAAGTATTGATGGCCTGCGGTATCACGGGGCTCATAAAGAGTGTTATCCAGTATTTTTTAGTGACACATAAAAACTCCCTCATGAAAGATACAGGAGGCAGAGCATCATATAAATGTCATTCTAGAAATGGTGGTATTAGGGTCTCTATGGCCAGACATTAGTGATTTCATTAATGCACTAAGACAGGTCTCTCCCAGGGATAAGTGGTGGTGAGTGGGCACTGGAGAGTGAGGACGCAACAGGGAAGAGGCCATTGCAACACAAAGAGCAAGCCCTGTAGGTCTCTAGGTTTTTCTAGATCAGCTGCAGCAATCTAACAAAATGCTTCGGGTGAATAAGTAGGGAAAAAAATGTTAATTCAGCTCTTTATTTACCCATCTGCAACTTTTCTTCCCCCTCAAAGCACTATATCAAATACTTCAGGAAGAATGAGGTGTTGAAAGCCGGAAGTGCTTTTGGATTTATCTCCTTCTACTCGTTAAATCTTTAAATTCAGTGTGATCTACTCTACTTATTGGATTACCAAGGGGAGGAAGGATTGAGGGGCTGTGAGAGAAATTACTTGGGGCATTTCCAGCTACTGCTCCAGGATCCCATTTCAACGAATAAGTATTTGGTGCAGAGATCAGAAAACTGCCCCGTATTAGCACAAAGACCGCCAGCCTCGCCGTGGAATGACTGGCTTTGGAGAGTCCAGGAAACCCCTCTAGGCCAAAGGGCAGGAGAGACTTTGGAGCTTTTATCCCGATTAAAAATGTGGTTATTCTGTGATATGTGCCCAGTGCTGACCTGGGGCCATGGAAGATAGGAAACATTTAAGACCATCCATTTCCTTCCAGGAAGAGACTGGCTGAAGGACACGCACATAGGAAAGGAAACACATAGGTACACATTCACACACCATGAGAGTTCAAAGAAGCCAGTGTGTACTAGCCTTTCCAAAGAATACACTTTGAAGGTTATTTTTAAAAGTTTGATATGTTAAAAATCAATAGAGAAAAACCACTTCAAAGTCAACAGAACATAATTTTCTTTTTACATCTGTGTCTGCTTTCTCATTGTCCATTGACTTTATTACATTCACGAGATTCTGTGTTAAGCAGGTAGGGAAAAGCGCCAGTGGAATCTGAATCATTACCATTAATGTAACTGCATGTGTACTCACAAGTAGCTGCTAAGGTCTGGAGAAACTGTGTGTGTGTGTGTGTGTGTGTGTGTGTGTGTGTGTGTGTGTGTGAGTGTGTGTGTGTGTGTGTTTCTGTAAAACTATAATCAGCTGGTGAGTTTTATGAACGATCATGGATCTTACTCTCTGTGCCATTAGTTTTCATGTCATGGACATCCCACCTACAATATCATCTAATTTATTCAATCACTTAACAAATAATTATTATCAGGTGCACCCTTTTCATGCTTTAATTTCTCACTGATGCTTTCCTAGTTTGCATGTTGTTTTGCAACTAGAAGCCCAGAAAGAGTGGTAAGAATCACAAATGGAAAGATGCAGAATGAGACTGATTGAGGGTCCCCAATGATGAATAATCTATAAATATAATTGAGCCATTGACTAAAATTTAATTTATTTTCTCTCTTCTCTGACCTAAACATTAAAATATATTTTTAAAAAGTAACATACACACTGACCCGTTTGGCTCAGTGGCTAGAGCGTCGGCCTGCAGACTCAAGGGTCCCAGATTCGATTCTGTCAAGGGCTTGTACCTTGGTTAAGGGCACGTCCCCAATAGGGGATGTACGTGCAGGAGGCAGTTGATAGAAGTTTCTCTCTCATCGATGTTTCTAACTCTCTATCCTTCTCCCTTCCTATCTGTAAAAAAATCAATAAAATATATATTTTTTAAAAGTAACATACATTTGCTGAACAAATGTAGATAACACGAAGAGGCAAATAAGAGATGAAATAGAAAATATAAACCACTGATACCCTCATCTCCTCCCAGAGATAATTGCTACTAACCCTTTTTTGGGCTTTCTTCCCAGCTTTATCTGTATGTGTATCATGGCTTCTGTTTGGAATTTTGCAAAAATGAGATCAAGGTGTATGAACAGTTTGGGATCCTGCTTATTTATTTACTAGAGGCCCAGTGCACGAAAATTTGTGCACTCTGGGAGTCCCTCAGCCCGACCTGCATTCTCTCGCAGTCCAGGATCCCTCAGGGGATGTCCACCTGCCAGCTTAGGCCTTCTCCCCAGAGGAGCAGGCCTAAGCCGTCAGTTAGACATCCTTAGTGCTGTCGTAGAGGCAGGAGAGGCTCCCCCCACCACCACTGCACTCTCAGCCACCAGCCCAGCTTGTGGCTGAGTGGAGCTCCCCCTGTGGGAATGCACTGACCACTAGGGGGCAGGTACTGCATTGAGCATCTGCCCCCTTGTGGTCAGTGTGCATCATAGTGACCAGTCATTCAGTGTTAGGGTCAATTTGCATATTACCCTTTTATTATATAAGATGTCCTGAGTATTGTTTCCTGTGACATCATTAGAATACAGTTGAAAGCTAAGGAATTACCTTTCTCCTACTCTCTGCAAGTGACCATGAGCCTTTGGCTCTCTGTGGTCCATGTCTTCTCTGGGCATGCTTTTTCTATGTCAGGAGATAATAGTGAAAGTTAACATTCATTGAACACTTACTATGTGCTAACCGCTTTCATAGAATTTCCCTTGTAAACTTCAAAACAACTCCCCGAGGCTCATTTTACAGATGAGGACATTGAGGCACAGAGACCTTCAGAGAATATAGCTAACACTACATGGTAAAGTCAAGGCTGAAATCCAGGCAGCCTGGCTCCACGAGCGTAGGCAGAGCTCCCACTGCCTGCAAATGTGTTCAGGTCTGTCAGGTTTGAACGGGACTCGAAATCCTTGAAGCCAGTCATAAAGCCACGAGGCAGCCTGGACATCATCTGGTGCAACCCTCTCGATTTCAGAAGAGGACTGTCATCAGGTGGCCAGGCTCCCAGGTCACCGTCTGCTGTTCTTTCCACTCTGCTACACTGCCTCCCTGCCATCCCACTTCATGTTCCCTTTTCAAAGCTCTGCGACTGGAGTGTTTGGGGACATTAAAGATTAATAACCTCGATCTGGACCAGGCGGACTGTGGGCCGGCCTTGTGAGAACTTTTCCCACACTTCGGTGCCAACAGGTCTCGGGCCTGAACTGCACGCCCCTGTTATTCTTTCTGGCTGCGGGCCTCCCTGGAGCCAACCAGGCCCACCGTGACAAACTGAACCAGAGTTTTGAGACCGAGCCCCATGGGACGCTGCTACCCAGCTCGTCAAGGAGCCGGCTCTGGACGGCTTTACCTTCATTCTAAAGCTGGTGTCAGACCAGAGACATGCTGGAACCTTACCAAGCTGACATTTTAATCTATGTAACTAAATCCATCAGTGAAACACTAATGCTGTCTACATTATTTTTCTTTTCCTAGTCAGTTATTAGCAGCCAGAAAAAGTCTGTCTCCAGGAATTCACTTCCCCCAGGACCTGAGTCAAGTGCCACAGGGTTTAGTGAGAAAAATGTGAGGGCCTATCTCTGGGTCCAGAACTGGGTCCTGCTGGTGAGCTCGGCGACTGTGGACCTGTGGCTTCTCCTCTCTGGACCCATCCTTCATCAACAACCAACTGGCGTGGCTTAATGGATTCCAAATATCTTCCAACTTTAAAGTTTCTATGGTCATTGTCAGCCTCAGAAAAAAAACAAATTGTAAGCTTGCCTCAATTCTCATTAATATGTGCATTCACTCATTTATGTAAGCATCTTTTTGAAGTACTGGCTTGCACCCAGGGTTTGGAATAGAGTAGTTGATGAACTCACATGGAATCGATCCGTTTGCTGTGGCAGGTGCCACCAATGAAACCTGTGGAAGATATGAGAGTATGTGATAGGGCCTGACCTCAGCTGGAGGCCAGGCCATGCGGAGGAAGTAGTAGCATTTCAGCTGAGACCTGAATGCTGTGTTGACATCAGCCATGTGCCAAAAGAAGAAATGAATTTTGCAAGCAGAGAAAACCCCAGATTGGGTGGCCGTGGGATAGGGAGGATGTAGAATCACTCAAAGAAACAAAAGATCCTCGGAGAGACTTGGAAGTGTATTCAGCAAAGGGAATGTCCCCAACCCTTCCCCTAGTCATCGCTAAGTGCCTGCCTAAATCCCTAACCTCATCTCATGACACTTCCTCCGTTACTCACTCTTCTTCAGCCACAATGCCCTTCTCCTTCTCTACCATGTCACTTACCTTAGTTTCAAAAGTTTGAAGATGCCGAAACCGGTTGGCTCAATGGTAGAGAGTCGGTCTGTGGACTGAGGGTCCCAGGTTGGATTCCGGTCAAGGGCATGTACGTTGGTTGCGGGCACATCCCCAGTAGGGGGTGTGCAAGAGGCAGCTGATTGATGATTCTCTCTTGTCGACGTTTCTAGCTCTCTATTACCTTCCTCTCTCAAAATATCAATAAAATATATTTAAAACAAACAAAACAAAACATAACAAACAAAAAAGCACAAAAGTTTGCAGATGCTAAATCACTCTCTGTCTTCTGCCCTCTAAGCACCCACTACCTCCTTCTGCTTCTGGAATCCACTTAACTACTACCTCTTCACAGAGGCCTTTCCCAGCCATCTTATCTCAGGGAGGTCAGCTCTTCCACTCCATTAGTGTTTATCTCAGAACCCGCTAGTTTCTGTCAGGATGTGTGCCACGGTCATGGTTATCTTGTATACTGGTTTATTTCCCCAGGGAAGGTACCATATCTGGGTTGGCCTCTTCATTAGGTATTGTGGTAGGAAGGAGGCTAGTGTGTAGGCAGATTATAAAAAGCCTAATAGAGCTAACTAAGGAATGTGGGGTTCATCCTGTGAGTGAGGGCATACATTCGAGGGGTCTCAAGGAGAATGTGATCATACCTCATGTAATGCGTAGAGGAGTGCTTTGTGGAGACTGGCCGGGAAAGACATGAGAAGATGTGGGGAGACCAGTATAGAGGTGACTGCACCAGTCTCTTTGAGAGATGAGAGCGACTTGGACTGGCATGGTGGACTTGAGAGGCATTCAGGAGACAAGAATCCATACAATTTGGTGATGTTTTGGATATGGGAGGTGAGGGGGAAGCAATCATCAAAGGAGCCCCATGGGTTTTGGTGCAAGTAGATCTTTTCACCAGGATGGAAAGACTAGAGAAGTGGGCGTCTAAGAAAAAGATAAAGGATCAGATTTGGGACGGTTTATGGTTTGGGTGCTTGTGAGATATCCCAGGTAGAAGATACCACAGGGGCTGTGGAATCCATGGGTCTGGGGTTCAGAAGAGAGGTCAGGTCTGAGAAGGAGCCAGTGGTGAGGAAGTGGCAATGTTCCGAGAGGCGAATGCAAGCCTGACGGGTACGCTCCAAGGGAATAAATCACCTCCCCAAGAGGGCCAGGTTTGATGGTGACGGGACATCGAATGAGGCTCATCAGAGAAGACTTTGAGGATGTGGGAGAGCTTTAGGCCAGAGTGGGGCAGTTCCGGGTGGCACATGTAAGGATGTGAGGGGTGCGAAGAAGAGTGGGGGCTGAGTTAAAGGCCAAAGAGAGAATTAGAGGAACTGGGACTGTGAGAGAGAAACGTGCACCGTGGTTTATGGAACTAACCTAAGAAACCTCTGTCTTTCTACATTTCTAAGAGACTGACACTGGAGGCCTGACCTTCCTCGCAGTGTAAATGTTATTCCCATGGTCCTTGGGTGCTTTGTAAGAGGGGGAGGGGCAAAAGTGCAGGATGGGGGTGGGAAAGAGTGGGTGGTAAAGGTAAAGTTTATTCAGGTTTAGTCAAGAAAAATGGGAGCTAACTAGGTATAACCAACCCCTTTAGTACATGGGCTGCCCCCCCCTCCCCCCCCAGGCTCCAGGGACACTGCGTGGCTCTGCTCCACTCCGAAGGCAAACGCTTCTCAGTCGTGGAGTGATCCTCGCACTTCATAAAACATAGAACCCTCCAAGAGGGGGGTTCTCAAGTTTGAGGCTGGTTGTGTTTATCAAGCAACCAAAGACACTCAGCTGATTTGGGTTGTGGTCAGCGGCTGTGGGATTCTGCAGCCCCTGGAGGAGGGAGGGGCGCGAGGTCAGGCTCACCTGGCCTTGTTTGTGCCTGAGCAGACAAGCTGCCCACAAAAGGCTCTCTCCCGCACACCCTGACAGCTTTTGGCCTGTAAAACCGTTTTATTATGGGAGTATTCATAGGCACCTACTACAAGCTGACTAGCTCGGCCCCGCCCCAATTCATATACGGAGCGCCTAACCTCCAGCGCCTTAGAAAGTGCAGGTCTTTGGGAAATAGGGCCTTTCAAGGAGGGAGGGAGGGTTACATCAGGTGACCTGGGTGAGCGCTAATCCAGGGCTGCTGTGCCTATAAGACAGGAGACGCCCAGAAGAAAGACTGCCTGCGTGAGAAGGGACAGGGAAAAGGCAGCGTTTTACAAGTTGTGGAGGGAGGCCACAGAATGCAACCAGCCCTGCTGACGCCTGACCCCGACCTTCAGAACTGTAAGCAAATGGATTTCTGTTGTGTGGGCCGCCGCTCTGTTCAATCCGCCCCTGGTCCTTGGCTGTGGCAGCTCTAGCGAGCTACTCCAGTCCCCCCACAACATGAAGGGAAGAGGGTGCTGAATCCCGGGTACCCCCCCAATCTAGCTTCAACGATTGTCAGTCAGTAGTTTGCTAAGCGCGTTTCAATTTTATCCTGCCATGTTTTTCCTGGAGTATTCTAAAATAAATTACATCATCCTTTCACTGACAGATACTTCAGTATGCACCTCTGCTGAAGGCTGTTACTTCGTGTGAGGAATCCAACATTTCTTTTTCGCCTGGGCCATATTCAAAATTTCCCGTTTGGCCCAAAGTTGGTGGAAGCTTGTATGTTTACAGGCAGTTTTAATTAATTCAGATCCAATTCGTGTATTTGGTTGTTGGTTCTCTTAACCTCTGGTTCTATAACAAACCTCAGCCTCTACCCTTTTCCGTGGTATAAGTTTATGGGGGAAAAGCTGAATTATCTGTTCTACTGTAGAAGGCCTCACATTCTGATTTCGCTGATTGCTTCTTCCTGGTCTAGTTTAACTTGATCCTTTTCTCCCGGTGTTTTCTGTAACCTGATAACTATATTTAGAGGCATGATTAAGATTGAGGTTCAATATTTTAAGATTATTGCATTGGGGTATACTTTTGAATTTAATAATGCTAAAAAAAAATCGATGACATTTTCTATTTGAAATACTCTGAACAACACAGAAAACTGCAGCCAGCAGAGACAGTGACTTGGCACATTAAACACCACATAAAGAAAGGAAAACAAAACAAGAGAAATAAAGGGAGAAGATGCAAAGGTCCCCATTTCCACTAAAAATCTTCCCTGGACCAGATCCTCCTGACTGTAGGCAGGACCACTGTACACTTTCCAAGTCACAGAGGGTCGAGTTGTTTTGTTTTTCTCACTTATTTTAAAGGCATGTTGGTGCAGTAGCCGTGTCGCTACGCACATGAAGTCTGTGTGTGTGTCTCCCCCTCATCCCCCAACCCCCAATCCCATCCTTCATCTTTGCGTGCTTCCTCTTCTGTTGCTTTAGTGCTTCCCCCCTGGGTTTCCAGAAGTCTGTCTGCCCCTCCCAGGGAATCGGGCTCCCCTGAAGCTCTGTTTACAACAGCAGAAGACTGGGAATGACCTCCATGTCTATCAAAGGGGGGTTTGTTAACTATATTATGGACCTCTGAGCAGCCTTTATGATTGTCTAACCACTATGCTGAACACCTGAAACTAATACAAAATAATATTGAATGCAAACTGCAATAAAAACAACAACATGAGTATTCGAGAGGTATGTCAGTGAGCTAATACAAATATTTTATTTTTCTGAATTTTGCAATGTTAGTGGTATTTGGCAGTTTTTAAAAAATTTGTGCCCTGTGATTTATTTTCTCATTCTAAATAAACGCGTTGGTGGATTTCTGCAGAGCTACGTGTGCTAACAAAGACATCGTCTCCAACATGTGTCGTGCGGTGCAGAAAGCTAGATTTAAAACTGCATATAGAGTAGGCTACCATATGTGTAATACAATGTTTACGATATGCATGGAGTATTATTGTAAGAATACATAAACTAGGAAGTTGGGGGACCAAGGGGCTAGGGTGAAAGATAGATTTGCTTTTAATTGCAGACCATTGGTGCTTTTTTTTTGAGTTTTTAGTGATGTGTATAAATTACTTTTTAGAAAAATAAACTAATTAGATTAATTCCTTGGCCAGCAGGGTGGACGGACGGGCTGTCAGTGATGCTGCAGAGGGGCCGCGGCTCTCGGCTCTCGGCTCTCGGCCGTGTTTATTGAGCCCGGGGGATGACAGACAGCAGTGGGTTTTCGTTGGAATCGCTTTCAGCTTGCATTTGACCACTTTGAAGAGGGAAACCAAACAGACGTTTGGAACAGTTTTTAAGTATCAAACGCGTTCTGGTTTCAAAGGATTTTAACTCACAAATAGATCTTTCTCTGCACTGACATTCCCCACTTTGAGAAACTCAAACAAGTAGCTGTACACCCCGCCTCTCCCCCCCTCCCCCCTAAAAAAAGGTATAAGTTATGATTACTTCTGATCATACATGTAATGTCAAGTCTGGAAGAAAGAAAAAAAGAAACGTCCAAAATAGTCTGTGTTAGTGTTTCCATAAAACATGCCATGTACTATACATCGCAGGGCACCCGCCAAGGAAGCCTATAAATAGAACTGTGAAAACAATAACAGGGGCCCAGAGGGCCTGGCCATTTTTAAAGATATGAGAATGGGCTCTTGGCTCTATAATTGGAGAGCTGTTAGGGAACCTGCCAGCAGAACTTATTTGTGTGGCTTTTTTTTTTTTCCATTACAGTGTGTGTGGAAAGACATTTTCAAACAAAGTGTAAAAGCCATTCAAGAAAACGCAAAGCCCCAGCTATGAAGCCTGATAAAGCGGCCCAGAAAAACTGTATTTACAAATTGGAAAATGGTCGCTGAGAGCTTCCATTAACCCTCCGGCGCCCATGCTGTGGGGAAGCCTCGCTGCGGAGGTGGGCTCTGGAGGAAGGATGCCAGGAAGGAGACCAGGAAGGATGCACAGTAAAGGAGAGGAGAAAAGGGGGGGGGGAGGTAGACTTCAAAATAGTCATCACAGATCACAGGTTTAACTTGTCAGGGCCCTGAAGGTCGTTCATTAAGGGAGACAAGGGCCTGTGGCCACTGAAGGAGATGCTTCCTGTCTCTCAGCCTCTGGAGTCTCCACGATTGTAAGTATAGCCCAGGATTCCGCTGGAGCGACCGTCTTCCTCCTTGTCTGGTCTTTCATTTAACAGTGAAACCTGCCAGGTCGGTGTGGTTCAGTGGGTGAGTGTGGACCTGTGAACCAGGAGGTCACAGTTTGATTCCAGGTCTGGGCACATGCCCGGGTTGTGGGCTTGATCCCCAGTGTGGGGTGTGCAAATGTGCAAGAGGCAGTCGATCAATGATTCTCTCTCTCTCCCCCTTCCTCACTGAAATAAATAAAAATCTATTTTAAAAAATAATACACATTGCCGAAACCGGTTTGGCTCAGTGGATAGAGCGTCGGCCTGGGGACTGAAAGGTCCCAGGTTTGATTCCGGTGAAGGGCATGTACCTTGGTTGTGGGCACATCCCCAGTAGGGGGTGTGCAAGAGACAACTGATTGATGATTCTCTCTCATCGATGTTTCTAACTCTCCTATCCCTCTCTCTTTCTCTCTGTAAAAATCAATTTAAAAATATATATATATATAATTTTTTAAAAAATAACACACATAAAAAACAACAACAGTGAAACCCACCCTATACCCATCCCAAGTGTGGGAACTACTGAGTGCTGGGATTCTTCCTTCAGTTCTTTTCCCTTCTAGTTAAGCAAGTTCCTCATTCATTCTTTTGGGTTAAGGAACTGACACTGGGTATACCAAAATGCTATGACATGACAAGCATAGTGTGATGATCAAAGGCCCCTGACATGGAACCAGAAGGACCTGGGTGTGAATCTCAGCACTTCCACCTGTTAATTGTGAAACGCATCTCAGAAGCTGGAGGGAAGGTTGGAAACTCTACAGGCAGACCTTGTTTTATTGTGCTTTGCTTGGTTGCATTTCACAGATGTTGTGTTTTTTTTACAAATTGAAGGCCAATCTCTATGCCAGCAAAAATATTACAACTTGCTTTATTGCAGTGGTCTGGAACTGAACCCACAATATCACCAAGGTATGCCTGTGATGCCACCACCTGTAGCCAAAGATCCCTCACCCCAGAACTGGCCTGCCCCCTTCCTGGGCTCCTGGGTCCAGTGGGAGGTCAGGCAGAGGAATGATGGGAGAGCAGGTGGCTCACGTAGGGAGGGGAGTGCTTCAGAAGAGGAGCATAGTAAGGGAAGAGCAATGCCATCAAAGATGAAACACCGGGGAGGAAGGTTTGGAATGCTTGTAGTCCTAGCTCACCATGTGGCAATGGCTCATGGATCACCTTGCATGAGGTTGCTACTTTTGCCTTGGAGAGTCCCAGGAGGGCTGTGCTGTGTGCAGTGCTTCCTTTAGCCAGAGCCTGCACACTGTGGTGGTAGCAGGCCTGCGCTCTCAGCCCTCTCTCTCCTTGATTCCGGGACCCTGTTGGCCCTTTCCTTCTCTGCCCTTCTGTTTCATCTCTTCCCAAAAGGAGGAACTTCTAACCTGGACAGCTTGCGGGTTATTTTTATAGAAGTAAATGTATTGAGGTAATATTGGTTAATAACATCATATAAATTTCAAGTGTACAGTTTACAATATATCACCTGCGTATGACATTGTGTGCTCAAAGTCTAGTCTCCTTCTGTCACCATAAATTTGACCCCCTTTACCCTCTTCTCTCTCCCCCTCATCCTCTTTCCCTCCTGGTAACGAAAGTACTGCTATCTGTGTTGATGAGCTTGTTTCATTTATTTGATTGTTGCTTTCTGTTTTATATCCCACATGTGAGTGACATCATATGGTTAGTGTCTTTTTCCATCTAACTTATTTCACGTAACTTGATACTCTCAAGATCCACCCATAATGTTGTACGTGGCAGTATTTCATCCTTTTTATGGCTGTGTAGTATTCCATTGTGTGTGTGTGTGTGTGTGTGTGTGTGTGTGTGTATATATATATATATATATATATATATATATATATATATATCACATCTTTATTCAACCATCCACTGAAGGGCACTTAGGTTGTTTCCATATCTTGGCTATGGTGAGTAATGCTAGATTGCAGGGTATTGATAGGCCATAGACATCAGTGGGCAGGACCACTGTGTATAAAATAATTATATACCTCTTTCAGGAGTCTCAGAGATCCCTGCCTTAACCCCAGGTGTTCCAACACACTGAGCACTTCCTGCTGCCTACACTGCATGATTGTAAGGCCCTTCCTCTTCCAGTTCCTCCTGAGGCCTTGGGTTGCATTGGAGAAAAATCAAATGATGGCTAGATTGAATAATGCTCTGGCTATGAGAAATTCCATCCTCTTGCTTAAACATGCTTATTCTTGGCATAATACTGGGTGCTGGCACTAGTTTTGACATTTATGATTTAGACTGATAATGAATGAATGTACTTGGGAGCCATCACTGGCATCAAGTTTGGATGGCAGGTAAATAGGATATTGTCATGTTTACCACTGTGAAATGATTTGACATGATTGACCTATATTGATTAATTCTTTCTAGCAATAGTCTGTCTATGATTGAAAAGCATGCCCCAGTCCATTCTGAGGCATCTTGGAACGCAGAGCACCTGCCTTTATGCAGGCTGGCTGGGATTCAGGATGGCCCAGAGGTTTCCAGGTGCAGGGCCTGGGGACGGTGCCGCCATCGGGAGGTGGGTCCTGGGTTGGCAAGGCACCTGGAGCAGAACAGCCGTGTTGCTGGTGCAGATTTCTACATACTGGACAGGTTCTGGAGCCAGTGACTGTGGCCGAAGCCCCTCAGTTCCCGTGGCAGCCCCCTCCTCCTAGCACAATACAAATGCCAAACGACACAGAACAACTCAAAAGTGGACCTGTCAAAGGGAAAGCAAGTTCTGGGCTCCTTGTCTCTCATCCTGTAACCGACCTCTGCCTCCTCCTTTCAGTTTTCTTCTAGATACCCACACGACTCACCACCGCCTCTCAGGCCAGTCTCCACCGAAATGTCAGAGAGACTTTTTGCGGTTAGTTGCAAACTCCTATTCCCAGCCAGAAATCTCTCTCTCTCCTTCCCTGGGCTTTGGTTTTCTTCATAGTACTTGGTACCACTGAATATATAAATACTACGTATTTATTTGTGTATTTTCTTTTGAACTCCACCTAGAACACAAAGTTCATGAGGCCAGATGCTTTCTTTTTAAAAAATTTAATAAATCTTTATTGTTCAGATTATTACAGGTGTTCCTCTTTTTCCCCCCATAGCTTCCTTCCACCAGGTTCCTATCCCACCCTCTGCCCTTACCTCTCCCCCATTGTCCTCATCCATAGGTGTACACTTTTTGTCCAGTCTCTTCCCACCCCCCCACTCCTCTTGTCCCCACAAGAATTGTCAGTCCACTCCCTTTCTATATCCCTGATATATTATATTCACCAGTGAAAACTGTTCATCAGGTTTATTTTCTTGGTTTTTAGATTCACTTGTTGATAGATACGTATTTGTTGTTCATAATTTTTATCTTTATCTTTTTCTTCTCATTATTATTATTAAAGAATACCTTTCAGCATTTCATATAATTCTGATTTTGTGGTGATGAAATTCTTTAGCTTTTTCTTATCTATGAAGCTCTTTGTCTGACCTTCAATTCTGAATGACAGCTTTGCTGGGTAGAGTAATCTTGGTTGTAGATTCTTGCTAATCATTTTGAATATTTCTTGCCACTCCCATCTTGCCTGCATAGTTTTTGTTGAGAAATCAACTGAAAAACACATGTTACCTTGTAGGTAACTGTTTTTCTCTTGCTGCTTTTAATATTCTCTTTGTCTTTTTCTCTTGTCATTTTAATTATGATGTGTCTTGGTGTGGTCTCTTTGGATTCCTTTTGGTTGTGGTTCTCTGTGCTTCCTGGACTTGTAAGTCTATCCTTTCAACAGGTGGGGGAAGTTTTCAGTCATTATTTCTTCAAATAGGTTTTCAGTATCTTGCTCTCTCTCTTCTTCTGGGACTCCCATAATTCTGATGTTGGTATGCTTGAAGTTGTCCCAGAGGCTTCTTACACTATCTTCAACTTTTTGTATTCTTTTTTCTTTTTGCTTTTCCAGTCGAGTGTTTTTTGCTTCTTTATATTCCAAATCTTTGACTTGGTTCTTGCAATCCTCTAGTCTGCTTTTAGACTTCTATATAATATTTTTTTATTTCAATCAGTGTATGCTTAATTTCTAGTTGATCCTTTTTCTTTATTTTTAAAAAAAATAATTTTATTGATATTTTACAGAGAGGAAGGAAGAGAGATAGAGAGCTAGAAATGTTGATGAGAGAGAAACATCGACCAGCTGCCTCTTGCACACCCCTCACTGGGGATGCACCCACAGCCAATGTACATGCCCTTGACCAGAATCAAACCTGGGACCTTTCAGTCTGCAGACCGACGCTCTACCACTGAGCCAAACCGGTTTTGGCTAGTTGATCCTTTTTCATAACCTTGAGGGTCTCATTAAATTTATTGGCCTTTTCTATGAAATTCTTGAAAATTTTTATAACCGTGGTTTTGAACTCTATATCCAGTCATTTACTTTCCTCCATTTCCTTCATTTGTGACCTGCCTCTTTGTCTCTGCATTTTGGCTGCTTCCCTGAGTTGATGAAGTGACTTTGTGTGCTAGGTGTCCTAGCAGGACACAGTGGCTCAGCCTCCCCAGTTACCTGAGGTGGACAATGTTGGTGGGCCCCTTAGTGGGCTGTGTGTCCAATCCTGTTGTAGTTAAGCCTAGATTGTTGCTAGTATCACTGGCGGGAGTTGACCTCCAGGCCAATTGGCTGTGAGGATCAGCTGTGTCTCTACTGGGAGAGCTTCTGTGCTCAGCTTGGATGGGGTGGAGTCTCAGGGTGGAGCAGACAGCCTTGGTTTCCCGTCAGCCCCACCTTATGAGGCCCCTGTGTCTCAGTGTCCAGTGGCAGTGGCTCTATGCACCTCTGAGAGAAGGCGGCCCTCAAGTTTTGCCTGCTGACAGATAGTCGAGTTTCTCCCTGAATGAGTCTGGGTACCCAAAGTCTCAGCTGGAACTGGATTTCAGTGGATTCGGGAGGTTTGGTTTCCCTCCCAAACAAGACAGCTAGCCACGCACTTGTTGCCCGCCCTCTCCATATGCCTCGAGTAAACCAGCTGAGTATTCAGCTGCCTGCCCTTTTCGCGCACGTGGGTCTCTGCACCTCTGTCCTCCACAGCTCCTCTGGGTCTTAGTGTTCTTCTATCTTTCCTTCTGGTTGTAGCATTTCCACTCAGCCAGCTTTCTGGTGGTTCTGGACAATGTCTGCTCTGTCTTCCAGTTGCAGTTTTGAAATTGTTGTGCGAGGTAGCAGTATACGTGTTCACCTATGCCGCCATCTTTGTTTCTCCCAGATGCTTTCTTTCACTGCTATATTCCAACACCTAAAACAGTACCTGGTACACAGTAGGCAATAAATACTTGCTAGATAAAAGAACGAGTACTAGCTAACAATTAGTAAGCCCTTCATCAGCTGTCTGCAGGATATTGTGAGAACATCAATGCAGCTTTTAAGATATGACTACAGATCAGACTTTGAGCTCAGGAGTGTTGGCAGTATTCTTTCTCTTAAGGAAACCAGGCTTTCTGTGTGCTCATATGTGTGACGTACCATCATGACAATTTTAAGAAAGCTCACCATGGCTTAGCTGGTTCCATGGTGTTCTAAATAAAGGAGAAAAGAATGCTTATCTAAAAAGGCAGTGGGAACTTATGAAGCAAGCATTTATTCTGGGTTTATGTATCGTGGTTTTGAGGCAGTGTGGGAACACAATTGTATTTACCCTTCATATTAGAAAAGATGTGAGAATAATTTCTCTCCCTCTTTCCAGGAAACCTAGTCTTCAGGGCTACTCCGTGTCAGGTCCTACCCATCACTGCCTCCTAGTGAAACCTCCAAGACTTGCTTCATGCCATGTCCACAGACATATGGGCAGGCTCTGTCTCCAAAAAGTCAGCTCCTATTTATTAGGGGCCAGGCACAAACTACTTAAGCACTACATATGTGTGTTTCATCTGTGCAACAGGTCTCTGAGACTGGTCCTTTAATCACCCCATTTTTCAGAGGAGGGCACTGAGGGAAAGGGAAGTGCTGCCCAGGTCATTCAGCCAGAAGTGGCGGAGTCAGGATTCAAACCCAGGCAGCCGGAAGCCAGAGCCTGCCCAGCCCTAAATCTGGGCAATCCTCTTCATCATTATCTAGCCATAGAGAGGATGCGTACTCCCAGGCAACCAAATCTCCCCACCACCCACTCATACTGTTAATTTTCTTTTTGTTGGAAGTAAACTTAAGGATGACATCAACTTGGATATTTCACTTCAACTCAGACCAAAAAAAATCACATCCTTTTACTCTGTTTAAAACCATCTTCAATTTTTGTAACTTGATACCTTAACAAAGAACCGTGGAGGGGGAAAAAAATCAAAGCTATGTGTTACGGTTGCATTACCCTCGTGGCCGCTTTGGTTCTTCTTAAGACCTTATCATTTCCCCCAAAAGCCAGGCTAGGGAGAAGGCGATAGTCTTTTGGCTCTTGAACACTGCTTGCCTCCAAGCCTCATTATGGCTAGTCACTTTCTGAAGCTGGGCTGTAGCTCTGGACAAATGATTGCATGACGCTTTGGATAAACATACAGCATTTCGGTTATGCTGTTTCTTGAAATGATTTATCATCATTTTCTTCTTTTAGTCCTGCTCTCTGAACATAAAAGACATGAGATTTGCTGTATATACAAACCAAATCCCCTGTTTGCTCTGATTAAGCATTCATGGGCCTTTAATACAGCACAGGCTTGAGATTTGGAGTTATTCCCTTTGGGGGTGGTGAAATTAAAGACATTAGCCAACAGAGATAAGCGAGGGCACCAGAGTTGAATTGCCATTAAAGTAGATCTGGTGGGCAACAGAAATAGAAGGGAGGGGAGTTCTTGGCGTGCTCCTTTCCAAGGTGGACCAAGGTCTCTGGTTCTGTGACTCCCAGCCTCTCAGAGTCTCCAGAGTTAATGGCCTGGAGATAGAAGAACAAGGTGAAAGTTGTGCTAGTAGACAAGTCCATCCCTGAGTTCCTAAGAATCTTTGTACTGAGGAGGACTTTGCTGGGAAGAGAGGGCGCCTCGGTGTGGAAAGACGAGGTACGGCTGGGCTGGGCACAGCTGTCAATGCAGACTATCATTAAATTAGCCCAGAACCCCAGAAATGTGCAGAGAGAAACCACTGTCCTCTGTGTCCCCCCACCCATGGCTGTACAGAGAGGAAATATCCACAGGTGATCCCAATTAGCAGATTTTTATTTTTCACTATTTCATAATTGGCCTATCTGCCTGCATTTTCATCCTATTTGTGGGTGTCGTAAATGGATCTTGTCACGTTCTCCCAGAAGCCAATGCCTGCAGTCAGGGAGGGCCATGGGGCTGACTACGTGTCCTGTTAACTCACGTAGACCAGATATGATGGAGTGAGTGTTTTTGTGTTGTTAATCCTCACCTGAGGATATTTTTCCATTGATTTTTTCGAGAGTGGAAGTGAGGGGGAGAGGCAGAGAGAGAGAAACATCGATGTGAGAGAGAGACAACAATTGGTTGCCTCCCACACGTGCCCAGACCAGGGCAAGGGATCGAGCCTGCAACAGAGTTACATGCCCTTAACAGGAATCGAATCCGGGAACCGTCTGTCTACAGGCCCACACTCTACCCACTGAGCCAAACTGGCGAGGGCAATGTTTTCTTTTTTTAATATCACTCTGAGTCATATGCATCGCCACTTCAAGTTAGAAATATTTAACTTTCCTGGTTCTTCCATTTAAAACCAGATCAGGAATATTGCCTTCTGGGGCACATGCACTAAAACTGGAAAAACCAGCTCGGGGAGGCTGGTAGTGGTGGGGGCGGGGGGGGGTTTGCCCTTGTGAGCCACAGGAACCGAACCAGGAGACAACCCTCGGAAAGCGGAAATTTATCCAAATGTGGGAAGCCTTGCATTTAAAATATATGACTGGCTTCATTTATCTGAAATGCTATAAAGGGCAAAACTACTCCATAGTGATAGCCAGCAGATCGGAGATGGCCTGAGCCCGGGACACAGGGCACAGGAGGATGGACTGGGAAGGGGGCAGGGTGTGTGTGTGTGTGTGTGTGTGTGTGTGTGTGTGTGTGTAAATGTTCTACATCTTAATTGTAGCAGTTGCACAGATTAAATGTATAAAAACGGTACGCTTAACCCGAGTGCATTTTGTTGTACATAACTTACACCTCAGAGTTGATTTTAGAGCAGGTAGACTGGCCTACGTTGCTGAGAAGCCATGAGGAACCTAAGTCATCTTTTCTTTTAATATAAAAGAAAATAGTTGAGCGAACAACACTCCAGGAGTCATTAATGGCTGGATAGATCCCCCCACCCCCAGACAAAAATAATATATATCCATCTGGTCTAAGTGCCGCGGCTGACAGGCTGGGCCGCTGCTGCCAGCTGCTATCGGCGGAGTCTGGCCTGGCTCTGGCCGCCGCCTGCTCTCCCCCAGGCTGCACAGCGCTTCCCCTGCGCGCTGGGGTGGGTGGTTTGTTTCATTCTCGGTGATGGATCGCAAGATGTGCTCTATCCTCCCCCATGAACATGGAAGGAGGTATCCATCAACTTCATGCCCAGAGTGTCTTTCTTTTCCATTCCCCACTGGCAGTGGGACAGGAAGGTGCGTGTAATCCAGGCCTGGTGTATGTGTGTAGGGAGGGGGGGGGGGCAGGTCCACGGAGTCGCTGCAGTCTGAGCCCTAGCTGTGGCCTCCCTGGGCCCCAAAACCCAAGGCCACACTGGCCAGACTGGTGTTGCCCCCCCACCCCACCCCTCCCTTCTGCCCTCTCCCTGCACCCGATGGTCGCCCCACCGCAGGGGCACACAGCACCCTCCCCCCTGACCCCATAGAAGCGCAGAGTTTGGGTTTTGTGATTCAACAGTTGATAGTGAGCATTCCCCCAGAGGAGAAGTAGCCAGAGCCAAGCCATTTCTCTCTCTCTCTCTGTGGTCCCTCAGGCTCTGGGTGTTTACACTGAGCTCCATGCAGGGAAGAGAATTTACAGCCTTATCACGGAGGGAAGGGCTGTTGGCTGGCGGGGGGGATGTGCGTCTGGCTGGCTGGTTTTCCAAGGGAGACTTTTGGCTTCGTATAGGCGGCTGGTTATTTTATTCTCTCTCCTCCTCTGCCCCAAGTTCCTCTTTGATGATTTTCTGTCATGTTTATTGGGATAACGAGGATTTATTATTTTTTTTCTTCCATTCCAATATTAATGTCAGGAAGCTATTTCTATAGGAAAGTATTCTCTTAAAAACCACAAATTTAATCAATGCAAAGATTGCTTGCTATAGGTATTTCTCTTTTATAAATGTATTGGCAATTAAGAGGATACACAGGAATCTTTAAAATAATGTACATATAAGGCATAGAGAAAAGGATAGCGGGAATACAGTGTCAGTCAAGAACGTGACTGTTTCCTGTATAAGATCTGTGAGCTCCCCTGGGGTCCAGGGTCTCTCCCTGAACCCCCCTCCCCCATCCTGAAGTTGCAATTAGTCTCTCACTATTTCAGTATGTTATTTACTGTGTGTTTCTATCTGTACAAATGTACTTTTTAGAGTACACAATCATACACAAATTCTTTGTTTTTAAGTAAGGATATGTTCACCCACTTTGCTGCATGTAGCATAAGTCATTCGTGTTACTGCTGGGTTTCTCTGGTACTATCATTGATGGACATTTGGATTATCTCCAATTGCTCCTATCACAGATGGTGCTGCTATGAATATTTTCATACATTTCTCCTGGTGTTCACTCTAGAATTCTGTAGGCCTAGGGCAGATAGCTGGGAATGGAATTACTGAGTCATTAGGTGCCCGTAAGGTCACACAAAGTAGGTGGATCTTTACTTACTGGTAATGCCAAGTTGTTTCCCATACTGATGTACAGATTTACTCTCTTGCTAGCAGTATATGTAAAAATTGTGCATACCTTCACGTATTTGCTATTGTCAGATGTGTTTTTTCTTTTTTCTTTTTTGTCAATTCAGTGGTAACAAAATGGATCCTTCTGTGAGCTTGTGATTGCATTTCTCCAAGTACTGGTGAAGTTGCGCATCCTTTCCTTGGCCGTCTGGATTGCCTCTTCTGTGGAGGGCTGTTTTCCATTTCCCATTTCTCCTGGTTAGTTATATGCTTTGCAAATGTCTCCTCTTGAAGACATTGACATGTACTTTCACTGACTTAATGGTAAATTTTGGTGAACAGAGTTTCTTAGTTTTAATGTAGTTTAATTTATCAATCTTTGTCTATATAGTGTTTGTGGAGTATTTTGTGTGTTACTTAAGAAATCCTTCCCTGATCCAAGGTTATAAAGGAAGTCTCATTTAAGAGAGGGTCTTATAATTTTACCTTGAACATTTAAGTCTTCAATCTACCTGGAAATGATTTTCATAAATACAGACCCAATTTTATTTTTTTTCATCTGGATATCCAATTGTCTCAGCATCATTTATTGAAGAGTTTCTGGAATGCAATGGTTATTATCATAAACTAAGTGTGGGTGTGTTTTCTGAGCTCTCTGTTCTGTTCTTTTGATCCATTTATCTATCCCCAATTCATTACTACGGTGAATCAGTCATTATATCGTCATTGTAAATGCTGATATTTATTAAGCTAAATTCCCCCTTGACTCTTGTATTGCCTATATAAATATTAGAATTAGCTTGTTAATTTCATAGGAAAAAACTTTGAGGACTTATGTTGGAATCATATTGAATCTAAGTAGCAATCAGGGGAACAGTGATACCTCAATGATGTCGAACTTTTCAATTAATGAACATGCTATATGATTTGATATAAAGTTTCTCTAATGTATTTCAAAAAGCTTTACCATATTCTTCATAGGAGTTTTACGCAACTTTTCTTAAATTTGTTATTACAATCTTTATACTTTTGATGATATATTAATGGCATCATTTAAAAATTATATTTAAATATTTAGTGCTGGAGTACATAAATGCAGTTGATTTTTGTATGTTTATTTTTCTTAATCCAACAACTTGAAATTCTTTATCAAATATATTTTCTACACAATGTGTTGTTTTTTAAAAAGTATTTTTATAGATTTTTTTTTTACAGAGAGGAAGGGGAAGAGATAGAGAGTTAGGAACATCGATGAGAGAGAAGCATCGACCTACTGTCTCCTGCACACTCCCCATTGGGGATGTGCCTGCAACCAAGGTACATGCCCTTGACCAGAATCGAACCTGGAACCCTTCAGTTCCCAGGTTGATGCTCTATCCAATGAGCCAAACTGGCTAGAGCTCACAATGGTTTTTTATCTGGGCATAAGGGTAGTTTTATTACTTGCCAATTTTTACACCTTTTATTTTTCTTTCCTCATCTTTACTAGAGAAAGGTTGAATAGAATTACTAATAGCAGGCAACTTTATCTGATTCTTATAATCACATGGTGTTTGTGATTATTTTATAAATTTCTATAATTTATTTTCTAATGTTAAATTAACCTTGAAACCTAGGTGAAAAACAACAACAAACAAGCACCAACCCTTAACTTGATCATGTTATTATATATCTTACATTGTTGGGTTTGGTCTGCTAATATATTTTTTTTAGGATTTTTCCATCTAATGGCCCAAGCCTTTATTTCTTAGAAGCAAAATAATGTCACCAGTCTTTACCCAGTTTCAATAGCATTGGACGTTAGAAGAGTTACTAAAACTATATTCTACTTTGTGACTTCAAACATGCTTCCTAATAAAAATCTTTCACGAGCATCCTGGGAGTGAGTACCATAGCCAGTTGGTACTTACTCATTTCACTACCCTCGTATATTGCACGTCTTTTGAATTTTATGCCTTCAATTTATTATTCGAACAACCTTTTAAGCACCATGAGAAAAATCTAAATTTCTTGGACTGCGCAAAGGTGATCGATGGACTTACAGTATTCTCACCAGGTTCCCTTTAGTCATAAAGAAGTTTCAAAATTTTATATCCACGTAGATGCTGGTCAGTTTATTTATGTGCACCCAAATAACTATCCTTATCAGATTGCCCTGCTTCCCTGGCTTTTCCTCATCACTGAGCCCTGAGCCTGCTGTCTCTAGTCCTCATGGGTCCTGCCCACAGAGCAGGGTGCGCTCCAGAAACAGGGACCATTGCCCTGCTCCTGGGGAAAGATGCAGGGTGGGCAGCGTCTCCCTGGGGCCTTCACGCTTCTCAACGCTCACTGAAGAATTCAAAAACACTCGTTCAGCTTTGCAGTCAGACTTCCCACAAGGGAGAAAACAACACTGGGTTAAAGCTACATGTTCTGGAAAACAAAGTAAGCAGCAGACCCCTCATGTGAATTCCTGAGATGGCACATCTTTCAGGAGCGGCGTCTGATCTGACCTTCTCCCCAGTGTCTGTGCTTCTGCCCCTTCCAGTTCACTCCGAGGAAGAATCGGATCTTTCATTTTGGTAGTGATCCCTTTGGGTCTGGGATCCCTTTAATGGCATTGGGACTGAGACCCTCCATTTTATTAGACGTGTCAGTGGACGTGGGTTGTTTGGAAATGGGAATGATTGAATGGGGCCATTATGTGGAAGAATTTTTGAAAAGTGAGGGCATAGCTAAAACAAACACTATTTTAAAACTGGGATCTACTGACCTTGGGAACTAAAAGTCATCATTTACCAAGGAATGCTGCACAACTTGCCATTGTTCATCTCAACACTGGTGGCAAAACATACTGTTCACCTGGGACCCCTAATTGGCTTGGCTGGTAATGGGACCCTGGGACCCAGTGCTCCCAGTCTAACTCTTCTTGGTTTCCTGCTACAGAGTTAAAGGGGGCAGGTGAGAACTCCTGGCCAGAAGGTGTCCCTTGAGTGCCATAGGAGAGGCCCTCGAAATGAACTCATAGAGCTGGGGTGGAGAGAGAGGCAGCTATATGCTGATATTTTGATTTAAACTATTTTAATAAATGAAAATCTCTTAATAGTAGAGCCACCCTGGCTTATGTTGAGTTTAACAGACCATACATTATTATTATAATATTTTGAGGGCGAAAAGTAGAGGCGGGGAATCCATGACACCAGAATGACAGAATGGGGGCCATTATTGAGGCTGGAGGATGGATAGATGGTAGTTCATGATACAATTGTCTCTACTTTTATGAGGGTTTGAAAATTTTCCTACTGAAAATTTTTTAATGCCATGGATTACAATGGGAAAAAAAGAGATCAATTTTGTCTTGTTGATCCAGGTCAGCGTGGATGCTGTGGTGCATATTCAGGTCCCTTCGGGAATGACAGCAGGCCCTCTAGTTGCTGGGAGTCCTCTGCCACCAGCCCTTTACACGGGTTGTCTTTGCTGGAGAGACAGACACTCCTCAGTGGCTCCCCGATGTGGGGTCAGAAGGCCTGGACTCCTCACTCTACCACCCCAGTGTCAGCTTCCAGTGAAATGGCACTGTGGCTCCTTTTCTCCCTCTAGCCAACCCTGCATCTGTCCCACCCCTCCACAGGGGATAATCCCAAGAGCATTTCCTAGTAACCCTCCCCCATGCATAACTCAGATTCACAGTCTGCTTCCTGGGGGTACTCAGCTCTTAACTGCTATAAACACAGAATCAGAGAATGCTGATGAAAGGGACCTTTGTGCTTCCTCAACACAAACCCCTCATTTTATAGGTAATTAAATGACAACCAAAACTACCAGTCACTTCACCAGTTGATAACAGGACTGAAATGGTAGAACCCACAATTCCTAATGCCCACAGGCGAATCCACTGCCCTGTTCTAAAGATTTCACTGGCTCATATGGGCCCAGTTTGAAAATGAAGTGAGTTGCTTAGTTAATAACTGTCTGGGCTTACAGTGTGAATGATGGTTGAGAGAAACTGATATGTCACATAGTTTTAACTGCTTGTAACAGAATAATCCACTAAAGGTCATTAGCAACAAGCACATTTATTTTCATTCATTCATTCATTTAACTAGAGGCCTAGTGCACGAAATTCATGCACAAGTAGGGTACCTAGGCCTGGCCAGCAATCAGGGCCAATCGGGGCCTTCTGGTTGCTGGCCGGGACCTTCCTTCATTCTGCGCCACCCCATGATGGTCAGTGCATGTCATAGCGAGCAATCGAACTCTCGGTCTCCCAGTCGAACTCCCGAGGGGACAATTTGCATATTTGGTTTTTATATAGACAGATTCTTTATTGTTTGAAGTATTACATCTGAATCCTTCCCCCGCCCGATTAACTTCTCCCACTCATTACTGCCCCCCCCCACCACACACACACACACAAGCACATGTCCTCACCCCCGCTACTGACTGTGTCCTTGTGCATGCATACAAGTCCTTCGGTTGATCTCTCTCACACACACCCCTGCAGCTCCTCTCCTGCCTTCCCCCTGAGGTTGGATGGTCTGTTTGATGCTTCTATGTCTCTGGATCTATTTTAGTTCATCAGTTTATGTTGTATTCCACAAATGAGTGAGATCATGTGATATTTATCTTTCTTCGACTGGTTTATTTCGCTTAGCATAATACTCTTATTGTTTGCAACTGCATGGGTGGGACTGGAGAGCACATTTATTTCCTTGTCCACCTGGAAGGTAATGCAATAGTAAGAGATGTCATCTGAAGCCCAACTTCTTCATATCTTCCTGCTATAGGATATTCAGGATGTTGGCTCTTACCTTATAAGCTGCTGTGGCTCCAAGTATCATTTTCACCCACACATCAAGGCAGGAAAGGTGTATATTAATTGTTATTATCATAATTAAGGAGTAAAACCTTTCCAAGAGCTCTCAGAAAACTCCTCCTCAGATCCCCCTAGGTTTAACCTGCTACTCAGAATGCCTAGCAGAGTTTATTCCATCCTGGTAAATGCTCATGATTGTACAGGGTGTCCCAAAAATGCATACACACTTCAAATGATTATAAAGTCAGTATTTATTAACATAAGTTAATTTTCAAAATTTAAAAGAACCTACAGAAATTAGTAATTTTTTAATTCTTTTTTGGCCAATGGTCCAGGCACTGCTGATAATGAGAAGCAATGGAATAGCAAATATCAGGAATAATTTCTTTTGGTATTTGTGCAGCTTCAATTCACTGACTGTTGCCAGTTTTGTACCATAAACTTTTATCTTTTATGTATTGCGTTAAAAAAAATCTAGTGACACTTTAGGATAAATTTTCTTTGTTCAAAGTTTAGCTTGGTTTCACCTATTATTTCAAATCAGATCAACCTAAAGAGTTATCAGCTGTTGAAGTGTGTATATACACTGAGTAGCCAGATTATTATGATCTCTGAATGCATAATAACCTGGCCACTCTGTGTGTGTGTGTGTGTGTGTGTGTGTGTGTGTGTGTGTGTTAGAGGCCTGGTGCATGAATTTATGCATGGGTGGAGTCCAGTCAGCCTGGCCAGGGGGAGGGGACATGAGTGGTTGGCTGGCCTGCCTGCTGGTGGAACTCCTGTTTAAGGGGATGATTTGCATATTAGCCTTTTATTATATAGAATATACACTGAGTGGCCAGATTATTATGTGTTCAGAGATCATAACAATCTGGCCACTCAGTGCATATTTTGGGATACTGTATATTTTTAGACACCACAGATAAGTAACTAGACAGGACCCAATTGAATGGAAGTTCATGGTGTGTCCAAATAGTTGCCAGTCATTTCTCTGCAATTTAGGGGAAATTCTCCTCCCAAAGGTTTGGTTGTAAAGCCATCTGCTTTTTATCAGTTCCATGACTTAATGTAACGTGAATATGGGAATGGAAATGATACCAACATTTTAGGATGAGAACGGTGTTAGAATTTAGATCCATAAAGTCATGTATTTATTATTACATTCAACTAATCTTTAGGAAGCCCTTATTCTAAGCCAGGAACGCCAAGGCACGTGAAAGAAGCCCCAGATGGAGCGTGCATGCTCCAGGGGCGGCGATGAGGTGACATGGCTCTCCTCAGTGGCAGCCAGCCCCCTCTGGTGCTAACTGTGCACCAGGTACTGTTTGAAGTACAGTACATGCACTGACCCCATTAGTTCTCTCCACACTCCTATGTGGTAGGCACTGCAAATGTCTTCATTTCCAGGTGCAGAATCTCAGGCACAGAGCTGGATTTATCATATTGCCAAACGTTATGCAGCTGGTAAGGATCAGCCAGGATCCAAATCCATGCTGTCTGCTTCCCGAGCTACCCTTTCAATAATCAGATAATCTTATAGATCAGTGGAACATGGTAACTCAATGGTTCATGGCACTGTTAAGCATAATTTAAGAGAAAATTACCCACATAAGATGTTAGTGAGGCTTCCCAGGGTAGGGATAGTTAGGATGGCTTCTGAAGGCAAAGTGGGCATTATGTAGGTGAAAAGGGACTGGGGGAGCATATATAGGGAAGGGAAGGGAAGGGAGGGGATTATATATATAATTTATATAATTTCAGAGAGGGAAAGAGAGATAGAAACATCAATGATGAGAGAATTATTGATCGGCTGCCTCCTACATGCCCCACACTGGGGATCAAGCCCACAATTCAAGCATGTGCCCTGACCTGGAATGGAACTGTGACACCCTGGTTTATAAGTCAACACTCAACCACTGAGCCACACCAGCCAGCTAAAGAAGTATTTTTTTTTAATTTAAATTTTTTTTTCAATTATAATTGGCCTACAATACTATTTTAGTTTCAGGAGTACAACATAGTGATTAGACATTTATGTAACTTCCCACTAAGTCTAGTACCATACACAATTATTATGATATTACTGACTATATTCCCTATGCTGTACTTTACAGGCCTGTGAGTGCTTTAATGTTATACATGTTAACTTCTTCCCCTTTTCCATCCAGTTTCCCAACCTCCTCTCTCCCCCAAATCAGGCAACCATCAAAATATTCTCTGTATTCATGAGTTTGTTTCTGTTTTATTTGTTCATTTATTTAGATTTTTAGATTCCACATTTAAGTGAGATCATATGGCATTGGTATTCTCTTTTAACTTATTTCACTTAGCATTAATACCTTATAGGTTCATTCATGTCACAAATGGCAAGGTTTTACTCTTTTTATGGCTGAGTAATATTTCATTGTATGTGTGTACCACATTTTCTCTATCCATTCATCTATTAATGGGCACATTCATCTATTGATGTTGCCTCCATATCTTGGAGATTATATATATATATATATATATATATATATATATATATATATACCAAGCAACTGGAACGACCAGTCACTATGACACACACTGCGACCAGCCAACCTCCCATGGCCCCTCCCCCTGGCCAGCTGGCCCCAATCTGGGCAAGCTGGCTGGACCCCACCCAAGCATGAATTCATGCACCGGGACTCTAGTTGTAAATAATGTGCGATGAACATAGGGGTGCACGTGTGCTTTTGAATTAATATTTTAGATTCTTCAGATAAATACCCCAAAGTGGAATTGCTGGATTATGATAGTTTTAATTTTCTGAGGAACTTCCATACTGTTTTCTATAGTGGCTTCACCACATTATATCCCCACCAACAGTGCATGAGGGTTCCCTTTTCTAGAGGAGTATTTTTTAACTTTTTTCTTTATTAATTAAGATATTATATATGTGTCCTTATTCCCCCATTCTCCCCCCTCCCACCTCCCCTGCTCATGCCCTCACTCCCTCCCCCCATGTCTGTGTCCATTGGTTATGCTTATATGCATCCATACGAGTCCTTTGGTTGATGACTTCCTCTTATACCCTTCTCCCCTACCTTCCCTCTGAGGTTTGATGGTCTGCATGGATGCTTCTCTGTCTCTAGATATGTTTTCATCAGTTTATGTTGTTCATTATATTCCACAAATGAGTGAGATCATGTGATATTTATTTTTCTCTGACTTATTTCGCTTAGCATAATGCTCTTCAGATCCATCCATGCTGTTGCAAATGGTAGGAGTTCCTTCCTTTTTATAGCAGCATAGTATTCCATTGTGTATACTACCACAGTTTTTTAATTCACTCATCTGCTGATGGACCCTTAGGCTATTTCCAAATCTTAGCTAGTGTAAATTGTACTGCTATGAACATAGGGGTACGTATGTCCTTTCTGATTCATGTTTGTAGTTTCTTGAGCTATATTCCTTGAAGTGTGATCACTGGGTCAAATGGGAGTTCCATTTTTAGTTTTTTTAGGAAACTCCATACTGTTCTCCACAGTGGCTGCACCAGTCTGCATTCCCACCAGCAGTGCACGAGGGTTCCTTTTTCTCTGCATCCCCACCAGCACTTGTCAGTTTGTTGATTTGATGATGATAGTCATTCAGACAGGTGTGAGATGGTACTGCATTGTCATTTTGATTTGCATCTCTCAGATAATTAGTGACTTTGAGCATGTTTTCATGTCTCTTGGCCTTCCTTATGTTCTGTTTTAAAAATTATTTATTTATGTCTGTTGCCCATTTCTCTTCAAAAAATAGTGTTGGGGAAATTGGACAGATACATGCAAAAAAATGAAACTAAACCACCAACTTACACCATACACAAAAATAAACTCAAATGGATAAAGGACTTAAATACAAGATGGAAAACCATAAAAATCGTAGAGGAATCCACAGGCAGCAAAATCTCAGACATATGCCAAAGCAATATCTTCACCGATACAGCTCTTAAGGCAATGGAAGCTAAGGAGAAAATAAACAAATGGAACTACATCAAAATAAAAAGCTTCTGCATAGCAAAAGAAACCATCAACAAAACAACAAGAAAGCCCACTGCATGGGAAAACATATTTGCCAATGTTATCTTCAATAATGTTTTAACCTCCAACATTTACAGGGAACTCGTACAACTTAACAAAAGGAATATAAACAACCCAATCAAAAAATGGGCAATGGGCCTAAAAAGAGGAGTATTTTAAATGAAGAAAATGACTTTTTATGGGAAGGAGCAAAGGGAGATCCAAGAAACTACCTGCTTCCCTCTCCCCACCCAAAAAAAGTCTTTATATTTCTGATTCCGGTTTGCAAAGCATCCTCATTTTTGCTCTTACGTTTAATGCTTAACAACCCAAAGTAGGTTTCAAGACTTAATTTAACGAAGGCCGCTGAAAGAAGGCAGTAAGTCTCCTAACCCAGTTCCCATATCACCAAACTGCAGTGGCTTAGGAGCCCAGAGTAGGGACAAACCACCCGTGGAGGACAGCAGAAAGCACGGGGCACGCAGCAACGAGGCAGGTAGATCCGCAGTGACACTGGTGCCTGAAGAGAGATGTTTTATCTGGATGTAGCAATGAGGTACTGGTACAGTCAAAATCAGAGCCAATACCCAGTTAGTATGAGCACCAACAGAACTCACACATTGTTCATAATGCCGATGCTAGGACAGGGCCACACAGCTTCGGGAAGGTGTAAAGAACCAGCAAATAGGAGGTAAAAATCAAAGAAAGTCGGGTTCTTTTGAAGAAAACTATCAATGCTTCTTATCAAAAACATTCTGTGACAGAAAATAAGCAGCTAAGAGTTTACTTTCGTGCAGAAAGCAGTAAGGTTGTATTTTACACCAGCCTTGCAAACAGTTCTGTTTCCTAGGAAGGAAGAGGAATACCCTGGGACCTCAAACAACAGAACTGTATGTAAATCGTGGGTGTTTGGCTCTAGAATTCTAGTGTGCTGCCTTCCCTGTGGAGAGCGCCTGGGAAGGCACATGGGCATTCCTTCCTTCCTTCCTTCTTTCCTTCCTTCCTTCCTTCCTTCCTTCCTTCCTTCCTTCCTTCCTTTCTTCCTTCCTTTCTTTTAACGATTTTTTACAGAGAGAAAGGAAGAGGAATAGAGAGTTAGAAACATTGGTCAGCTGCCTCCTGCACACCCCCCACTGGAGATGTGCCCACAACCAAGGTACATGCCCTTGACCTGAACCAAACCTGGAACCCTTCAGTCTGCAAGCCAATGCTCTATCCACTGAGCCAAACCGGTTTCAGCCATTTCTTTAAATTGTCAGCTGAATCCAGGGCAGTGGAAACACATTCTGCCAAAAAGGCAGCAGCGTTGTCAGCTTGACCTTCCTTTCAGCCCAGGTGCCAGGGGATGGGTTTTATTGTGTAAATCCAGCCGAGCACCAGGAACGAACGAATAGGAAAGCTTCCTGGTAGTTGGGGTATAAAATAAAGATGCTGCATTGCCTCTGAGTCACTGTCTCTCCATCCAAAGAGGGCAGCGGTCCCACCCGACCCCAGCTTTTTACTTCTGTCTCTGTGTCCTGTTTCTTTATTTTTCTCAATCCCCAACCGCCCCTACTCAGGAACTGGGACCCACTCTCTAGCTGCGCTGGACACAGAAAAGAGAGAAATATTTACATTTCCCCTATTCCACATTTACATGTTTACCTTGCACCTAATTCACTCTTAAATTATTTTAAAATCTTCTAAGCGTGTGTCATATCTGGGCTCAGGAAAAGCTAGTCAATGGTTAAAATGAGACAGCAAGACACCATCACCCTGGCTGGGTTGCTCAGTTGGTGGGAGCATTGTGCTGAGGTGCCAAGGTTGTGGGTTCAATCCCAGTTAAGACACACATAAGAATCAAGCAATGAATTCATAAATAAGTGAAACAACAAAAATCTCTCCTCTCCTCTCCTCTCTTCTCTCCTCTCCCCTTCCTCTCCCCTCCTCTTCCTTTCCCTCCTCTCCCCTCCTCCTCCTCTCCCCTCCTCCTTCTCTTCTTTCTCTCTCCTTTCTCCTTTCTCTCTCTCTCCAATAAGTTTTAAAAAAATGTAATGACACTATTCAATAAAATAAAGCTGCAGATAATGTATGCAGGGGGATAGTCCTTAGAAGGATAATTGAAAGTTGTCGAACATTTTTTCAATATCCAAACAGTGTGAGTACATCTAGCTGTCTGGCATGCATCCCCTGTGGTAGTAGTAATAAACAGGATGCCTCTAGTAAATGCCTGCGGCATTAGGAGAGGACCTAGCTGTGAACATTAGACCCGGAGCTCCCCTGCTACGCTATGGACTCCTCCAGGCAGGGACTCTGCTACCATCACCTTTAAGCAAACTGTAGCGCTCAGCATCCTGCGATAGCACATAAAGAGGGTCAGTAAATGTTTGCCACTTGTCTTTGTTGTTTCCTTTCCTCTCTCTCTCTCCTACTTACCTTTTTTTTTCAGTATCATTATTCCATCACTATAAAAAATGTCTCCCTCCTGTTTTTTCTTGGCTTCCACACATGCCTTACTGCCTGCCAGTGGATCCACAGGCACCATTTAACCTGAGCAGTGGCAAGCAGACTGAGTCAGAGAGAAACATTTCTTCACTCGAAATCCTGACACAGGTTGATAAGAAAGATTGTAAAGTCATTTCCCCAGGAGGCCTTTGAAAACATAGAATGTCTGAAATGATTCAGGGGTAAAGATCTACCTAAAATATTCTTTTTAACATATATGTACACACACACACACACACACACACACACACACACACATGTTTTCTGTATTATAAAAGTTATCCACGATCATTGCAGAAAACTTTTACAATCTAGGGCAGTACCAAGAAGAAAATAATAATCATCACCGATAATCATACCATCTAAACATAGCTATAGTTTGTGCTTTGGTGTATTTTTTTCCTATTTGTTAATGTATCTGCCCATATACAATCGTTCTTTCATATAGCAAATCCTCATTAGGTTCCTACCAACATTCTATGGAGAAGCAGCTAATAAATAATCATCATAAAAGGGAAAATATGCAGCCCTGGTTGGTGTAGCTAAGTTGGTTGGGCATTGTCCCATCCAAAAGGTTGTAGGGGCCGAAACCGGTTTGGCTCAGTGGTGGAGCGTCGGTCTGCGGACTGAAGGGTCCCGGGTTCGATTCCGGTCAAGGGCATGTACGTTGGTTGCGGGCACATCCCCGGTGGGGATTGTGCAAGAGGCAGCTGGTTGATGTATCTCTCTCATCGACGTTTCTAATTCTCTCTATCCCTCTCAATTCATCTCTGTGTAAAATCAATAAAATATATTTAAAAAAAAAAAAAAGGTTGTAGGTTCCATTCCCAGTCAGGGCACATGGCCTGATCGCTCCTAACTGCCCTCCCCTGCTGGCCTGATTGCCTCTAACCACTCTGTCTCTGCCCCCGCACGTGGCTTTGTCCGGAAGGACATCCGGAAGATGTCGGTCTATTTAACGTATTGCCCTTTTATTAGTATAGATAGTCACCATGTTGTATATTATATCCCCATGACTTATTTATTTTATTATTAGCAATTTGTACCTTTTGCCTTTTTTTACTTATTTTGCCCACCCCGCTGAAACTGGTTTGGCTCAGTGGATAGAGCAGCCGTGGGCAAAGTATGGCCCTCGGGCCAGATCTGGCCCGTTTGGCTGTTCTATCCGGCCCGTGGAGCCGAAAGAGCAGAGGGTTCTCTTGCTCTCCCCTCCGCTCCTTCAGCAGCAGCCCAAGATGAGAGTGCCAGCATGATCAGGTTGCTTTTGTTCTGGCCCTCTGGTCCAGTTTATAGAATTCATTGTGGCCCTCGAGTCAAAAGTTTGCCCACCCCTGGGATAGAGCATCGACCTGTGGACTGAAGGGTCCCAAGTTCGATTCCAGTCAAGGGCACGTACGTACCTTTGTTGCGGGCACATCCCCAGTAGATCGATGATTCTCTCTCATTGATGTTTCTAATTCTCTATCCCTCTCTCTTCCTCTCTGAAAAAAATCAATAAAATATTTTTTTAATATTTTGCCCACCCCTCAAAGCCCACCCCTTTAAATATTATAAAAAATATTTAATAATATTAAATATATTATTCTTTTAAATATGCTTACTTATGTGACATCTCTTCTTTCATTTCTGAATTGAGTTCTCTCTCTTTTTTCCTCGGCAAGTATAGCTAAAGGTTTGTTAATTCTATTTACTTTTTCAAAAATAACTCTTAGTTTCATTGATCTTTATCATTGTCTTTCTAGTCTCAATTTCATTTATTTCTGTTTTGATCTTTATTTCTTTCCTTCTGTTAACATTGAGCTTCATTTGTTCTTTGTTTAGGTGTAAATTTAGGCTGTTCATTTGAGATACTTCTTGTTTCTTGAAGGAAGCTATGAACTTCCTTCTTAGAACTGTTTTTGCTGCATTCTGTAAGTTTCCCTTCTTTGTATTTCAATTATGACTTATCTTCAGGTATTTTAAATTTCTTTTTGTTTTTGCTTTCACCCATGTTTAGTAGGTAGCATATTGTTTGATCACCACATTATTTTCCAGTTTGCTTCGTGTAACTGATTTCTAGTATCAGACCTTTGTAATCAGAAAAGATGCTTGCTAATGATTTTAACCTATTTGAGTTTATTAAGACTCGTTTTGAGGCCTAACATGGCCATCCTGCAGGATGTTGCGTGCATGCTTGAGAAGAATGTGGATAATGCTGCTCTGGAAGGAATGTTCTGTATACATCTGTTAAATCAATCTCTTCCGATGCGTAGTTTAAGACCAATATTTCCTATTGATTACTCAGGGGTAGGGAATGTTTTGTTTTGTTTTTCTGCCAAGGGCCATTTGGATATTTATACCATCATACACAGGCCATACAAAATTATCAACTTAAAAATCAGTTTGCTATGTCTGGTAAAACATTTAATTAAGTCACCCCTAATGCCATGGCAGGGCCAGATCAAATGATTTTTGGCCCATGGGCTGGACGCTCCCCACCTCTGACTCCAGATGATCTGCCCATTGATGTAAGTGGGTACTAAAGCCCCCTACTATTATTGTACTGCTATGTGTTTTTTAAACACTGGTTTTACATACTTAAGTGCTTCTATGTTAGGTGCATAAATATTTATAAGAAGTTACAATATGTTATAAAATTCACATATACCCTTGCACACAACTCTTACTGTCTTCTTGTTGGGTTGACCTCTTGATCATCATGCAGAGCCCTTCTCTCTCTCTTATTACAGTGCTGCTTTTAAGGTCCGTTTCTTTCTGAACTATGAATAGCTGCCCCAGCCTCCTTTTGATTCTCATTTGCATGAAATATCTTTTTCCAGCCCTTCACTTTCAGTCTCTGTGCATCCTTACATAGATGGGTCAGGATAGGAGGTCTTATTGAAAAAGTGATATTTGAACAAAGATGTAATTGGGATAATTTAAGACTGATAACGTAATTTGCTTTGATATTAATATTATTCTTTTAAATATGCTTACTTAATAGGTGCACATCATTCTTATGAATTAGTATCATTTTATTTAATCCTATGGTCGGACATTTATATCAACTCCACTTATTTATTCTATGGTAGAAATTATTAAATATGATATTTGTGGCAAGTATTGCAAATAATAAGATAAAGGTAAGCTTTAGCTCGGAAAAGATGAGGCAATACCAAGACAAGAACATTAACTTTCTGTTAAATATGTTGCGATTGTTTTCCCATGCCTCATTTAACTTTAATACATTTGTATGTGTGTTTTTGTTGTTGTTGTTGTTTTTGTTGTTGTTGTTGTTTTTGTTAAGATTTGGGTTAAATCTATATATTAATTTTTGAAATTTTAAAACAAGAAAGCAAAAGAAAAATTTAAATACCTATAATTACATCTTTCAGAGTTAATTTATTTTGTCAGTATCACACTTAAAGTTTGTTATAATTTTCATTGAATTAGAAGTGAATGTTTTCTAAGTATTTAACTTATGAGTATATTTTGAGTATGGTATTTTTAAAGTATTAATTCACAACCTAATTTTGTAACAAGTGTAGGCTATTTGTTTTTGGTCATTCCATAAACTTTCCCCATTTTATCAACTGAATTGTCTAACATCACTATTATAAAATTTACATACGCCCTTGCACACAGCTCTTTCTTTCATAATAAAGACATAAATCTGTCATTTGTGTTGCAAATATTTTCCCTAATTTGTTGCTTTCATTTTAATTTTACGTTTAAACGCTGTTTTTTGACATAAAGAAATTAAATCTATCAATCCTTTTCTTAAGGGATTCTTCTTTCACCTTTATGTTTTAGAAGACCGTTAGCACCCTGAGTTATTGTTTTTAAACTGTTTTCCCTGGTGGGAATTCTTGTGGCCTAAGGTATGCATGACATTTACTGAACCAACTTTATTTATTTTGGAATAGTTAGGGTTTAGCTAACCTTTTGTAAGCCTTGTTTTTTATTATTCTGTCAGTCAGGACTGATTTTAATACTACTTCAAACCAAGTGTAAAAGCATAAGTGGTGCTTCTATCGACATTCCAAGTGTTGAAATATTGAGCATAGGAAACAGATGGGTTGGAAAAGGCCAAAGCACTATAACAGGCTCTTCACATGTGGTATTTTATTTACTCCTCATAAGGCTCTAGAAGGGGGGTGCCATTCTGATCCCTCCTTTACAGATGAGGCCTAGCGGAGTAGAAGAAACATCCATAGTTGTGTAAGAGGACTTCTCAACATTTTTTCCAGCAAAATTCAGTCAATGCAATAGAAAAGTAAAGATAAGGCCCTCGCTGGTTTGGTTCAGTGGATAGGGCATTGGCCTGTGAAATGAAGGGTCCTGGGTTCAATTCCAGTCATAGGCATATACCTCGGTTGCAGGCTTGATCCCCAGCCCCAGCTGGGGCATGTGCAGGAGGCAACCAATCAATGTGTCTCTCTCACATGGATGTTTCTCTCTGCCTCTCCCTCTCCCTTCCACTCTTTCAAAAAACCAATGGCAAAGTATCCTCAGGTAAGGATTAATCAACAATGATAATAATAGGACTTATTGGATACATCATATGGCATCTTTTCTCTTCTCCAAACTCTAGTTTAAGCCACAACTGACTAGTAACAACCACATTTTATGATGATGATACTAGTGACCCAGTGCACAAATTTGTGCACATTAAAAGGAAATTAATTAGAAGGTGGCTGGTGGGGTGGGACTGGGTGAGACGGACTGGACATGTCCTGGAGCCAACCTTTTTTATTTATTTACTTTGTTTTTTAAATTAAGGTATTATATGTGTACATAGCTTACCATTGCCCCCCCCCCACCTCCCATTCATGCCCTCCCTCCCCAGAGTTCTGTGTTCGTTGGTTGTACTTATATGCATGCATACCAGTCCTTCAGTTGTTTTCTTATCTTCCCCCAGGTCTCCTTCCCCTCCCAGCTGTCATTTGGCAGTCTGCTTGTTTTATGGTGACTATCTCAGGACCACACGAATAGAATCCACTCCTCCTCTGGTTCACATCACCCCTCCCCGCCGGTCCCACTACTTCCCTGGGGGCACACGGCTCTCCCAGGGCACCTGGCCCCCCTGGCGCACACGGCTCACCCGGGGCACACGGCCCCCTGGGTCACACGTGGAGCCAACCTCTTACAGTCCCTCCCCAGCATCTGTGGAGTGAGCAGGGCCTCTCCAGCAGGTGGGGCCCTCAGCCTAGCCTGCGGAATTGAGCCCAAACCAGCTCTCCAACATCCCCCAGAGTGCGAGAAGGCACTCTGCAAAATTGCTGTCATAGAAGGTGTGGAACACAAATGCAAGTGTATAGTAAAACAGATTCGGGGCCAACAGTCCCCCACAACAACATAACCCACAGCCGAAGGTGTAATCGTGCAGCCCTGAGAGGAATTAGGCCCCCTCCTCTCTGGTTTCGGGGTGTGTCACCTGAGAAACGCTGCTGCCAAGTCACTGCAGCTTGGCAGCTCCTGCATTGAGCATCTTCCCCCTGGTGGTCAGTATGCATCGTAGCGACCAGTTGGATAGACAGAGGCACATTTAGCATATTAGCCTTTTTTATATATGTATAGATTGTATAAAGCACATTCACCCAACAACTGATGCTTGCTTACAGCATAACCCTTTGAAAGACGCATGGTCCAGGTCATTGCCATTGGGGACAGCTGAGAAAGCAGAGGTGCTGAGGTTAAGTAAATGGCAGAACTGGGATTTAAAACCACAACTTCTACGTCTGCCATCAGTGCCTCCCCTGAGCTACACCTTGCAAGTTTGGTGTTTTCTCTTTGGGATGTATTTGATTCAAACCTCAAAGTATTATGACGTTGTTATTACTGCTGCTATCTGACCATCTCTGACCTTTTCAGCATTGAATATGCTGCATTTTAAATTCTCATTACTGTAATTATCTGGGCCACCTGATACTTTATTACACATATTGAACATGAAATATGATAGGTGTTCTTTCATCTAGTCCGTCTTTTAGTGAGTGAGTTATATAGTTTGGACTATTCCATTTAATGTGTCCCTTGAGAAGACATAAAATTATATGATGGCAGTAAATGTATCATTACAGATATGATTCTTTAACACTTCTTTAAAACTACCTTCATCTTTTAGTAGTGCATATAATTTCCCCAAAATGGCTTCTCTTTATGTAGAAAAATAGAATAATTTCAACAATGGCATTAAAAACAACTTCTCAGCATTTCCCAGGAAAGAACAGTAATTTTAAGGGGAATAATTAATATAAGGGCAGTCTTACATTTTCATCTTTCACGCCCTATTCAAATGCTGCCTCTCCTGTGACCTTCCACTCTGAAATAGTTCTCTCCTCTGAGCACCATGGGAAGAGTCTTTAACATCCTGTTAGAGCACAAATCCCACAACCTACCTTATATATAGCAGCTATTTGCGCACACATCTATTTAGATTACAACCCCCTTCAGGTGGGATCCATATCTTAGTCTTCTTTCTCCCATCATATTTAGTCAGTTGCCTGGTAAACAATGTTGAATTGAATAAGAGGTCATCAAAGTTCAAATAGTGAATAAACGTTAATTTAAGGGCTTTTGGTGGATATATAGTTAATGTACAGAGCATGCCAAGTCAGATGCAAGCTACCCTGGAAGCTAGTTTTAAAATAGAAAAGATAATTTAACTATTTTTAAATAAACAAAATATTAAGAATATTAAATATGTTATGGTGGAAAGAGGATATATGTAATAACATGAAATATCTGTAAGTATATTAATATATACTTTTCATTATTTTAAGATTTCTGTGATACCAAAGTGAATAACTTAATCTACAGAATTCAATGCAATGGCAACAAAATGTGCATTTTTTTTTCATATTCAGTAACTTTAAAATTGACTGGTAATATAGGCGTAATGCTGGTTAAAGGATCAATGTGATATTTATGCTTCTCCCTTTAGGTAATTTGTTTTGTTTTGTTTTAATTTTTTATTGTCTAAAGTTTTACATATATCTCATTTCCCCCCAATTAGCCAGTCATTCCCACCCCGGGCAAGCCCCCACTGCCCCAGTGTCTGTGTCCATTGGTTTTGCTAATATGCATGCGTACAAGTCCTTTGGTTGCTCGCTAACCGCCTCGCCTGCCATTTGTCTCTGGATCTATTCTTGTTTATCAAATTAGTTGATCATTAAATCCCACATATGAGCGAGATCATGTGATATTTATATTTCTCCGACTGGCTTGTTTCACTTAGCCTAATGCTCTCCAGTTCCTTCTATACTTTTGCAAATGGTAAAAGTTCCTTCTTTTTTATAGCGGCATAGTATTTCATTGTGTAGATGTACCACAGTTTTTTAATCCACTCATCTGCTGATGGGCACTTAAGTTGATTCCAAAACTTAGCTATTATAAATTGTGCTACTATGAACATAGGGGTACATATAACCTTTGGTTAATTGGTGTTTCTGGTTTCTTGGGATATATTCCTAGAAGTGGAGTTACTGGGTCAAATGGGAGTTCCATTTTTACCTTTTTGAGGAAACTCCATACTGTCTTCCTCAGTGGCTGCACCAGTCTGCATTCCCACCAGCACTGTAGGAGGGTTCCTTTTTCTCCACAGCCTCACCAGCACTTGTTGTTTGTTGATGATAGCCATTCTGACAGGTGTGAGATGGTATCTCATTCTTTTGGATTTGCATCTCTCAGATGATTAGTGACTTTGAGCATGTTTTCATATGTCTTTGGGCCTTCTGTTTGTCCTCTTTCAAAAAGTGTCTATTTAGATCCTTTGCCCATTTTTTGATTGGATCGTTTATCTTCCTTTTTTAAGTTGTATGAGTTCTCTGTAAATTTTGGATATTAAACCCTTTTCTGAAATATCATTGGCAAATATATTCTCCCATGCAGTGGGACTTCTTGTTGTTTTGTTGATGGTTTCTTTTGCTGTGCAGAAGCTTTTTATTTTGATGTGGTCCCATTTGTTTATTTTCTCCTTCGTTCCCATTGCCCTAGGAGCTGTGTCTGTAAAGATATTGCTAGGACATATGTCTGCTATTTTGCTGCCTGTGGAGTCTTGTAGGATTTTTATGGTTTCCCGGCTTACATTTAAGTCCTTTAGCCATTCCCTTCAGGTAATTTTAATAAAATGTTACAAGTCAAAATATGTGTGATGCAAAATTGTGTCTTCAAACCTCAGAAGAAAGTCCTTTCGGAAAGCTCTATCCTGTGATAGCATATCAAACCTTAGTGATCATATCATCTAAGCCACTTATTTGATTATGTTATTAATAAATAACACTGAAAGAAAATATTTAATTATTACCAAAGGTTAGATAGTAAAGTTAGGTTCTTTCCTATTCCAAAGGCAATGATGAATAACAGTTTCTTGAGTGTTGCAAATTTTTTCTATTCACAAACACCCAGTTAAGCTATTTAATAACACCAATGCAAACAAGCTAAAATTTGTGATGGCTTGCAGTATATCTTTGAGATAATTTTCTGTTGACATTTAAAAACCTATATCACTTTGCTTTCCAATATGAAGTATTTTAGACAATGGTTACAGCATAAACATATAATAAACACTCTTAAAGAGTAAATATAGCTGAAACCAGCTTGGCTCAGTGGATAGAGCACCGGCCTGTGGACTGAGAGGTCCCAGGTTCAATTCCTGTCAAAGGCATGTACCTTGGTTGCAGGCACATCCCCAGTAGGGGGTGTGCAGGAGGCAGCTGGTCGATGTTTCTCTCTCATCAATGTCTCTTACTCTCTATCCCTATCCCTTCCTCTCTGCAAAAAATCAATAAAAGTATATATTTTTTTTTAAAAAAAAGAGTAAATTACCGCCTAGATTTAACAAGTATTACCATTAAAAATAATTTGTCTTTTAATAAAAAATAAAGTTGAAGACTTTTGTTATTCCTCTTAATCCCACTGGCCAAACCCTTTCCTTTCCCTTTCTGACCATTCTTCTAAATTCTTACATTGTTCACACTCCTGTTATTTTTATAAAAAACTTTTATTACACATGGATATTCCACAAGCAGCTTACAGTACTATTTGATGTGTAACCGAATGTCACATAATGAAATTGTAACTGGTTTGTTGATCTGTCTCTATTCCAGAAGATATAAGCATGAATCAATTTCATTTTTCTTCACTTCTTTTACTCTGTGAAATCATTCCTAGACTTAATTATATTCTGGACAGATGTCAGAACTCTTCAGTCATTTCAGCTTGTTAAAAGTTCTTTTTAAAGAACTAATTCTAATTTTACCCTTTTAAAATCATAGCTCTTATATTTTATGGTACTTTATTAAGATATAATTTATATTTAGTAAGATTCACAAGTATTAAGAATAATACTAAGAATATTAAGAATTTCACTGCAATGGAATACACAGTACAATGTGTAAATTGTACAAGTACATCCTGTTTAATAAAAGGGTAATATGAAAATCGGCCAAATGGCGGAATGACCGGTCGCTATGACATGCACTGACCACAGGGGGCAGATGCTCAACACAGAAGCTGACTCCTGGGAGTCCCCAGAATTTACTCATCTGATAACAAATTTTGTACACATTGTCCAACATCTCCCTGTGTCTCCCACCCTTAGAAATCACTATTTTACTCTCTGAGTTCAGTTTTTTTAAAGATCTTACACTTAAGTGATGCCATACAGTGTTTGTGCTTCCTATGGCTGAATAATATTCTGTTATATTCATACTAGTGTTCTGGTGCCTGGATTCATGCACATTGAAAGGAAATTAATTAGAAGGTGGCCAGTGGGGCAGGACTGGGCAAGATAGGCAGGGCACATCTGGAGCCAACGTCCTGCGGTCCCTCTCCAGCTGGCTGCAGCTGGCTTGAAGGCCATCTGAGGAGTGAGCGGAGTCCCTCCAGCAGGTGGAGTCCCCAGGCCTGGCCTATGGGGATTGGGCTGAAACCGGCTCTCTGGCATCCCCTGAGGGTCCTGGAGTGCAAGAGGGTGGTTCTCAGGTGACACATTGAAATTGGGCTCTCTTTTCTCTGATTCTGGGGTGCATCACCTGAAAACTTCCGCTGCCAAGTCATTGCAGCTCAGCAGCTCCTGTGTTGAACATCTGCCCCCTGTTGGTCAGTGCGTGTCATAGCTACTGGTTGGATGGTTGGACAGTCGCTTAGCCTTTTATATATATAAATAGCCCATTTACTTTATCTATTCATCTGTTGACAGACACTTACGTAGTCTTGGCTAATGCCAAGAATGATTCAATGCACACAGGAATGCAGATATCTCTTTAGGGTACTGATTTTGTTCCCTTTGGTTATATACCCAGAAGTAGGAATGCTACATCATATTTAGTTCTCTTTTTAAAGTCCATCGTGATGATCAGATGATTTTTACCCTTCATTCTGGTAATGTAGTGTATCACATTTATTGACTTGCATGTGTTGAAACATCCTTGTATTCATTGCTGAAAGTGGAATATTGAAGTCCCCTACAATTATTCTGCTGCTGTCTATTTCTGCCTTTAGATCTGTTAATATTTACTTAATATTTATAGGTACACTAATGATGGGTGCCTATATTAGTACTGTTATATTCTCTTGATTAATTGACCACTGTATCATTATATTACACAGTGACCTTCTTTGTACCTGCTGCAGTATTTAACTTACAGTCTGTGTTTTTTTCTGATATAAGTTTAGCTACCCCTGTTCTCTTTTGGTTTACATTTGAATGGAATATCTTATATCCCTTCATTTTCAGTCTCTGTATATCCTTAAAGCTGCTGAGCTTTTATTTATTTTTTTAAATATATTTTATTGATATTTTACAGAGAGGAAGGGAGAGAGATAGAGAGCTAGAAACGTCGATGAGAGAGAAACATCAACCAGCTGCCTCTTGCACACCCCCTACCGGGGATGTGCCCGCAACCAATGTACATGCCCTTGACCAGAATCGAACCCGGGACCTTTCAGTCCGCAGACCGACGCTCTACCACTGAGCCAAACCGGTTTCAGCAGCTGCTGAGCTTTTAGACAGCAGCATATAATTGGGTTGTTTTTCCTTTTTTTTTTAATTTAGTTATTTTATCAGAAAATTTAATCCATTTACCTTTAAAGTAATTATTGATAGGTAAGAATTTACTATTGTCATCTTGTTAATAGTTTTCTGACTCTTTTATAGTTCTGTTGTTCTTTTGTTGCCCATTTGTTGTCTTTTTTTGTGTGTGATTTGATGGTTTTCTGTAGTGCTATCCCTCCATTCCTTTCTCTGTATCTTTTATGTATCTACTGAAGGTTTGTGCTTAGTGGTTATGATGAGGCCTACATAAAATATCTTATAGTTATAAGTCTATAATCAGTTGATAACAACTTTAATTACATACAAATACTCTGCCCTTCTCCATTTTATGTTTTTGATGTTATGATTTATATCTTTTAATATTGTATATCCATTAACCAATTATTGTAGCTACAATTATTTTTAACACTTTTGTCTAGTGTTCAGTGATTTATACACCATCATTATAATGTTTTGAATTTGATTGTGTATTTACCTGTACCAGTGAGTTTTATACTTTAATATGTTCTCATGTTACTAGCGTTCCCTTGTTTCAGTGTGAAAAGCTCACTGTAGCATTTCTTGTAAGGCAGGTGTAGTTAAAATGAATCCTCAGCTATTGTTTGCTTGGGAAAGGATCTCTTTCATTTCTGAAGGATAAATTTGTTAAATATTCTTGGTTGGCAGGGGTTTTTTTCAGCACTTTTTTTCATTTTTTAAAAAATTTATTAAGGTATTATATGTGTACATAGCTTACCATTGCCCCTCCCCACACACACACACCTCCCATGTATGCCCTCCCTCCCCAGAGTTCTGTGTTCGTTGGTTGTACTTATATGCATGCATACCAGTCCTTCGGTTGATCTCTTATCTCCCCCAGGTCTCCTTCCCCTCCCAGCTGTCATTTGACATTCTGCTTGTTTTATGGTGACTATCTCATGACCACATGAATAGAATCCGCTCCTCATTTGGCAGTCTGCTTGTTTTATGGTGACTGTCTCAGGACCAAACGAATAGAATCCGCTCCTCCTCTGGTTCACACCGTCCCTCCCCCCGGGTCCCACTGCTTCCCCAACGCACACGGCTCTCCCGGGGTACATGTCTCCCCTGGGGCACACGGCTCTCCCGGGTCACCCGGCCCCCCTGGGGAAGATGACTCACCCGGGGCACATGGAGCACTTTGAATATCTTATCCAACTTTCTCTTGGCCTGTAAATTTTCTGCTGAGCAATCTGCTTATAGCCTTATGGGATGGGGGTAAGGGGCACAACATTTCCACTGTAGGAGATGACTTATTTTTTCTATTTTCAAAATTCTCTCTTTGATTTTTGAGAGTTCTATTATAATATGTTTTGGTGAAATCTTCTTTGGATTGAATCTGTGTGGGAACCTATGAGCATCAGGTACCTGGATGTCCATATATCAATTTGGGACGTTTACAACCATTATTCCTTTAAATAAACTTCCTGCCTTTCTCTCCTCTTTCTCTGGTCTCCTGTAATGCAAATATTGTTTCACTTGATGCTGTCCTTTAATTCACATAAGATCTATCCATTCTTTTTCATTCTTATTTTTCTCCATTGACTGGATCATTTCCAAGAACCTATCTTATAGTTCACAGATTCCTTTTTCTTTATGATCAAGTCAATTACTGATGCTCTTTATTGCATTTTTAAAAAGTCTATTATAATATTTAGTTCCAGAATATTTTCCCTTTTTTTATGCTTTATATCTCTCTTTTGAACTTCTCATTTTGTTCATGTACTGTTTTTCTGATTTTTGAGTTATCTGTGTTCTCTTGTATCTCATTAGGTTGCCTTAAAACAATTATTTTGAATTCTCTGTCATTTAATTGTTCTTTATTTCTTTGATGTCAATTACTGGAAAATTATTGCAACTTGTTGACAGTGTCATGTTTGTTTTTTAATTATTCATGTTACTTGTAGCCTTGTGTTGATGTGTGTGTGTTTGATGGGGCAGTCACCTCTTCCAGATCATAGACTGATTTGGGAGAAAACATTTATTGTGGGTGGGTGCCGGGGTGCTGGATGAGTAGGGTGCTGTGGTTCCAGGGAAGTCCCAGTGGGGTCTAGTCTCCGCGTAGCTCTGTCAGCTGAGATTCTCAGAGGCTAAGAATGTGGTTGTCAAGACTATTGGTGAGGTCTGTGGGGTCTTTGGTGATAAAAGCCGCCGAGGACCTCATGACCTTTTTGTCTTCCACTGGCGATGTCATGGCTGAGGGGATCCTCTTGGATTCAGGTCTGCTCACAAGTGCCCTTGTGGTGGAGGTGGCATCATGTCTGATGCACAGGTGCCCATGGAGCCGAGCTCTAGAGCATGGGTGCTTGCAGAGCAACGGTAGCTCTGGTCTGGGGCACTGGCTGGCTCACAGCAGTGGCTGCTCTGGTGTCTGAGATGCAGGGTCATGCCAAGCAGCCATGAAGCTGGGGGCTGGAATGAGACACCTTTAGAGAAAGCAGTTCTGGAGTCTGTGGCATCGGCTCTGGTGTCTGAGACGTGGATGCATGCACAGCAGCTGTAGTCAGGTCTGAGGTTTGGGTGCATGTGGGGCAGCTGTGGCTCTGGGGTGTGGAACATGTGTGGGCTCCGGTCCCAGTGTGTGGAAACAACAATTCCTTCTGGAAGGAAGCATATCCTGTGCAAGGGGTCCTTGTGATGATGGCTGTTGGTTACCTCAGTGGTGAAAGCTGCCCGTGTCTTCTATGGAGGCCTCTAGGGATCATACCAATGAACACTGCAGTGGGGTCTGTGGCTGTCATGGGGCTGTCAAGGTCCTCAGTGGTTGCTAGGCTCCACAGAGCAGGCCATGGGGAATGTGGTGGTGTTCACCTCATGGCTGATACTTTTGTTCCTAGCTCTCTCTAGATGCCTCAGCTTTGCTGATCTCCCTAGAGATCTTTTCTGTGTGATTAGAGTCCACTTTTTTTTTTTTTGCTCCACAGTGTTGTTTGAGGTTCTTATTTGCTCTTCACTCCTTCCAGGGCTGTTTTCATTCATGGATAGCTGTCTACTTGTTGTTTTGTTGGAGGAGAGATATCTCCTACCCACTATCTTGTTCTTTTCTGCTTTATTTCACTGGCTATGAGCCTCCCATGCAGTGGTGAACAAAGACAGTGCATAGATTGTGTTGTTCTTGATCTCTAGGGAAAGCTGGCTCTTTTACCATGAGGTATGTTAGCTGCAGGATTGTTTTTTATAGACGTCCTTTATCAGGTTGAACACATTGCTTCCTATTCTCAATTTGCTGGGAGTGTTTATCTAGGATGGAAATGTTTTTTCTCATTTGTTCACTATTATTACTTTTAACCAAAATTGGTTACTGCTATGTTATATAGAATGCTTTGGATCCTATGGATTTTCACGCCATTCCAGATGAGTTTGCCTACACACACAATCACACCCAACCTTTGTCTGTCAACTTTTTGGAGCATAGACTTATAAACAGATTGATTTCTTCATTTTCCTCAAATGTTTACCTCCAAAGTTTCAATGGGAACATCTCATGCAGTTTAAGACACAAATTGTTCCTCTCATTCAAACAGGTTTTAATACTTTTAGTATCAAATTCAGTATCCAAACATTCTTACTAAATCTGAGAAAGTCTATTTTAACATAATTAAAGTGTATTATCAGAGCTTTTATTCATAATGCTGTGATTGGAAACTTTTTTATTCTGCATCACAGCAACTGTGGCTATCATAGGCAAGGTAGAACAATGAGCATAAAGCAGTGGTTCTCAAACTTTCTAACATAGTTCCTCATGTTGTGGTGACCCCCAACCATAAAATTATTTTTGTTGCTACTTCATAACTGTCATTTTGCTACTGTTAGGAATCACTATGTAAATGTAAATGTTTCCCGATGCTCTTAGACTCTACAGCAGCAGTTTTCAACCTGTGGGTTGTGACAAGAATCATTTTTAAAATATATATATTTTATTGATTTTTTACAGAGAGGAAGGGAGAGGGATAGGGCTAGAAACATCAATGATAGAGAAACATTGACCAGCTGCCTCCTGCACACCCCCTAATGGGGATATGCCTGCAACTAAAGTACATGCCCTTGACTGGAATCGAACCTGGGACCTTCCAGTCCGCAGGCTGACTCTCTATCCACTGAACCAAACTGGTTTCAGCAAGAATCATTTTGTTCTGTATTTTTGTACCCTCAATTCTTCAACTGTTGCCAGTTTTGTAATGTAAACTTTATCTTGCATGTATTCCTATAAAATTCTACTGGATACATTTTCTTTGTTCAAAGCTTAGTTTAGTTTCATCCATTTTTTTTCAAATAAATTAAACCTGAAAAGGATGAAAACTAAGCGAGTTATCAGTTGTTAAAGTGTGTATACATTATGGGGGGACATTTATATATACATTACATATAAAATGTATACACACTTTGAATAATTATAAAGTTAGCATTTGTATTCAACTGCATTTTCAAACTTCCAGTAGCATTTGAAGGTGAATTTTCTTGTTCAAAGTTTAGTCTGGCTAAAAAGAAACATCAATTGAGCTATCAGCTGTTAAAGTGTATATACATGTTTTTGGGACACCCTGTGTGTATGTGTATATATATGATTAATTCCTTCATTTAGTAGAAGGGCATACCATTGGGAATTGTGACATATGTACATTTAAAGTTTGAATTTGTGCCAAACCTACCAGATTGACATTGCTTCTCCTGTTCAGACAGACCCACACAGTAACACTGAAGTTCAAGGGGTAATATAAGAGGCAAAGGATAATAGCAGAGCCAGTGAAACCACATGGCAACTCCATAGGCCTTAGTAAATAAAAGGTAGCCCTAACTGATTTCTCCCAGTGGTGAGAGCATGAGCCCTCTGACTGAAGGGTTACCGGTTTGATTCTGGTTAGGGCGCATGCAGGAAGCAACCAATTGATGTGTCTCTCTCACATTGATGTTTCTGTCTCTCCCTCTCTCTTCCACTCTCTCTAAAAATAGTGGGGGGGGGGGGAAATACCCTCAAGTGAGGATTAACAAAGAAAGAGAGAGAGAGAGAGAGAGATGGAGAGAGATGGGAAGAGAGGGAGAGAGAGAGAAAGAGAGACAAGAAAAAGGCAGAACCAAGAAAAATCGGGGTATGAGCTCTTCGCTCCTCTCTTTCTCCTTTATTTGAGGTTTTTCTAAAGAATCTTTCAAAGACAAATTGTGGGTGTCATTTGATCCAGGCAAACGTCCATTCACAGGGAGGTAAGAGGAAGGAGTGTGAATTGATAACAGAGGAAGAGATGGTCAGCCAAATGTGGACAGGCAAATACAACTTTCTTTGGTGAAAACAAGACTTTGGGCTAAATTATTTCTGAAAACTACTTACAAAATTTACCAGAGGCCAACTGCCCGAAGAGATTCGTGCAATAGGCCTTCCTTCCCTTGGCTTCCGGCACCGGTTTTCCTCTGGCACCGGGGACCCAGGCCTTCGCTCCAGCCAGACCCTGCCTTCTTCGTCTTTGCTGCAGGCTCGGGGGTCTGCAGTCTCGCCCCCTCTCCCTCTCATAGCAGGCGTCTTGCCCCGCCTGGCCCCTCCACGCCTGGAGCAGCTGGGCGGCAGTCATCTTTGGCCTTCTAATTTGCACACTCACTCTGTTTGGTTGTGGGCGTAGCAGAGGTACAGTCATTGTACATGTTTGTCTGTTGTTAGGTAAGATATCTTTATGAAAATTTAACAAATTTCAGTTCGCTACCTAAAAATCTTGTTAGTAACCAAGGCAAAACCATTAATCTCATCTGCCAACAATGAAGCTAACTCAGGAATTGAAATTTCCTTCTTCAAGTCAATGATCAAGTGAATACACAGTCAGCTATACTATCTCATCTAAACAGGATGACAGTGATATGTGCTGGATAATGCCTCTAACTCATGGCTTGACATACCACCCCAGGGCATCACTTTCAAACTGCACTCATACATTCTGAACTGAATTCAAGTAATGCAAATATAGTCCTGCTTGATATTCATACCTTCTCTCAAAAAAACAAAAACAAAAACACAACCCTGAGATGTTTAGTAAGAAAATCTTTCTCCATTTTTTTTCAGATTACAGACAGAAGGTGTAGAAATGAAACCAGTTCTTTAATGCCTCATCCTGCTCAATCTATTCACTAATCTGATAATTTGCTAAAGAACTGAATAATACATTGCAAACCTACAACATAAGGCATAGACTCTCTATTGGGCTGGCATTCACTAAAATTTATAATAATGTCAAAGTAGGATTTTGCAGTAATACTTCATTTGCTCTAGCCAAGTTTTACTCTAAAATATTGAGGAAAATTCAGCACTTGTCTCACATGTCTGTGTGCTTCTGACTGGTTAACATGTTAATCAAGGAAAGGGCTATGCTGTCCAACTATTAGATAAGCTATTTGGAAAAGAAAAAATATTTGTCTATGAATTTGTGGGTGAAATGTTCCTAAGAAGAAATTACAAAGGAACCCTATTTTAGTTCTTTCCTATTTTGAATGGCAGACCTAATATTCTCAGGAACCTTAAGAATATAATAACCATATTTTTCAAAGCCTCCAGGGATTATTGTACGTTCACATATCAGTCAGCAAATTATTTATCTATAAATTAACCTAATTTCCACCCCCTTCCATTTGAAAGCTCAACTTCTGAGTCTCCACTTCAGCAACTTTATATCTGAAGCGCCTACATCTGTAAAAACATTTCTAATGAAAACACAAAAAGACAATCCCAGAGAAGCAAATAAAATGAGATTTAGGTATATAGCAGCCTTCCTGCAAGCACATTCCTATCAGTGGATTCTAATTTGATGCCAAATGGAGGTTATATAACAGAATCAGTGGGCCCTCTGGTTCTTTCAGTCTCAGTGAAAACATGTAGGTGCTTAAATCTGTATTTCCCACTTACACCAGGATAGATGTCACATCTTTCTCTGAGTCATGGGGGTGGAGGGTCCATGGGATAGGAAGAAGCGTAATTTGTGCTCTAGGACAGGACAGGTGGCAGAAAAGTACATGCTGAAAAGTCTGGGCTCCAAGGCCTATGTCACAGTTGCCAAAACACAAATATCAAAGATTTAAATTTCAAGTCATAACATATTAAAATTACTCAACCAGACTTTATTCAGCATCCCCACACAAATCATTGTATCAGTTAATAAGACCACCAGACAACATTAAGACTGTAGCCAACAAAAAAAGATATTAAGCCTACACTAGGGAACTGGTAATTCATTGTCTAATTTAAATGCATGGTCTGGGCTATCTGCTATATGAAACAGACAGTGGTTTTTAAAAACACTGTTGCTCTTCTTTTTTGAAAGGTTAACAAGACCTTAATTTTATAAACCTGAAAGCAACACAGTGCCACATTTCAGGAGACCTGCAGTTTACTCTGGAGGACAGGATGAAAATGTAGCCATTAATTTTCACTTATTTCATATGTTGTTAACAAAGGTGCTACAAACATATAATGAAGAATCTAAGCCAGCCACTCCTGCATCGAGGACTGAGAAGGTAATATCTTCAAAAATGGATTGACAGGCAACGCGTGTGCAGAAAACTTTTAGCATGAGGATAGTGGGTAGCAGATTTAAGGCAGAGTTTGAAGCAGACTTTTCTTCTTGTGGTGAAAGAACATATATAACAACATACAATGTTAACCATTTTAAGTGAATAATCTAGCGGCATTAAATATATTTACAATGCTGCAGAACTATTTCCATTATCCATAATCCAGACAATATACACGCTTTTGTTCACTTTTTTCCCATCACCATTTATCCCCTCTGTGCCCTCTTCTACCTCCACCCACCCTTCTCCTCCTCACAATCACACTGTTGTCCATATACATGAGTTTGTTTGTTTTTTTACCTCTCAATCCTTACACCGCTATTCCCACCCCCAGACCTGTCTGCCTGCTATCTGAGTCTCTCTCTCTTTTCCTTGGTAGCTCAATAGGAGTGAAATCGTATGGCACTTGTTCTTTATGAATGCAGCAAATGATGAGTGCCTGCACGAGGCAGGCACTATTTTTTTTTTTAGTATTGGCATATAGCAGAAAGTAAGAGAGACCTGATTTCTGTCCTCATGAACTTTCTGTTATGGTCAACTATACTTCTCCTTATCCCCAAAATCTGTAAAACATGTGGGGAAGTACACCATTTTGATAAGAAACCAGTGGTGCATGCGTGGTGTCAGTGACCCGTTTTCACCACTGAGGACTGCTCAGAGCTGTTGCAGCAGAACATTACCTTCTTCCACTGTTATTGTTGGTCACTGCTTTATTAGGCAGCAGGCGGTAGAATCGTTGGGCTGTATTCTTACCTGATGGACAAACGTTATATCCTTCTGTCAGCCTCCTGCATCTCTGTCATTTAGTTCCACATCTGATAAAATTATGTATACCACAGAAGCTTGTCCTAGTTCCCATTTTAAATATCAATTTGAGATTTCATATGTACGAAATATCTGGAATAAGCAAATCTATGGAGCCATAAAGTAGACTAGTGGTTGTTAGGGGGTAGGAAGAGGGGGGAATGAGGAGTGATTGCTAATGCGTATGGGGCTCATTTGGGGGATGATGACAATGTTCCAGAATTAGATAATAGTGATGACTGTACAACTGTATGAATATACTAAAATCTACTGAATTGAATATTTTAAAATGGTGAATTTTATTTATGGTATATGACCTTATTTTAAAAAAATCAAGTATTCAGTCAAGCTGGGCATAATAGTAGTGAGAGGTCAAATTTTACAAGTCCACGGATACTACCAGAGGACCCTTCCTACAGACTACAAGTCCCAGAGCAGTCCATTCGGAGGTAGCTGAGGACAGGGAGTATGCATTGGGCTTATCTGAGAACTCAGATTCAGGCAGGGCAGTATCTGGACAGGGCAGTGAGAGGACAAGAAAGCCATCTGGTCACACTAGATGATCGACTCTTAAGGTGTTTGTGCTGGGCCCCATACATCCTTAAGTCATACTCAAACTCCCACATCTGCTAGAAGCAAAGGAATCGGCTCTCAGCAGAAAGTCCTGGATATGCCTGTAAAGGAACTCTTCAGGTTTATACAGACATGGCATCACACATACCCGGTAGACATGGTACGGCCCCGCCCATACAGTGTGTGCCATCCTTAGACGTAGAAAATAGACTTTCTCCATGAAAAGGAATCATATTTTAAAGATGAATTTTATTTCACATTAAAATAGTTGATGAAAGATCTGCAGTTATATGTAGTAATGAGGAAATTTATTCATTCACCACTCACTTGCTCAATTCATTCATCCATTGTGGTCACACTCAAGTCCCAAGGATTGGCACTACTTGGACAGCAATCAGTATAAATATGTTAAATACCACATACAAATGAAGTAGATGTTGTTGAAGGTGTTAAAATTTCACCCTTCCGCGGAAACCGGTTTGGCTCAGTGGTAGAGCGTCGGTCTGCGGACTGAAAGGTCCCGGGTTCAATTCCGGTCAAGGGCATGTACCTTGGTTGCAGGCACATCCCCGGTAGGGAGTGTACAAGAGGCAACTGGTCGATGTTTCTCTCTCATCGACATTTCTAGCGCTCTATCTCTCTCCCTTCCTCTCTGTTAAATATCAATAAAATATATATATTTTTAAATTCACCCTTCCAATTAAAAAAAAAAAAGACACTTAAAAAGGCATATACAATATAAGTACTTTTAGACCAAAGATACAAAACGGCTCGATAGGGGAAGTGTCAAGCACTGGCCCACTCGGTTTAGAACAAAAGTAACAGACCGCTCAGGAACTCAAACATGCATGTAATTACCATTTTATTTGTTAAAATACATAGCCAAAAGATAGCTTTACAGCAGGCAAAATAAACCACACATCCATTTTAGAAAAGTCCTTTTTGTTTAAATCTAAGGCCCCCTCTAGTGTTTGAGAAGAGTCACACGCAGTACACAATGCAATTGAAAGCAGTCACTATATTTTACCCAAGACCTTCCGAAACAAAAAGAATACTCTGTTCAATTTACGTGGCACGAGATTCGATGAGATAATGCCTAACCATAATTAATGTTTCAAATTCTTATGATTCTCATAGTCATTATTTTCTCATTCAGTAATTTCTTTCTCTGTTATTTACTGCTGGGTTGTTTTTAGATTAATACTTTGTTAATAAAGAAAAAAAAAACATATAATGCATGTGGGGACTTTAATTTCCCAAACAAGAAACATACCTCCTTGAAAAGCAACAGAAAATTAATTTAGTGTACCAAATGGCCTATTCTGCTTTTCCAGAAGTTATCAGTAAATAGTATATATCCCACTTGAAGTACATACTTAAATTTATTATATTTGGAAATCAAACTACATATATTTAAAGACTCACCAAATTGGGAATTTTCTAATAAGCCTTTTCAGTACCCTTTAAAAGGACCAGGGAAGTGCTCTGAAGAATATGACGTAAAGGAATTCTTAAGTTTATACACACATGGCACTACATAAATCCAATGATTTAATCTCATGTACATTTTAAAAAGACTGATTAAAATGATAGGGGGGAAATTTTTTCTTCCTTCTACTTTCCCAGCTAAAGTCTTTTTAAGGAAAATGATGCAATCTTGAGCAAGAGGCTGACAAAGACCTTATTAAGCTGTTACTTTATATTCTTAAAAGTTAAGAGCACATTGAAAATTTGAAAATTCAATAGGACTTGAAACAAGTTTAATTTGTATAAACTTTAAATAAACAACTAACTTGTCTCTCAGTATTACCAAATGGATTCTTTGCATTTATCCTGCTTTCTGTTTTCAAACGTGTCACTTGCTAATGTTAAAAGTAAAAAAGACAGGACATCTAAATGAGTTAAATAAAACTGTTTCCATTTGCAATTGGTCTAAACAATTAAAATATCTATATTCAAAATGAACAGGGCAGATTTTTAAAGTGCAACATGTACTCTTTTGGCTCAACATGAAAAATTATGTAACTGGAAATTACTGTAGTCATTTCTCCTAGGATAAATTTAATGAAAAGCTGTTTTGAAATCTCGGCCATGAAATTATAAATTACGAGGAACACTGAAAAGGCATTTAAAATGAGTATATAAAATGCAATTACAAATAAAACCTGAATGGGAGAGGTAGTACAAAGTAAATAAAATCAAATAAATACTATACAACAGCATATACAATTTTTGCTTATAAAAAACTGAAAATTGCATCTTAAAACATCCATTTTGCCCTTCATGTAAGGGTTTCACAATGAAATTAAAATTTAGACCTCAGGTCTATAAAGATTTTCCAACTGTTATTAATTAATGGTATTGCTTTTTGCCAAAATTTCTCTGATCTGTCGGTCAAGTTCACTTATTATTCGATCCTCGTGATTATACACACCCGTCCTCATCAGAGTATCCCGCTCTTCTATCAGGCGAGTCAAATAATCATCCAAACCTTCTTCCAGGGCATCGCCACGTGGACCATCCGCTTTTCCACTTGCAATCTCTCTGGAATCCTGGCCCAGTTTCTGTTCTTGTTGCCTTAACCTGAGAAGTCAAGAACAAACACTACTCTAGTAGGCAACAAATACTGTTTTGGTTTTCTTAACAATGCCATTTAAAACAAAGTAATTTAATGGTAAAACACATTTTTAGTAATATTTTCAGGAAGAAAACGAAAACCAGTGTTACACTTGGCAAGTCAGAGTTAGCACACTTAGAAAGGACAGTTTTAAAAGCAATACTTGTTTTTCTAATTATAAAATACATGAAAACTATAGAAATTTTGGAAATGTTAAAAAGAAAATCATCATAATCTTATCCAGAGATAACCAATCTGAATAATTTTGTTGTTCAATAAAAAAATGCATATATATTTTAAATACATATTTTTCTGAAAAATTAATATTGCATGCAGTGCTGTACACTCCCCCTCCCACACACATACACACACACTTAATATAATGAATGTTTTTGCCAGGGCATCATTAAGACTTTTACAGATATCTTCAAAAAATGTTTGTGATGGCACAATTTGTAAAGGCCAAGTTCATGTTCTAATTAATTTGTAACATCTTCCAAGTCTGCAATACAGCAAATATTTGTTGAATTAAAAAGCCTTATAGCTGAAACCAGTTTGGCTCTGTGGCGGACTGAAAAGTCCTGGGTTCGATTCCGGTCAAGGGCATGTACCCCGGTTGCGGGAGCATCCCCAGTAAGGGGTGTGCAAGAGGCAGCTGATCGATGTTGATGTTTCTAGCTTTCTATCCCTCTCTGTGGGGAAAAAAAAAAAAAAAAGCCTTATAGCATGGCACTGTAGACCCTGACCTTTTCCAACTGATACATATACATTAATATACTAACTGTAGCTATTTAATTCAGCTCTAAACCTACCTAATATAGAACTGAGTTTTCCCTGCATCATGGAGATGTCATGGGATATTTCATCAAATTGTATTCCCCCCAATTAATATGCTGAGCCCTATTCCCCAATGTGCTGGTCTCTGGAAGATGATCAGGGTGATTAGGTTTAGATGGGATCATGACGATGGGGATCTCATGATGGGATTAGTGCCGCTGTGAGAAGCAGCACCACAGAGCCTGCTCACTCTCTTCTCACCATGTGAGGACAGAGGGAAAGCAGTTGCTTACAAAGCAGGAAGAGAGTCCTCACCAGAAAACAACCTTGCTGGCATGCTGGCCTTGAACTGTGCTCCACAACTGTGAGACAATACATGACTGTTGTTTAAGCCACTCAATCTATGGTACTATATGGCACCCCAAGCTAAGACAGTATGCTTTCCTGAAACAAAAATACTATCTCTTGGAAAAGTAAGTTAAAAAGTCTTTCCCCAACTCACCTCCAAAAAGATGATAATTTGTTCTTATGCTGCTTCCTAAAGATGACTTTCCTAACATGAAATCCTATTGAAATTCTAACTCAGATAAACAGGCCTCACAGAGAAGAGCAGTGTAACATAGTATTTAAAAACACAACCTCTGGAGTCACATTTGAACTCTGGCTGTGTGACCTTGGAAAGGGTGCTTAACTTTAATTCTTGGGTGTCCTAATCTCTAGAATGGGGATAATATGTTTCTCAGAAAGTTACTTTGAAGGTTAAAGAAAATGAGACAGGCATGTGAGGCATTTAAAATAGCTGCTGCCATATAGTTAGGGCTCAATAAATTAGAGCTATTACTTACATTAATACTATAAATCTAAAATGTCATATATTTTTTATAATTAAGAATTCAGTATGATCAATTATCTTGAAATAATAGCAATGATCCCAGAGTAGTCACACAAAAATAAAAATGAAGACACCAATGCTATAAATGTAAACGGAAAAGCTCAATAGATTTAGTATAGCTTACATTCATGACAAAAATTTTGTGTAATAATGGTCTTTGGTTTTCTATTGTATAAATCAGCTACATTTTATAGTATACTAGAGCCCACTGAACAAAATTCATGCAAGAGTAGGCCTTCCTTCCCCCAGCTGCTGGCACCGGCTTCCCTCTGGCACCCGGGACCCAGGCTTCCCTGGTGCCCCAGCTTTGTCCAGAAGGATGTCCAGTCTAATTAGCATATTACGCTTTTATTATTATAGATGATCTACTTTACCAAAAAACCTGACATAACTTCCCTGGACCAATGACCAATTAAAAGGCTGTCCTAGTAGGACTTTTCCTTTTGTATGAAAAAGCAATGTAATGTTCTAGTTACTATACCTGTTTAATTCATTTCTTATATCCAACAATTCTTGTCGCTCAGTTTTTACTGTATCTTTTTCCTCAGAAGCCAAGTAACGTAGTCTCATCTGTTCCAATTCTTCTTGCTGTTTTTTAAGACGAGCCATTTGACTTTCTTGCTCCCGCTGGAAAGAAACAAGCCAGATCTCAAATACTAAGAATATACTTCATATGACCTTAACTTGTGATTATAATTCTATTTGACGGTACCCATGATATTGCCACATACTGCCAATTCTATGACACACATAGTATCCAGAAATGACCAATTTTTTTGTTTTGTTTTGTTTTTTAAATAAAACCTCTTTCCATTACTTTTCTGTTATAAGCCATAGCCATAATCTTTACAGGCCCAATCAATGAAGCTAGCTGAATAGCATAAGATAAAAGAAGTTAAAGGCAAGAAAGAATCTGCTTACAACACGATAAATTGCTATAAGGATCAGTGGCAAGAGCAGTATCTAAGAAATGGTTAATTATACAAAGATGTACCAAGAAAAATTCAGTAATGGTCACTAATTCCACTCCTCTCTTAGGTAACAATATTTCTTTTTCCTCTTTTCTCTAGGCTCATACAAAAACCTATGCATTTGACACAATTTCTTTAAAATACATGTGTTATATTCTACAGAATGAATACTCCATGATTTTTTCAACCATTCTTCTCAATAATAGAGACTTTTGGTACAATAAGCAATGCTGCAATAAAACACCCTATCATCTAGTATCGCTCACAAATATCTCTCTATATATATTTTTAGGGATGGGTGCTTTTCTTTCTTTAGGACACAACCCCAAAATGGGAGCAGTAGGCCAATAGGTATGTGTTAAAGTAAATATTTATTGATTAAAATGAACAACTCAACCATCATCCAGATAAGAAACAAAAAATTATCAGAATCTCAGATGTCCCCGTTTCCATCCTTTCCCAAACATAACCACTACGCTATTTTCTAACACCACAAATTTTGACTGCTTTGAACTTACATAAATAGAATTGGACAGTATGTACTATTTTATGCCTGGCTTCTTTCACTTAACATTGTTTTTAAATTTATCTCATTGTGACTTTATTTTGCATTTTTTTCAAAGACAACTGAGGTTGAACATGTTTTGATACTTTTAATGGCATATGGCCTTTGGCATTCCTTTATAAAGTTTCTGTTCAACCATTTGGCACTTTGCTATCCATCTTAATATGTTTGTAGTTCGTTATATACAGGGTGGTGGGAGAATAGGTTGTTTGTATGGGAAATAGTATAATAACTAACAAATGATGTAAGAATAAACTCTTATGTCCTATACTTACAACTGTAAACCTACCTTTGTCCCACCTTGTATACTAGATAAGTCCTTTGTTACTTATTTGAATTCCAGGTATTTTCCACTAGTCTTTGTCTTGCCTTTTCACTGCTGTATGGTATTTTTTACTTAATTTTAATATAGCCCAAATTTATTTATTTATTTATTTTGGATAGTGCCTTTATGTCCAAATTTTTGCCTGCCTCAGTCTTGAAAATACTCTTATGTTACCATTTTAAGGCTTCATTTAGATCAGTAATTCATATCCAATTGGTTTTGTGTGTGGTATAAGATCAAGATTCTTCTTCTACCCACACAGGGCTCAAATTGACCTAGCATTATTTACTAAAAGACACCCCTTGCTTGGCAGTATCACCTGCCATATGTCATCTCTGTCCATTAAATGTATAGGTTTGTTTCTGGGCCCTGTAACCTGATTTATTTCTATATCCTTGAATTAAAAGTACACTGTCTGTTATTATTACTCATATAATAATAAATCTTGATATCTGAAAAAGTCTTCTCTCTTTGGCTTTTCTTCAAAATTCTTATTCTTGACTTCTGCATGTTCATATAAATATGTTTCTAGGGCTGGAAAAAAAAGGTCCTGCTGGGATTTGATTATGCTAAATCTACAGATCAATTTGGCCAAAACCATTGATTCTTTTAATCAGTGAACATGGTTTATTACCTCTCCCATTATTTAGGTCTTCTTTAATTGTTTAATACCTTATCCTTTTCTATAAACTAAGGGTAATATTTGTGTTTTAAGATGCTATGGAAGAAATTAAAAAATTTTTCTTCTCTAATAGTGTCTAGTATAGAGAACTGAAATTATTCTTTTCATATGGACCTTGTTTCCGACAAACTTACTAAATTCATTAATTCTAGTAGGTCCTATGTAGACATTTGGTTTTCTGAGTATATAACAATGTCATCTGCAAATAGTGGCAGTTTTACTTTTTCCTTTGCAACTGATGCACCCTTTCTTTCTCTTGCCTTTTTACACTGGCTAGAGTCTCTTTGTACAGTGTTGCTAAGAAATGGTGATAGAGGGCACTTCTCTCTAATTCCTGATCTCAAGGAAAAACTTTCCTTAATTTAGTTGAAGAAAGATATCACATGATCTCACTCATTTGTGAAATATAATGAACAACATAAATTGATGAATAAAAACAGAGACAGAGAAGCATTGATCAGACCATCAGACCTCAGATGGAAGGCAGGGGAGGGTGAAGGAAAGGGGGAGAGATCAATGAAAGAACTTGTATGCATGCATATAAGCATAACCAATGGACACAGACACTAGGGGGTGAGGGCATGAGCAGGGCGGTGGGAGCCACTGGAGGGAGGGGGGGCATAAGGACATATATGTAATACCTCAATAAAGAAAAAAAGAAAAAAGACAGATTTTATGTAAATATCCTTTATTAGATTAAAAAATTCCTTTACATTCTTAGTTTGCTAAGAATTGTTATTATGAATAGACATTGACTTTTTCTATATTTTTATATGGTTTACTTGTCTTCCCCTTTAAAGGTGGTAAACACCCAACTTTGCCTTTGTTTAATAAATAAAGTTGATAGTGATATCTACAAGTTTTATATCTATGTTCTTGAGACTGGTCTTTTTGTTCTTATAATACCCTTATCAGGTTTTGGGATCAAGGTTATGCTGGTCTCATTAAGAGAGAGAGAGGTGTTCTCTCATCCTAATTTCCAAAACAGTTTGTATAAGATTTGTGTTATTTATAAAATGTTTACTAAATTCAAATGTGAAGCCGTCTGGGTCTGAAGACTTCTTTGTGTGAAGGTTTTTTCACTACAGTTTTAATTTCTCTGATTACTATATAACTACTTATATTTTCTATTTCTTCTTGTGTCAGTTTTGTAAGTTCTGTTTTTTCAATTTAACATAAAAATTTTTGGACCGTCCTCTTACCTCTTTAAATGTCTGAAGAATGTGTAGCCCAGTCCCCCTTTTTTATTCCTGGTATTAGGACCTAGTAATAATTCTCTTTTTTGTCCTTGAACACTTTTTGCCAAGGGGGAGGTTCTTTTAAAAAACAAAAACTTTTGGCTTTATTTTGTAGTACATTTTCCTCCTATCTCATTAAGTTCTACTTGTGTTGATTATTTTCTATCTTCTAATTTCCTTCACGGACTGTTTGAAAGGGATATTTAGAGAAAACTTTATGCTTTTCTTATTTTCTAAGTGAACTTGAAGTTATGTTCCCTAAGCACAGCTTACATTAAGTCTCATGTCTACTTCATTATGAAAACATTTTCACTGGGTACAAAATTTTAGGTTGGTAGTTATTTTCTTTCAGTACTTATGGCTGTTTTTACTGTCTTATTAATTCCTTCACTTTTGTTGACAAGTCATCTGTCAGTCTTATTGTTGTTCCTATGAAGGCAATGTCTCCCTCCACCCCCATAGCTTTTTAAGATTTTCTTATCTTTTTGACAGTTTTACTGTGATGCATATAAGATATGATTTACTTTGAACTCTCCTGCTGAGAGTTCATTGATAGTCTTAAGACTTGATATCTTTTTCACTTTTATAGATTTCTCAGCCAGTTTCTCTTTCATAGACTTCTCAGCCAGTTTCTCTTCAAATATTGCTTCCCTCCAGCATTTTCTATTTTCTCCTAAATGTTGCTATAGGCTGAATATTTGCATCTTCCCAAAATTCTTATGTTGAAACCTAATTCCCAACATTATGTTGTCAGAGGATGGGGCCTTTGGAAAGTGCTTAGGTCATGAAGGTAAGCCTTTATGAATGAGATTAATGTCCTTATAAAATAGGTCTAAGAAAGCTTCCTAGTTCCTTTTGTCATAAGAAAACAGTGAAGACACATAAATGGAACTGGAAAGCAGACCCTCACCAGACATTATTTAAATACATCTTATAAAATTATGAAAAGGTGTGTACCTGATCGCAGTTTCAGCCTTCAGAAGAGTAAAAAACAAATTTTTGTTCATAAGCTATGGTGTCTGTGGTATTTTATAGCAGCCCACATGGACAAAGACAAGGGTCTATAGTTACACAAAAGGTAGTCAGTCTCATATACTCTATCCCATATGTTTTTTGCTGTATTTTCCTTTTTCTCTCATTTCTACTTCAGTACACATCCTTGCTTCTACTATGCCCAATCTTCTCTTAATCCATCTACTGAATTCTTACATTTCACTCACAATACTTTTCAGTTCCAGAATTTCTACACGATTCAAAAGATTCCATTTCATTAATACATTTTTCTGTCATCTACTTCCTAGAACATAGTGATAGTAGTTATTTCAGACTTTGTATCTGATGATGCCAAAATCCAGATTACCAATTGATTGATTTCTTTTGAGCAAAAGCCATAAAAAAGCACTCCAAATAAGGACATGTAAGTGGTTAATAAACATGAAAAGATGCTCAAAGTCAGTGAAATAAAAATTTAAGCCACAACATACTATTTTCACACTCACCAAACTAGAAAAAATTAATACATCTAAATAGCCATTGGACATGGTGTGAAGAATAACAACAATAATATACCACTCTTGGGAACTGCAGATTTATACAACCACTCTAGAAAGTAATTTGACAATATTTTGAGTAGGAGTTGAGATGAGCAAACCCTACTAACAAAAATCCTACTTTTAGACATAAAATTTCCTACTACAGAAATTCTTACATGTTTCTACATGTCCAAAATTTTTGTGTTGTCTTATTAAAATAAAACTTGGGAAAAATATGTCTGAGAGAAGACTGGATAAATAAATTGTGGTATATTCATATGTTCAAGTTTTATAAAGCAATAAATTAACTATAGTTACTTTCATCAAAAGAGCTAAATCACAAACAATTCTGAGTCTTGGTGGTCCCAGGAAAATGATCTCATGGATATAAAATATAAAAATATACAAAAGTGAATAGTGCTATTTACCAATACTTTAAATACATCTTATAAAATTATAAAGAAAATATGGTAAGGGACCCACATCCTACCCAAAGGAGTAATAAATACCAAATTCAGAAAAGTAACTACCCTTAGGAAAGGATGCAGTTGAGAAAGGTACACAAGTTTCCAAAGCATTGATAATGCTCTGTTTCTTAACCTAGGAGGTGGGCGTTGTATAAGAATATTTTGTTCCTTTTTGGAATGTACAATATATTTCGTTAGGAAAAGTACACCAAATTGTTATATCTGGCTGAAGAGGGGTTAAAGTTACTGGTGATTTTTATTTTCTATGTTATATGGTGCTGTCAAAGTTGCAAGCAGAAAAAAATAATAAAAAGTTGATTATCATTAGGTTCCTTTATAAAACTTGAAACATTTTAATTCTAAAATGTAAGAAAAACCTTGAATTTTTAATCAAGGATCCAGCATTTAAAATAATCACACATGCACACACAAAAATTAGAGGTTAGTGAAAGAAATCCTCTCTGCTGCCAGGTGCTCTGGGTTAAAGGCTCCTCAATCAAGTGAGTATAATCTTTATTTTGCCTTGGCTGCCTATAAATCCAGAGAGGAGATGTAAACATACATACACTAGACTAAACAGCGGCTAAAAAGTGGCCACTACATACTCTCCCACTCACACATACCATGTAAGTCTGTGGGAAAAAAGCTTCCAACTAAACTAAGGAACTCAAGTAAAGTTTTCTGAAAATAACCCAGAGCTGACAAGTCAGGAGGAGGGCCTGGATGGTTTCAAGACACAGTTTTTAACCAAGACTTGGACCTCCAACTGTTTTCTTAAACAAAGATTTACATCCTATCCTTGGCTAAATTACTTATAAATTAATCAAATTAATTACTCTGAGTGGATAAGCAGGAGGCTGGACAAGATAGTGCTGATGTCAGCCAATGAAGTCTGTGTTGTTTTAACTAAATATATCAGCTTAGTTTTAAACAGATCTACTGTGCACAAATATGGTAAGGGACTCACATCCTACCCAATATCTTAGTTCTTAGTCCTGTACCCAAGGAATAAAGAGTTAATCTTAATTTGAATATGTTTAGTACAATTTAAGTATTTGTTTTGGTTTAAAAATATTTCTGTACTATATCTTCATGGAGCTGGCAGAAAAAAGAAAACGAAGTTACCCCTTAAATATCTCATAAGAGTCAGTGTTACACAATATACCAGAGGTATCAAATCCAGAATGTATGGATATCACTTTCTTGTTTTCTAAGTTATGGACCATTTTATGTGACATTTACTTATATTTTACAGTTGTCACTTACCCATTTACTAAAAAAAAAAAAAAGTTTACAACTTGGAAACAGACTTTAAAATTGTGAATCTGAAGAAAATATATTTTTCTAAATAATTAGATTATGATTTTTTTAAATTCACATACTGACTACACTAGATCACCTTTGAGTAATGGAAATCTCTGTTTAAACAGTTTTCTGGCAATAGGCACTAAGCATTAGATCTTATTTCCAAGCTTTACCAGCTGGGTTTTGTCATTAACATTTATTAACAATATAAGATATGGCTTTTGCTGTCTAATCTGTTCTCCACAAATGTTTTGTATGGCCCTCCAGAGGATTTTGCTGTGACAAATTACTGGCAGAGATTATAGTCCCGTGGCTATTCACCAGAGGCAATGTAAAATTAACATGGTACTAATCCAATTTAAACAAAAAGTTGCACAAACAAGTCTCTGAACAAAATCAGAGGATTCAATTTTACATTCAAACACCATAATGTTTTTAGTAAAACGTTTTAGGAAAAAAACTGAATTTTCACATATATGAATTGTGCCTATTTGGTAAAGTTATTAATTTTAACCTTCCAAAAACAGTTTGTGGCAAAGCACAATTCACTATGGTAATCTCAAGGTCTATTACATTTCTTCTTCAAGTATCGCATCTCAAATGTGGTCTGTAGAACATCAATGATTCCCAGTGAAGCTGAAATCTGTTTACAGAGTTGTTTCTAAAGCAGAAAGTTTGTGGGACAAGGAATAGAATTGGTCTGTAATAAAGATCACTGCACTCAAAGAATGAGACTATTTGTTTTCATGAAGTACAAGTTTAGAGTTGAACCACTAATTTAACATTGTTTTCTTAATACTCTTACAATAACTCAAGAGAAAGACATCTGAAATTTTGTGATCCTATTAGAAAAAAATAGCTAAATTACTTTGTCAATGGTTTTTAGGCAAGAGGGCAGAAAATAGAGTAAATAGGAAATGATGAAGACTGTAAATATATCAGGATGCATATTAGTAAGGAGGGTTAATCAGATGGACACATTTTATTCTAAATCTACTTTTAGAGGAGGCTCAAAAAGCCACGAACTTGAAGGATTCTATTCAGAATATTATTTGTTTACTTTCTTTTAAAAACTACCTCAGTGAAAACAATGCCATTTGTCAATATACACGTATGAATATATCTTAATCAGCTTACTCAAAGTAAAAAGGTCTTGGGTGGATATTTCTTAATAAGAAACATGACACTCTGATGAAATTACTCTTTCAATAATTATTGATTACTCATTTCTATAAAGGAGATGCCCTAATCAGCAACTGACACGTTTCAATCTTTTCATTACTAGTTTTGGTAATGCCATACAGTTATCATTACATTAGTTTCTTCTCCTTCACTCTGCAACTTCTTCAATAAAAGGCACTATCTTCCCCATCTACTCTTTATTTTATAACTTTATTTCAAATTTAATAGTGATACTTGAGACATTGTCTTTGAAACATTTCTCCCTTAGGCTTGAGTGACAAAATAGAACAAGCAGTTGTCTTCTTGTTTTTCTAATATTTTATCTTCCTTTGCATTTCTCATCAACCTGCTATATTCTTGTTAAATATCAGCTAAACATGAAGTTCTCGGGGAGAAAACTGCTGTATCTAGAGCATCTCCAGTGAGCAAGGTACAGACTAGGCCAGCCGTGGGCAAACTACGGCCCGCGGAGCCGAAGGAGCAGAGGATTCTCTTGCTCTCCCCTCCACTCCTTCACCAGCACCCCAAGATGAGAGTGCCAGCATGGTCAGGTTGCTTTTGTTCCGGCCCTCCGGTCCAGTTTAAGAACCCATTGTGGCCCTCGAGTCAAAAAGTTTGCCCACCCCTGGACTAGGCTCTCAATAAGTACTTGCTAAATGAATGAAAGGATGAACAAATGAAGTAACTGTAGATGTTTCTTTAGACTCAATGCACTCTCATCTCTCTATACTCCAACTTTAGGGAGCATACCATCTATTGACTCTTGCATATCTGCATATTTAATCCTTACATGTGGGGTGTGTTTTTTCCTTCTGTGCAATTTTCTACAGAACATTAAAACTACCATCCAAATACAAAATAGTCATTATTCAAACAATATCCTATCTGATTCCTTAATATTCAAACTATCAGTATATCCTACCCGACTTGCTTACTGCTATCTATAATAATAAAAGGGTAACATACTAATTGGACCGGACGTCATTCTGGATGTCCTTCCTAGCAAAGCCAGGGCTGGAAGGAAGCCAGCCCAGGTCCCAGGCGCCTGCGGGGAGTTGGTGCCAGCAGCCGGAGGAAGGAAGGTCTGCTCTTGCATGAATTTTTGTGCATCAGGCTTCTAGTTACTACCGTGTTTTCCCGAAAATAAGACCTACTTTATGGAAACATAATACATCCCCTGAAAATAAGACCTAGCACATCTTTGGGAGCAAAAAATAATATAAGACACTGTCTTATTTTCGGGGAAACAGGGTATATAAAATCCTCCTGTTCTCTAAACTTAAAATTTTAAAACTCTTGGTGCTCATCATTTCTTTGAACAGCTAGTCAAAAATATTTCCAATATTTGTTCTGTTCATCAATATCCAAAACTATCTAAATTATGTGCCCATCTCATAGCAGCACAATTTACAATAGCTAGGACTTGGAAACAGCCTAGGTGCCCGTCAGCAGATGAATGGATCAGAAAACTATGGTACATCTACACCATGGAATACTATGCTGCCATAAAAAGGAAGGAATTCTCATCATTTGCAGTAACTTGGATGGAATTGGAGAGCATCATGCTGAGTGAAATAAGCCAGTCAATGAAAGAGAAACACTACATGACCTCACTCATTTATGGATATTAAAGATCATTATAAACGAATGAACAGAAAGATTGATATAGTGACAGTAAAACAACAGGCAGTCTGTCAAATGACAGCGGGGGGGGGGGTAGGGAGATCTGGGGGAGATAAGAGATCAACCAAAGGACTGGTATGCTTGCATATAAGAATAGCCAATGGACACAAAACTCTGGGGAGGGAGGGCATATATTGGGGGGGGGGGGCAATGATAAGCTATGTATACAGATAATACCTTAATAAAAATAAATAAATAAATAAATAAATAAATAAATAAATTATGTGCCCATCAACTAAAACCAAAACACTACACAACAGCTTTATGGCTCATCTCCTTTCAACAATTACCATTTATTGAACACATACTACTTACTAAACATTGTATTAAATGTCTAAGTCCACTTATTTAATTCTCAGAACAACCTGTGAGGAAAAATTTTACTGAACAAATGAGAAGACTAATCAGAGAAGTTAAATTATCCCAAGTTGCAGTAGTTAAGAGACAAAGCCAAGACATAACCCAGCTCTCTTAACTCCAAGACCTTATTCTTAACTATATATGCTTCCTCTGATAGAATGTGTATTCTGTTATTTTTAACATCTATTCTCATTACATTATCTGCTTGCTCCTAACTCCACAGACTTCTCCCTATAATACTATGTATAACCTAAATATCTCGGCATCATGACTCTATATTAGCTTCTTCTCTACAAAATGGCTTTGATTTTCATTATCAGAACTAGTTTATCTAATAGCTAACAATACCATTTGGCTAGGATATGCCAAATCATGACTTCTTCTGTGTCAACATTCTGTCAGCAATCCCTAATGTCTTCCACAGTTCACTTTCTTCTCCTGGGAATTTGTTCATTATTTAGCTTCTATGGAATGAAGCCATAACATTATAAAGGGGGAAAAACTCAAGCCTGGACTCTGGTCAAATGGTTACAATCCTAAACTCTATCACTCAGTATCAGTGTGATTGTGTGCAACTAACTTCTCTAGGTCTCAGTTTCTTTTATGTATAACATGGGAATAATAATATTACTTACTACATAGGGATCTTGATTACGATGAAATGAAAGACATGAGGCACAACACCTAGCATATAACGAGACTAACTTTAATGCTAACAGCTCTATCAGTATTATTATAATTAACCTCCTCTTTTTCTCTAGTTATTTCCTTTGCCAGTTTCCCTTTCTCTTTCTTAAACATAAGAATTCTAAATGCCATCAGTCAAAGCAATCACCTTTGCAAAGGATTCTTTCATCTGTTTTTAAGCCCAATCACCCTCCCAACATCAGATTCACAATTCTGTTTGCTGAATTTTTCTGGAAAAATTAAAATCTCCAGACTTGCAAGTCTTACCCCTTTCCCACCATCAATTCTTTGTCTTAATAACCACATTTGCGATACTCTGCAGCCCAATCAGGTATAGTGTGCTACACAGAATCTACCAAAACATATCTTTTAAAAGAATCTCTCATCCTTTCCCCACTGCTACCACTTAAGTTCCAGTCCTTACTTCCTGAAATGGCCTCTAAAATGGCCCTCCTCTGATCTCCAAGAGGCACACTGAATTCGTGTCTGTTAAAATCATTCTAGCCACTGTATTTGTAACACCCCCATCTCCAACCTGCTACATTCCTAAATCACAACCAGTTCCCTAGAGGCCATCTCAAATGCATTATCTTCTATGACACCTTTTCTAAGTCCCATTAAATACATGTACACTGTATGGCTCTTTTTAGGGCTCTTAATATTAGGCAGCAAATGTTATATTTATAGTTTTCTTCCCTATTACTACATTGTAAGTTCTCTGAGAGAAAGACTTTTGTTTTATTTATGTTTATAAATCTAGGGCAGTACCTTGACTATAGGAGACTCCCAGTACAAAATATTATTCACTCATCTATCCTCAGTCTTGTGAACATATAAAAATTTACTGTTGTTAATATAGTAGTCCCTCCCTTCTCTGTGGTTTTGTTTTCAGTGATTTCAGTTATTCATGGTTAGAGTCCAAAAAAATTAAATGGAAAATTCCAGAAAAAACACACACCACAATTAATATATTTTAAACTGTCCACTATTCTGAGTCGTGTGATGAAATTCCATCTGTTCTAACTCTACCTCACCCAGAAGGTGAATCATCCCTTTGCCTAGCATATCACACTGTGTATGCTGCCCCTCACTAGTCACTTAGTTATCAGGTCAACAGTTGTGGTATTACAGTCTAGTGTTCAAGTAATCTTAATACTATAGCCTATTACCTATTCATTCACCTCACTGCCTCTTATCACATAGGCACTGTATCTTCTCACATCACCACAAAGTGAATAGAATACAAGAAGATATTTTGAGAGAGACCACATTCACATAACTTTTATTACAGTATATTGTTATAAGTGTTCTATTTTATTAGTTATTGCTGTTAATCGCTTACTATGCCTAATTTGTAAATTAAACTTTATCATAGGTATAGGGGAGAAAATAGTATACAGGGATGGGCAAAATAGGTTTACAGTTGTGAATATGCAAAACAGAAATCTTATTCTTATATAATTATTATATTATTTTCCATATTAACAACTATAAACCTATTTTTGCCCAGCCCTGGATATAGGGCTCAGTGCTGCTATCTGTGGCTTCAGGCATCCACTAGGGGTCTTGGAATGTAGCCCCATGATTAAGGGAGAATTAATATATTATTTTATACTTAAAATCACAACTCACCTAAAAGCTATGTTAGCATAATTTTATTTATTCTTATGCAGTTTAGTACATGAGAAGAAGGTGGCAAGCATTTAGTACAATATCACAAAAATATTTAATAGCATTTGATGTTTGTGGAGACATATAAATCTGAAAGACCTTCTTTATCAAATTTCATTTAGAATGAAACTGACATTAAAGAAAAGCAAAACTTCTAAGGATCAATATTGGTTAGCTTTAGGTCAAAGTAGATTTTTTAAAATTTTGCTAATGATTTATTTTATCTTAATCATTTGAAGAAATTATACCTAAAATTAAGATATATTTCTCATGAAGCTAATAGCATATGCTATCTATGGGGGGGGGGGGGGGAAATGTAAAAATTCAGATAAGAATTCAGGAAACTATCACTTTTAAACTCATAAAATTATGCAAATATTCCCTGTGATTCCTTCCTTAATTGAATAAGTTACCTCTGTCTTCCTAGGAATAACATTTAAAATATGTTCTTAAATTTGAGAACATGTTCAATTTAAGTTATCCTGAAAATTTTCCCCTCAAATGAACTCGCAATAGAAAGAAATTAATACTGAAGAAAAGAATGGTAGTTATATAAGTAAAATAAATTATCCAATTTCTTCTGAGAAAGAGGATAGTTAGCAATTAAAGAAAATAGCCTAAAAGTTTAAAATTTTAATTTAAGAAAAGGAAGATCTTATATAACACACACACACACACAAAAAGCCCCAATCTCAAAAATAGCCCTGGAGATTTAAATGCAGGCTTTTATCTGACATAACAGGTATTGCCAAATATGCAAACTTGTAAAGAATCAAGGGAAAAGGGCATAAAAAGAATAATCCATCATTAGTTATAAACTACATACCTGTTTAAGTCTGGCGAGTTCTTTCAAAGCTCGTCCCCATTGCTGCTTGTAATGCAGTTTAGATTTAGTTGCAGATTCCAACTTTCTTTCAAGTTCAACCTAACAGTGATTAAAATCATATCAAGTGAAACACTATACCACTGTGTACAATCACTGAAAGATAATATATACAAAGAGTCTGGCTTAAGAAAAGAGTTTATGTAGTGTAACATACGACATCATCTAAAACTGTTATATAATTTACTATAAATATTATGGCACATGAACATTTTCTTGTTTAAAATATAGTCGTATTTTTACTGCCTAACAGCCTATACTAAAAGGAACTGAATTAGTCTTAACCTCCAGACAGTTACTATAAATGTATTTAAAACGTGTATATTGCATAAAGATAGAATGAAAAATACCTTTTTTTTTTTTAACATAAAGCAGTTCTGTTAACATTTCAATTTACTTGGTTCTCTAAATCTTAGAAAACAAAGTATTCCTTTTGGAGGCCTCTCACTATGTGGAATTTTGTCTTATAACAAAGAAAGCTATTAGATTCTTTTATAACTATATTTTGGAAAAAATCATAGATAGAATGCAGTTTACTAAGGAAGAGGACAAAGTGAAAAAATATTTTAAGAATGATAAAATAAACCAAATGAAAGACAAATAATGCTCCTAGTAACACTTATCTAACATTTATTTTCTATTTTTCCTCAAATATATAAAGAAAAACATGAAAGTGATTCAATTAAAAAAAATAAGGTTATTTATACTTCCAGCAGGCAATCTGTTGTGCATGAACTGAAGCCAACTTGGCTATGTTTTGGAATGTCCTCTCTCAGTGTTTCAACCCAAGTACCAAACAAATTGATGTAGCCAACAGACAGTTTTACTAGTTAAGTGACAATGTAATAATGGGCCTGAATTAGAGTAAAATACTGTTACTCTAAACTGGCCTAACTTTTTTTTATATGAAGTCGGCCTTTTCCCATACAATTCCTAATGTTTTACAGAAAAATAAAACTAAAGACACTATCCAAAAATTCAAACTGCAGAAAACTCATGAAAATAAAATGAAAGGAAGAGCAGATTGCCAAATTCCCTTCACAAGAGCCCAGAACATTCTCTGCAGTAATATACGACTTAATGGAGTCAAGGTCTTTTCTGCTTTACAAATCCCTAGTGCTTGGATTTAAATGTGTTGACATTTCACAACTAGACTCATGCCTCTTAAATTGAATAATACACTAAGATTGTCAAAGATGATCTCTTCCACTTACACCTAAAGATTTATACATATTAGTTGGTAATTTAACAAGGACATATGTCACAGGAATAGGAAAAATCATTTTATAGCTGTGAGGTAAAAAAGTAGCCTTCAGCAATAAAAGTGATCATGTCCATAGGTCTTAGGTGGGCCCAAGGCTGAGGGTTAGGACAGGGATGAACTAGAGCAGGCGTGGGCAAACTACGGCCCGCGGGCAGGATGGCTGTTCCAAACTATTGAAATAAAATTTTTAAAAAAGACCGTACCCTTTTACGTAATGATGTTTACTTTGAATTTATATTAGTTCACACAAACACTCCATCCATGCTTTTGTTCCGGCCCTCTGGTCCAGTTTAAGAACCCATTGTGGCCCTCAAGTCAAAAAGTTTGCCCACCCTTGAAGAGGGATTACTTATGACTGACTTCATCAGAAAAACCTGTCTGGTGGTTACACTGGTTTTGCCAGGATTATCAAAATAATTCACATTTGCATAGTTACTCAAACTAATTTAAGACACATTTGCATAGTTACTCAAACTAATTTAAGACACATGTATAGTCAATACATATAATTTCTTAACAAATAAAAATACTATAGCTAGCAAATCTGAGACACAAACCTCACTTTTCTGATTTATTTCTATACCAAATCAATGATTAGAAACTTTTTAAGAATATAGATGCTTCTGTAATTCTAAATAGATGGACCCAAGTCCAAGAAAAATGCACACAAGTTAAGGACCCTTATTGAGAGTAAATTTGAGGCTTGGGGAAGCATTTGCACTGATATGTCATATAGATTTCTCCCTTAAAATATTTCCAGCTTTATTCTTTTATATTCCGAAGCCATTTCTTTAGCTCAGGCTTTTCTCTTGTCTCCTTAGCCTCAAATCTATTCACAAACCTTGCAAACCACTATTAGATCAATTCACTCTCTACTAAATAATCTACAGTAGCTGCTTCTTGCCCATAATATTGAGCCTAAACTCTTCTGCTAGATTTCAAGGCACTCCAAAATATTTCCATACTACTTGCTCAACCTACTTCTTGGTATTCCTCAACAGGAAATTCTTTATTCCAACCACCAGGTTGGGGTCCCCTCACACCCCAAATTACTTCTTCAGCCTAATAAGTCTTTATTTTTCTTCTCTGCTAACTTAAACTTCAGGTTAAGTTTAAATACTACCTTGACCCAGATTTTTTAAAACTACTATATTCTGAACACCAAATAATTTCTCTTTTCTGAACCGCAAAACATTTCTATTACATTCTCTGGTATTTTATTATACACATTTGTTTAAGGCTCTCTGAGCCATTTCTCCAACTTTATTACAAGCTTTTTTCTTTTCTTTCATTTTCCCCTTTGTCCCAGAAGTAAATACACAGTAGATACTCATCAAATATTCTTAAATTTTACCTTCAACTTATATACCTCCTACTGAATTACTATATACCTCCTACTTTCCATATGTTATTTTTAAAAGTTCCAATTATTTTTAAGCAATCTAAAAGATATTTCCTAGCTAAAAGCAAATATATTCACTTCTTACATATTAAATGGAATCAAGAATTGAATGTAGTAAAAATGTACCTTAATTTATTTTTAGGCCATTTCAGTCAAAATGGAAAAATCTGGGTTAGACTGAAGAGAATGGGTAATCACAAAAGAAAAAAAAAACTCATATATAATCACAAGATAATAGACTTAATCAGATACTTTTCACTATGTCTTCCTTTTTGTACTTTTATGTCTTTGTTACTATTTAAGAAATAAGATCCTGCCCTCTTCTGGCCCCCAAAAAATTTACAAAGAACTTTCAGAACAGCGGAGAAGTGGGGCCAGGGAGCAACTTGTTTTACTAGGCAATGAAAGATGCTGAATGAAATCATTAGGTCTTGGATTTAATGATTTATTATGCATTTCCTCCCTCTCTCAAATTCATGGTGCTGTTTATATTTTTAATATTTAGTGATCTTTACTTTTTTTTGTAGAAGTGTAGTTGGAAGGAGTTTTAAAAATCACTTAAATTTATTTATACAGTAGATATTATCTAGTCTATATTTAGAAAAGATAAAAAGTTAACAGTTCTCCAATTTTGAGATATTTGGTCTCTGAATTTCCCCAAGTAAAATGGAAATATTCTTTGACATCTACTTAACAGCTCGAGGAAAGTGATGAGATACTATTTGAATGCTTCAGATATCTCTGGTAAGTACCACAGAATTCATATTTATAAACACAGAAATACTTTAGTACTTGATTTTTCATAATAGGGGAGGAAATGGCTAACTGGATTCAAGTTCACTGGTAGAGAAATGAGAAGGCCAAACATGGAGAATGAAATTGCCTACCTATGTAAAGCAGGACCAATAAGACTTTGCAATTATGTAGATGTGAGGTAAGAAGAGGAACCAAGAAGAGCAAGGCAATTGATAGGCTGCAGAACCACTAGAAGAAACCAGTTACAACACTTCAACAGATTTTCTTTTCCACACTTATTCCTAGCTCCACATTTTCTAGACATTCATGCTTTTTGCCTCTTGGTGTTTCTTTTTTCAAAGACTAATAACCATCAGTTTCTCCCTGCTATTAATTTCTTATCCATAAGCTTTTCTCAACATTGCAGTCCCATGGGCTCATTTTTTTCAATGCCACATTTAACACTGTAATTTGGCTTATTAAAAGGTAGTGGCTTAAACTGTCAAACCCATGACCTTTCCTCAACCATTCTTGACTTTCCTTCCATTCATTAGAGATTACTTTTACTGCCTCATTTTAAAAACTCCTTTTTGGGTGCCACGCTAGACTGCATTTATTACTTCTCTAAATCATGTTAGCCTTCTTCCCTGACTCCTGCTTTTTGTCTATGAAGCTGAACTTTCCTTTTAAGTTATATTTTCAGTTTTCCTTACTAAATGCTCCTTGAACAATTTCATCTAATTCTAAGAATATTACTTTATTCAAATGACTCCCAAATCTGTATGTCTAACCTATTTCTCTCTTCCTACCATTATTTTCTCATTATTAGTGAATTTCTCCACTTAGTCTGCTAAAATCTCAAACGTAGTAGGTCTAGAATCAGAATTCTCTTTAAATTCTACCAAAAGTTCATTAAAATTCATTTCTATTAATATTTATTAAGCTAATTTACAAATTTGAGCATAACCTCTGACTTTCATTTACAGATAAAATACAAATTCTTTAATTTAGCATCTAGGGTCTTCCCGAATTTTATCAGTCTTGTTTTTTATTTTGAAACCACTACTAAACTGGTTAAACTCTAGGTTCTAGTCAAGCTATTTTCCAAGTATGCAATGACTTTTTAATCTCAGCAAAATACCTCTCCTAGGAATACCCTCACCCACATACTTACCTGGCGTATAAGAGACTGGGCGTATAAGACGACCCCTAACATTTCCACTAAAAATACAGAGTTTGTTATATACTCGCCGTATAAGACTACCCCCCACTTGGAGGCATATTTTTCAGGGTCAAAAAGTCGTCTTATACGCCGGCAAATACGGTATTTAAAATTTCACCTGTCCTTTGGGTTCCTTTTCTTTGTTTTACTTAATGTGTAAATTGCAGAATTTACTTGGTTTTCCTTTTGCAGTAATAGCATTTATTAAGAGAAAGTGAGATGGCACTTGATACCATTTGCCTTTCACTATAATTATTTGGGTAAGTTCTTATTTCCTTTTGTAACTTATATGACTCTACCCTGAACATTTTTGAATCATTCATAATAGCATAGTGTCATAAATAGTACACATCTTTGCTGGTTAATGAAAAATCAATTTTATCAATCAGCATCCTGCCAAAAAACCAGAAATCACTCTAGGCCATTTAATATAGGCATCCGGTTATACTTTTAATGAAAGACACCCGAACCAAGGAAACATCAGAATACTTCAGTAAAATGTTACAGTGTATATGTGTCATCAATGACTTCATAAGTTGATCATTAGGACTAGTTAAGTCGGTATAAATTGACATGGGTACCTTTTCCAAGGTGAGAAGGCTTATTTCAGATTGTAGGCGGATTTCTGGTTTGTTGCTTTGCTGGTCCTTGAACTGCTGGAACTCTTTTTCCAAAATCTTATACTTATTTTCAGCATCATTAAGCTGTATTTAAAAAAACAAGTATTACAGCCATTTAAAAAAATATATATGTCAAGTTTAATATTACAGAATTCAACAATCCCATTTTTTCTTATTCTAAACAAAGATCTCTAGTAACCCTAAAAATTTAGTAAATCGACTGACAATATACAAAAACTTTTTTTTAAGAGTACAGAATTTCTTATAAAACCAGTATCATGAAACCATTTTTGTTAAATTATAAAAATACTGACACTTAAAATGTTACATGTAAGAAAAGATTACAAATATAGCCAATTATCAATGAAAAGTTTAATTTAAATACAGTATTTATTCTTAAAATTAGATATTATATGAATTTCATAATTCAAACTCTATTACAATTTAAGGTAATTTAAAGATTATTTGACCCAACCCCTTCATAGTAATATTTTTTCCTACCATTCAGGGCCATCCCATCACCATTGCTTGCTTTTGCAACTTTATCTTAAATGAGATCTCCATAATAGCAATCATATTCATATTCACAGCCACTAATGTGATCTGAACTGCTCTGAAAGCTGTTCTTCATGTCAGAATTTACTGAAAACTTTGGAGGCATTCATCATACATATCTAATCTACAATGCAATTTTTTAAGAAAGATAAGCTTAATATTTAACATTTAACAGCTTGTTCTCTTCTCTCTCTCTTTTTAGCAAATATTTATTAAGACCTAATTATTCGATAAAGACTAGCTGGACTCTAGGTATACAGATTACAAATCAAAACAGTTTTATGGAGTTAACAATATGACACTGATTGACTTATCACACTAATGAAAAGAACAAAACTGCTCTAACATGTCATAAAGAAAAAGAATGAGAGAATACTATCCTATGAAATTATATAACAAAAACGTAGGGAAATTGTCCCTGCTCCCCGAGTCATTGATGCTTTAGCTGAAACGGAAGGATGAGTGCAGTTCACCAGGCCCAGAATAAGTAGCACACACAGAGATCCTATGGTGAACTCAGCACGCTTGAGCACCTGAATGGAGACCAGTGAGGCTGGAGAGTCCAGGGCAAAGGTGAGAAAGAGAGCAGGCTGGTTCCAGGCTATTCAGAGGCTTGTAGGGCGAGGTAATTATTCTGAGCAGTGAGGTGACATTGAAAAGTTTTACAGGAGGATGTCATGATTCCCAAATGTTAAAAATATCACTGATTGCAACAGGAAGAATAGAAATAAAGAACACTTATTGCAAGCATGTTCCACAAGTTTGACATGCTTGACTTGACAGAAAACTCAAGCATGGATGGATCATACTGGGTTTTAAATGACTTTAGACATCCAATTAGAGATATCAAAAAAGCAATTAGATTTATTGGTCTAAGTGCAAAGGAAAAGTCTGGGATATAAATGTGAAAGTCCAAGAGGTACAGATCGTTTCCGTTCCATGGACATTAACAAGGTTGTTTAGTACTAAGCAAGCTTTGCACTTGAAGGAGGTCTAACATTTACTAAAAGAAAATTAGCCTGCAAAGGAGCCTGAGGGATGGTCAGAAAAGGAAAACAAGGACAAGAGTGTTGTTGTCAATAAGTCTGAATAAGATAAGAATGAAAAATGCCCCCTGAATGTAGTGACCTCTTTGACAACTGGCTGGTTGGAGCAATGGGGATGGGTTGTGGGAGGTGAGTATAAGGTGAAAAATGGAGAGCAGAGACAAGTCTCTCATGAAATTTGATTCTTAACTGAATTCAGTCCAGTGATATGAAGTTTATGCATGTTTGCTAAAAGATTTATCAGAAAATAATTTTAAGCTGAGATTTATCTGAAATATAGTATAATGTCATGCAAATAATCATAAGGAAAGAAAAATTATTCTAATATGGTCCTTAGCTTTGACTTAGGAAGAGGATCCAACTTAAAGTATATTTGAAGCTCTGCAATGAATATTAATCATCCAAATTACTGTGAGTTTTTATAACATTTTAGTGAACTATATCAATTATTTCTAGATGCAAATAAACTCTTAAGTATAAAGAGATAACAGGTATTTTATCCAACCTGCTGCTGAAGTCGGTGTTTATCCTCTTCCAGCTGCTTGATCTTTAACCTTTCCAGTTCTACTTGGTGAACACAATCTTCCTTGGCCCTACGGATAGAGTTCTGAAGTTCTTGCAGGTTCTGTTCACGTTCTGATTTCAGTTCCCTTTTTTCTCGTTGAAGCTTAAAACAAGTGCATCTTTAAGAGGCTGGCCTATTATGAGCTACATTATACTGTTCAATATTCTATTATCCATATATATAGTCAAATGTTCAGAATATTTATATTATTTTCAGTCATTTAATTCTAATATACAAAAATCCATGTATGACCTCTATAAATTCAACCTAAAATGTCCTAATCACTTAAAATTCCCATTTAAATAAACCCATTTTAATATGTAGGCAATTACACCCAAGTTCCTTTTCTTCTTTTAGAAATGTTTTATTTTTGCCCATTCACACAGAAGACAACAGCTTCTAAGTTTTAGGAACAAATATACATTTTATTTGGGTTTAAAACATCTAAATCAAATCTCAGAGTATGAATAAAGATAAGGTTAGGACGATATGCTAAGAAAACTTTAAGTTTATATACTCCTTTCCTACCCAAATTTGTTTCTTAATGTGGAAGAATTTAATTATTTTTAAACAACTTTTACAATAATTTAAAAAAGTATTTAGGGTAAAATTTAATAGGACCTAACAAAAATGTTAACTAAGCCTAGTACTCGTTTGTTTTTGGATCTAATCTTTAATGGGCAAGAATGTAGAATATTTTCTTCTTACTGAAAAAAAAAAATCATGATTCTAGACCCCTGAATCTATGCTACATTTCCTCTCTTCTCTAGGTAGCGTAACTATCCATTTAAAGTTTAGATAATGGGAAAGCTAACCAAATATCTCCACTATTGCAGAAGTCAACCAAACTGGCTGAATAATAGTTAACCATTTCAAACAATAAGCATTTTCTATTCCTCAAATAAAACATTCTTTACCCAGTTGAAGAGTTTTCTCCATAATATCTGGAAGACAATTTCTCTGTGATTTTATACAAGTACAAAGAAAAAAGACATGAAGACCCGCCTGTGTGGCTCAGTGGTTGAGCGTCGACCCATGCACCAAGAGGTAACTGGGTTGATTACAAGTCAGGGCGCACATGCCTGAGTTGGGGAGGACATGCAGGAGGTAGCTAATTAATGATTCTCATAAATATTTATCTTTCCCTCTCCCCTCTTCTCTAAAATCAATAAAAATATCTTTTTTAAAAAGGAATGAATGATATTATCCTAGCATGGATTCTGTGAAATAAGGTATTTGATAGACAAATACAGTACCTCTGATTCTGTAATGGCCAGCTGGTGCTCTCTCTTCTCTAAATCAATTAGGGTTTTTTGAAGTTTTCCTTCCAGAAGAGTATATTCAGCCACCTAAAATAATAAAAGCTACCTTATCTTTTTTCCCAAACTCAAAACAATTTAAAAAATACATATACAAGACACTATCATTAAATTTATTCCTTCCCCCCTTCAATTTCTATACACGTTACTACCTTTTTCTTTACTAGTGATTCTCTCTCTCGATCCCTTTTCTTCCACTCTTCTGCAAGAGCTTGCATATGTGCTAGTTCTTTCTGCTTTAGCTACAAAAAAAGAAAAGTAAAGTCAGAGGAAAACCCTAAATATTTCAAGTAAACAAATCAGTTGTTTTCAGTTAAAAATTAAATGATCACTGATATGTTTATTTCAGGTGTTCTATTTTATTTATTTTTTAAAAGATGCCTGAGACAAGTAGTACCTACATAATTCAAGGGAGTACATGGTAAGCTGTATTTTCTAACTCTCTTGTTTAGAGATAGATAATTCCATGTTCCAGGAGGGTATACTAAATGAGGACCAGAATGAAAAGAAATCTTCAAGTCAATCTCTGAGCTGTAACCTTCAGTTCTAATTTGCTTAAGATCATAGACAAAGTTGAGGGAATCCTTCTGAGTGGCTTCTGGGTATTTTTTTATTCTCAATTTTTCTTTAGGCATAAGGTATTTTTGATATCCAAAGGGACTAATAAGGGACCATGGAGCATAGTAAAAGCATAGTATGGAGAAGGAAAAACATACTAAAAAAATTTAAAAAGAGGCTTAAAATAACTTGTAAAAGGTAACCTGGTTTTCAAAAATGTCTTCTTGCCTCTCTTTCCACATTTCTAGCTCAAGTGCTGCTTTGTACTCTAAGGTTTCGCGAGGCTCTGTCTGGACTTCTGAAGGACAAGGTGCAGGAGGAAGAGAAGATGAGTTCTGTTGTACAGCAATTAAACCCTAACATGAATACAAAAAGCATATTGAAACAAATACACTCACACACATACACATTAGATCCATTTTTAAAGAATAATTTTAAAAATTCAATGATATTTACCTGAGATGAATCAGAGACAAAAACCTCACGTGTTTTTAATATTCCATAATCTTCTAGAGTCATGGTGTAAGAAAGATTTATTATCCTGTTATTTGACCTACAAATGAAGTCAGAAATATATTGAAACTCATGGAAACATTTTATATTATTCTCCCTCTATGTCTCCAACACGATAGCATTGAGTAGACATTTCCTGTATCTGACGTTTGCTACTGAAACTGCAGCAGCTTCTATGGGCTTCAAGACCTTCCATATATACTTTGATTTGATCACAAACACCCTATTAAATACATACCTATGTTACTATAAAAGGACCTATAAGAGCTATGGATTACTTGGAAAAATTGAGAAATTTTAATCTCCCTGCTTGTAACTTATTACTGCTGAAATTTACTTACTTTTCTTCCTGTTTTATGTATATGTAAATACACATGTAATCATGCACATTAAGTCCATAACCATTTTGTCCTCTTTATATCAAGATCATTTCGTCATGTCATAAATATTAATTCAAAAATGTAACTTTTAATGCCTGTAAAATGTACTAAACAATTTATGTAGTAAAATAAACTTAATTCCCCTATTCTTGACTATATACAGGTTATTTTGAGTTGTTTTTCTACTTTTCTTGGAATAAACACATTTGTACATAAATCTTCTGCGGGATATGAGGATTGCCTCAGGCTAATTTCTATAAGTAGGATAACTATTTTTATTGATATGAGTACCTCCCTGTAGTAGTAATTAAATAAAAACAAAGTGTTAGAAAAAAATAAAACCTTGGCAATAAAAAAACCATGGCTTTGTCTAAATCAAATATATCCTATAAACCCTTGGTCAAACAAAACTTTAGGAGTTCTAATTGTGAAGGATCCTTTCATTAATCAACTAATCTCACAGGTTTTAAAAGAAATTAAAGTGTAATGAAAAGCACTGCCACATCTGAAGTTTTCACTTGGGTAAATCTAAAACTTCTTAGTCTACAGAGCAAGGCAATAAAAGTTAACATTCACAACAAATGGAATTAAAATAACTTCAAATAGTAAAGGATTTGATTATTTTCATTACATACTACTATAACAGCGCTAATTTTTAAGAGAGATTTTTCAATAACTGGAGTTGCAACAAAGAATTTTCATTTACCTGGAATATCTGGTTCTCTAAAACACCTGTTCCCAGATCTTCCAAGTAAATAAAAATTTTACTAAACCTTCATTCTCTGGAAGTGGCTATTGATGGGGAAGTGTAAGGGAAGAAATTTCAATAAAACTTTTAGATTTCAGCTTTTTAATTAGCCTGATTTCCTTCTACTTTCTTACTATGCTTTAAAAATAAAGGCATGTTGTATTAAAATATCAAACAATTTAAATTTCTCTTGTTAAATTTTTTAAAATTATGCAACAAATATATTTGTCTGAAATATGTGAACTCTAGCTTTTCACTGTGACAATGAATTTCAGGGCCAAAACACACACACACAAAAAAAAAAACCAACCACCACAATTGACTGAAGTGCAAAGCATCCTCAGTCTTCAGCAATAAGGTAAAAGTTAAAATATTTTTTAAGTAGAAAAAGTCATTCCCAATGTAAAAAAATGTAAAAATACATTGTAATTTTTACATTAAATCAGGAAAGGCAAGGGGGGTGGGTAGAAAGTGATAACCCACTTATATGCATTTATGCATAACCCACAGACACAGACAATGGGGTGATGAAGGCCTGGGGTGGAGGGATGGACAGGCTAGGAGTCAATGGGGTAAAAAAGGGGACATATGTAATACTTTTAACAATAAAATTTTTAAAAAATTGAATTTAAAATTGTCAGTCTACACAGAGGAGAGGGAAATAAATATTCACCAGTCTGAGTAAATATTACAGTACTATAAGAGCATAGTTTCTTAACTTTGTGAGGGTATAATGGGTATCAGAAAGTTAAAGAGCAAACTAGGATATTGTTCCCACAGGTCAAGAAAGATCAGAGAAAAAATGATATGAAAAGATAGTTACAGCTAATGAGAATTAAAAAGCAAAGCTAAGTTCAATTTTGCAAAAGGCATTACCCTTGAGCTGCTATAATAGGCACACTTTCACTGTAAATTTGACGCCAACACTGTTCACCATTAGAACCTAAAAAGCGACTTTTTTCTGAAGATAAGATGTTTGAAAGCTGGATTCTAGCGATTCCCAGAAGTAAATCTTTACTCATTTTATCCTTGTGCCATAATTCAATCAGCAATGGAATCCTGAGGAAGAGAAAAACACGTATCCATACCTTTCAACTTTGAACAAAGTCTTTTTTGGAGTAGAATCTTTGAATTTACTTAAGGTAGTCAATTATGTGTTTGTTACTGGAATGTAAATGCTCAATACCATACATAACAAACAGAAAATTCAATTACATCTTCTACACCTCTTTCTATCCAATAAAGAAAACCTTCAAACACTACTAGTCCCACAAATAAATTTTAATTATCCTTCATTCTTCCTTTTAAAATATACATTTTAAATTTTGATACTCTGAGCATGTAAAGTGACACTTGACAGAACTCATTTTCCTTATATTTCAAGTAGTTGAACCGATACCTCCATTTCATATAAATGAAAAAATAGAAATAAAATAATATAGTCATTCTGTGAATCAGCAATAAAAAGGAGTAAAACTACTTTTCAAAGTTCCTTCATTACTTATACTGTTTTAACAAAGTTCTAATATCTAAGCTTAGGCAAGTAAGATAAAACTTTGTGGCAGAAGCACAAATGTCACAAACTTTATTAGTATATTTGTTTCTAGATTCTCAAATGCATAAACTGCTATGGATTTAAACCTATAGGAATTCCTTTTGTTTATAAGATACAAAATTAAGAGCTGACTTGAGAAGATAATATCATACACATAGTGCATATATTACCTTAAGAAGGTATCTTGCAGCTGATGAGGCATAGTTGCAAAATCAAATGCACAGTAAGATTGGGGAAGAAAAACTTCCATGTTTTTCCGAACTTCAACAGGAGGATTAGTCATAATAGGAGCTGCACTTCCAAAAAATGGATATGAGTACCTAGAATTTCAGAATAACAAAATCTCAGATAAAATTACTGATAAAATTAATAGTATGGGTACACAGAATTTTTAAATAGATAAATGATACAAACACATTATAGTTTTGCTCTTATCACCAACTTAAAAGTTATACAAATGTTTTCAGTGTGGATATGAAAATTATAGAAGTTATAGAGCAAATGCATTAATAGCACAGAACTATTTCCCAAGCTGCTTTACAGATAATTTCTTAATGAGGCTCTGGGGGAGAAAGAGAATTCTAGTATTTTGAAGACAATAACAAAAGGAAGAGAGAGTCATTTTGAAGCACTCCAAATAAGACTCCATTAAACAAAGATTGGGTTCCCATTAAGAGTTCCTTGAAGACTCTAGTTCTATCTTTTCATCTTTACACTTGCAGGAACAAATAAGCAGATTCCACCACATAGTAAACACTCAAAAGATGCTTGATAAATTTAATTTCTAAACCTATTTTCCTTTATAAAATAATGTCTTCATCTTTTATGAGCTAAAGAGCCCTTAAGTCAACTCCAAAAGGGTACATTTTCAGTACACTGTCATTCAACAGAGAATCAAGGAAGCAATTCAGATATATTGCAGAAGAATCAATGAGAGACATAACATTATTTTTTCTTCCCATTATAAAAACCACACCAGATTAAATGGAAGAATGCCTGACTACTGCTAAACTCTTTTTTGTATTTAAAGCCAAATATAAAGATACTAGAGACCCGGTGCACGGGTTCATGAACCAGTGGGGTTCCTCGGCTGGCCTGTAGGATCGGCTAACACCGGCAGTCCTACATCCCCTGAGAGATGTAGTAGTGAGCAAAGTGTCAGGTTCGGGAAAGAGCCCGAACCTGGGCTTGGCATTGCATTGGTTCCACTCATCCTGGCCCCGCTGCACCTGCTGCCGCCACCACTTGGTAGGCTCACTGCCGCTCCACTGCAATCTGTGCCCTGTGCCCGTCCTAGGGTGATACCCATGTGTCCGTGACCGAGAAACAGATGGGAGTTTGCACCCAGTCAATCCCAATCCTGGTCTGGATGGGGGAGGGGCACGCAAGGGGAATGACGGCAGGAGGCTTGTGCTACTGCAGCAGCAGGGACACTCACTAGCCATGAGCCCGGCCTCTGGCGCCTATTGGTCAGCTGAGCAGCGCTCCCACTGTGGGAGCACACTGACCACCAGGGAACAGCTCCTGCATTGAGCATCTGCCCCCTGATGGCCAGTGAGCGTCATAGCAAGTGGTCAAGTGATTAGTTGCTTAGGCTTTTATATATATAGATTATAATGCTCACTTAAATTTCATGTTATATCTTATTATCCATTATAAAAACTGAAATTTTAACCCACTGGTAAAAATTGCTTTCCTTTTTAAGAAGAATCCTTTGCATTCATTCAATGCCAACATGATATGCATTGAAATCAAACCTCTACCACCCCACTACAACATGTTGTGATGAAAAAAAGAAAAAACAAACAAAGCAAACACAAACTTTTTCAAATACCAGTGCTACCTCACAAACCCCATTACATACTAGTAGTTATAATTGTTATTCATACCAGAGCATAACAATTTCAATGCAGAGCACAACATACAATTTATCAAACAGAGAAAAAATTAAACAACCAGCATTTTTAATAATAACTTAAAATGAACCAAAGACAGAACCAATTGTCTTTTTGAATGTTATTTTAAACTAAAGCTGACATACAACATTATATTAGTTCAGGTATGTATATTAGTCCTATTAACAAGTGAATTCTACACAGAGTGCTGGGTGGATCACACTTATTTCCTTGGTTTAGAATATTCTTCCCCTTTTCTTTGCTAAGTGACTATTAGCCACCCTCACATACTGATTTATTGCTAAACTGTCCTTCACTAGGTTGAATTCATACATACAGTGTAGTGTATACATACATACATACATACATACACACATGCAGTGTAGAGTACTCCTAATACCAGGCACATTTCTGGCACAGTACTGGCACTTCATAACTAAATAAACAGCCCTCTGGCAAAATGAAATACAAAAGCTAATATTAGTACTTTCTAAGTGGGCTTGTACCAGGCTTCCCCTTCACAGCATCTCATTTTATCTTTTTTAATATATTTTATTGATTTTTACAGAGAGGAAGAGAGAGGGATAGAGAGTTAGAAACATCAATGAGAGAGAAACATCGACCAGCTGCCTCCTGCACACCCCCTACTGGGGATGTGCCCGCAACCAAGGCACATGCCCTGGACCGGAACTGAACCTGGGACCTTTCAGTCTGAAGCCTGATGCTCTATTCACTAAGCCAAACCGGCAATAGCATCTCACTTTAGATCATCCCTGTTTCTCTTCTCCTACCACAGTCCTCTGTAGTTATTCTAAGATCAGATTCCCTCAATTGGCAGCAGAGAGATCTCAGTTAAAGGAGTAAAGACAAAAAACTGAGATAAAGAATAAGTAATAATTCTATTTCCAAAACTAATTTTAAGAGATGTTATACAAACTCTGAGAAAAGCTATGGCTGTGAGATAAAACCTTTTTTTAGCCTTCAATTTTCAAATAAAAACAACAATTTAGCAAAGACTCTCAGCCTCTAACATGGTAAAATGCACAATTTAAGTGGCAATAAAAGATTTCCATTCTATGAATTCACCATCACACTACAGTGGGTCACTTTAATTTTGTCCATTATTCACACCAAAGTGCAGAGGATTTTGGAAACAACTTCATGAGAAATCAGAGGTGAAAAATTACATGCAAGTATGAGTTAAACTATGCATCTGAAAAGCAGGTCTGCTTCAAGTAGCAGCAGGTGATTTCCTGGGAATGGCAATCCAAGCGGGCAGAAAGACTTCCTCATTTTAATCTCATAAAGACCAACACCTTTATTACAAATGCCACTGCTTGCTCCAAAAAAATGTATGAGAAGAAATTACTCCAAACTAAAATACAGTATTGTATATTTAATTTATATCTTAGCCACAACAGTCTATGAAAATGTAATATTACTAAAAACAAACTACTGTATAAAGTCATTTAACTGACCAAAAGGTATATTTTCAGTTTTTTATATTGAAGAGTATGGACACATTCCACTTACAATTCACAAAGTATGGTTTTTAGATTCACAGCTTTAAAATATAGTTTTGGGGAATACAACCTCACATTATGATACAGTTTTTTACAGAAAAACCAGGTGCCTTCCATTATTTTGACCTGTTTCCAGGAACAACACACTTTAAGTTCAAGAGTCACCACATTTTAATAGAACCATTAATAAATTATTATAAATGCTTTCAATTATTACACTAGCATAGTATAGACTGTTGCCTCTCACACCACCAATGCCAGACTGGTTTAACTCTGAAGCCACAGGGACACAGCCTTACCCCCTTCTAATAGTCTGATTCAACAAATGTTATAACTTCTCTGGTGGCATTTCTCCTTAGAAAATACTTTGAAACCAAACTAAATCAAATCATACCTTAAAATACAGTTGATTGGAAAGCCAACTTCCAAGTCATGGATACTCCGTAGGTCTATGGAAAAGCAAAAATGGTGTGACGTGGCTGGAACAGCAATCTTCTGTCCGGAAGCTGTTTCCGGAGCACTGGATGCCGTCACCGGCTGGGCCGGCAAAGCGGGTACAGAAGAACTGATGGCTAAAATAAAGGTAAAAATGTTTGGTTTGGTTTTACATTCCATTTGCTAACACTTTCTCTTAAGTTATCTAAATAATTTAAAGATATCTCCTTGACCTTCAAGCAAAGAACTTGACTATTTGGTTTTATAAACATAGGAATTGATGCATAAGTGACTTGTCCAAGTTATGCAAGCTTTCATTCCCACTGAAGAACTGGTAGGAAAAGAGCTTCCTGTGTGTGTGCACTGCAACATAAAGCACGCAGCACCAATGCGTTATGTATCCCAAAGCCGGACAGGCATTGCCTTATTTCCAGCAGGCAGCTGAACAGAACTTAGCATTTGAAGGGTTTGTATCAGACTCAGTGCAAATATAATTACGATACTTTTTAAAAGTAATTTTAGTTATTTTAGGTACATATGACATAGTCTAACAAAGATCTAAAACTTGAAAAAACAGAGCTATTTAGTTTACTCCTATTGTAGGCCAGAAATGTTTTAATGAGTGGCCCAAGTTGTACAGTTGCTCAGTGAGAGCTACAACTCACTCGTAAATCTCTAACTCATAATCAGCACACTTTACTTACTTACACTACTAAGTATGATTGTGGATCTTTATGTAATGAGTGGAAATTTTTTATAAAGCCAGATAAATATGTTTTCTCAGGCTCTCAACAGTTAGGATAAAAAATTATTATTACAAAGTTACTTTAAGAAACAATAATCCTTTCCTCTAAAATTCAAATGTATTCAAGATATTTGAGAATTTACTAGTTAAAACTATTTGAAAGAACTATATTCTTTTATTTCTTTTGAACAGGCTACTATTTCTAGTGCAAAAGTGAAAGAAAAATTTTCTTACCTTTTTGTAAATTCTATAGTGAAGTTAAATAAATTACAATTACTTTAAATTGAATTTTTTTTACATTGCCACACATTATTCATTCTTTAAAAAAACTCAGTTTTTATTTAGATCCCATGAGAAGTCTCAGTCATTTGTTAGATGGCTACAAAATCTATATTTAACAGGTCTGTAAAAAAGAATCTTACCCTTTGGGTTTGGTTTTGTGTCCTTATCATACTGTAAGCTTTCCACTTCACTTTCTGTCGCATCATCTTTTGTTGGAGGTGACTGGTTGTGAGGCATAACAGGGGACACACTTGGTGACTTTGGCTCAGTAAGTTTCTCCTTTATGGGAGTTAAAACTCTCTTCTCTGAATGCTGTGGCTCATGTTGATTCTGGGTCTTTAATTCAATTAAAGACTAAAAACAATTTTTAAATAAAGTATAATTTGCAAAGAACTTTCCTTCATAATTAAGCAAAAATGATGTTGTTTTTTAAAAATATAAGCTTCCTTTCCCAGTCAGGATATTCCTAGTCTATTTTTCTTCATAATTTGCAAATATCCTTATAGCATCTAGGACCAGAAAAAGGAAGATGAACAGGAAGGAAATATATCCAGAGCTAAGAACCAAAATGCATCCTATGGGTAAGAGGAATACTGGATAAAAGTAGTCAGACATAGGTGTCCCTGAGAATGGTTATTTCTACTAAGGCCTAAATTCCTTCAAAAAACACACATCAATGTCTACTAGGATTTTCTTCCTCTCCTTTGTCTACTTCTCTCTCTCTCTCTCTATCTATCTATCTATACTCACACACAGAAACACACACACATACACACACACATATACATATATATATATATATATATTCTTTCACTTCAGTTTTTCTATCTTTAATTCATAAACTATATAAAGATAAATTATTTAAAAGAACAGAATTCTAAACTTGGTTGGGGGATGTATACACTAAAAAAATTATGTATGTTCAAATAAATGCCCATCTCTGTTGCCTAAAGAAGAGTATAGGAACTATAAACCCCAATTGATCAAAATCATTATCTTAGCTCAGATGAATCAACCCAAATAAATACCATTAATGCAGATTTCCAGAAAATATTCTCTTTTACTGGAGCTCCTTTTCTGCCATAGTCATTGACTATGAGTTGGGGGCAGGGGAATGGTTTCTACTCCATAAGAAGACTATACCCAAAGGCTCTGGATACAGTCACTATACCACAGCAGTGGAAGCAACAATGCTTTTCAGAAATGTCTTTTCAGAGAGGACCTATCATAAAATGTAGGCTACCGATTAAGAGTAATAAACACTTTCTAAATGCTGGGTAACTCTTCTGAAGTTCAACTTGTGTGAAGAATCGTAAGTGAAACTGGAGAAGCTGCTGTAGGGGAAGGAGGGTCACTACTTGCCTTTGCATCTATGCCTTCTCTCTGCAGAGCCACAGACACTCCCACAGTTGGGGCGAGCTCCACAGGAATAGGTGCAAGCTTTTGTTTGGCTCGGTTTGGAGGGTCAAGGGTAAAAGCACCCTCAACTGTGACTGCGCGCTGGTTGATTTCTGCACTACCCTTTTTCAATAATCCTGTCAAAGGTATTTCTGTACTTCCAAGTGACTGGTCTCCACAGCAGAGATGGATCTAATATGAAAGGGAAAATCAAGACAGGGTTTTATGTTTTCTTCTTTCTCCTAAAATACAAACTTAAAAAGTTATAAAATTTAACAAAAACTTACCTTCCACAGAAGGCAAGTATAATGCAGGTCCATCTTACTAACCTGCAGCAACTAAGTAATCTATCCCACATGATTATTAAAGCTATTGATCAGGCACACAGTTTACCAAGAACTCAATAAAAAAAAAACTACTACTTCCTTTTCATTTTTTTCTTTCAGTGCTATACACATATGATACAACCTTTTCTTTTTTTCTGTCTCTTTGATGAGCTATGGTAACTTTAGTATTTTATTATGCTATTTTACATATGCAAATTGTATCATGTGTACATGAATTTAAATAAAAAATAAATACCTCAACATTTTTTCTATTTCCATTTAAACACAGCTCTAAAAAATAAGTTAGCAGATCCAGCCATATTTGGAAATTAAAGAACCTCAAATAATTTCGTTTCATTCACCCATAAAATACCTGGAGTGTTTCTTTCTCTCTTTTCTCGCTCTTCAGACTTTATTTATAAAGCTAATGCTTAACAGTAAAAGGTGAAAGAGAATATCCCTCAATGAAATGTATTGTTAATCACTAATAACCACTAATAGCTAATCAGAACTTCAGCATTACCACCTTTTGCAACAACAACAATAAGGCAATTTTAGATGCATTTATGTAACTATATTCTTTTCCCTTACTATATCAAAGCCTTGGCAAACTTACCATTCATATAAACAATAAGCAATCACAACACAAAAATATTTTTATTTCTAGTATTAGAAATTACCTGTAACTTAAGACTTAATGTTACCAGGTGTGATGATTTTAATGGGCTGAAAAGAATGAATTTTAATGACTTCAATGTCCATAAAAACCAAGCTAACAAAGTCAGGACTTTAGGTAAGCATTGACATGTTAGATATAGAATAAAATTAAATGTGCTTTTTCCTGCATTTTATTACTTCATAAAGTCTTCAGCTTTCTAAATATTTTGGCTTTGGCAGAACAACCTCTAAAATTTAGTTGTACTAAAATTCCTTAATGTCTCTTTTAACCTCCCACCCAAAACACACGCCTGATCACTTTACTATAAAAAAATGACTATCTAACCCTATAGATGACCACCCCATGTGAGGTTGACTTAAAGCAATTGTAATAAAAACAAAACAGTAGTTTTCACTAGGTAAGGTTCAGTTTTAGAGTCTACTTTGAAATTCGTTTTAAAAAATATTCAATTCAGAGGCAGATTTTTAAAAATTGTATTATTGCCGAGACAGGTTTGGCTCAATGGATAGAGCGTCAGCCTGCGGACTGAAAGGTCCCAGGTTCGATTCCGGTCAAGGGCATGTACCTTGGTTGCGGGCACATCCCCAGTGCGGGGTGTGCAATAGGCAGCTGATTGATGATTCTCTCTCATTGATGTTTCTAACTCTCTATCCCTCTTTCTTCCTCTCTATAAAAAATCAATAAAAATATATTTTAAAAATAAAATAAAAATTGTATTATCTCTTTGCTTTTAATAGCAATAGGAATATAAATTCTGAACTCTAAAGTGGAATCTGTGTGCCTATGGCTACCACCTCCATTAACAGTAACAGAACCTTCACTATGCTCACAGCATTAGGCTCCAGGTATAATTTTTTATTATAAAGGACTTATAATTGACATAATTCTTTTCACAACTAGGAAAGAGGTACATCTCTTAAAATTCTGAAGTAACTACTATGCTATGACTTTAGTCAGGATAATTACTAAAAAATTTAAAGATGTGGTAGAAAAACAACCTTCACCACTGAAAATATGGTTTAAGTACCTCTCTAATGCTTAAATAATTCATCTCTAATAAACAATTTCTGCAGTACGTACCTGTAGTTTAGATTGAAAAGCCAGGTAAACACGAAGAATTTCTACACTGCTTCGTATTCGAACAGACGCTCTCTCTGGCTCAAAGTTTGGATTGATCAAATCATTGAAGGGTTCATTTGTAACATCATTTCCCAGTAAAGAATAGTAAAAGAAAAACTCGGGCTGTCTTTCTGGAAGTTTCATGGTACATGGAATTAACTAAATATTTAAGAAAAAAAGAAGAAGAAGAAGAAGATTACTTCTTAAACCACCAAACATGTTCAGTAGTCTGATAAACTTCAAAAATATTTGCAAAAATGTTACTGCTTTTTTAAATTTCACATATTAAATCAATCACTCAAAGTGTGTAAATCTCTGAAAAAATGTATCCAAATTATTACTTAATTTTGAGAAGTTTATCTGAGAAAAGAACAGAGACAAAAATAATTTTATAGATTTATATTGTCATACATTTCATTAAACTGATCTGTGAATACATCAAAGTTCTTTTAGAAGAAAATGATTGTTTTAAGTTAAGCTTTCCTATTTCCACATACTCTATTTCATCTTTTCCTTACTCTGCCATCCTCTTCATAAATGAGAGAAGGTTTTAAAAAAATCTTAACACAGGCTATTCAATATAACATCTTGGTACAGGCTTTTAATTTAAAAATAATAATAAAATAAAGCTTTTTAGCTACTATATTAAAATTTGGAGACCTATAAATTAACAATTGCCAATGGATGCCTTCTGCACCAGGAGTGTTCTCAAAGTTGGTAGTTTCAAGGACACATAGGATGAAGAAATAGGATTTTTGTCCCATAAAATACAAAATATCTATCAGACCTTTAATTGTTCACTAGAACATTGTTAAAAATAACAATAGCTGAAACCAGTTTGGCTCAGTGGACTGAAGGGTCCCAGGTTCGATTCCGGTCAAGGGCATGTACATTGGTTGCGGGCACATCCCTGGTGGGGGATGTGTGGGAGGCGTCTAGTCGATAATTCTCTCTCATTGATGTTTCTAACTCTCTATCCCTCTCTCTTCTTCTCTGTGAAAAATCAATAAAATATATATATATTTTTAAAATAACAGTAAACAATTATTAGGTGATGGCTTAAAAGTATCATAGCAATCATACAGAGTGTCTGCTAAATGATGATACAGCAACATGAAATATACTGTGAAGTATAAAAAAAATTATAGGACAGTTTGGACAGTTTATATGAGAGTACAATAACCTCTTAGATTAAAACAGATTAAAATAAGATTTAATTCACATAGTGAGCACATAGTAAATATTCAATAGTTATTATTTTTATTACATACTAGAGGCCTGGTGCATGAAATTCATGCACGAGTAGGGTCCCTAGGCCTGGCTGGCAGTCAGGGCTGATCAGGGCCTTCCTTCCCTGGCTGGCAGGTGCCGGCCAGGACCTTCCTTCGTCCCGTGTCACCCCCGGTGGTTAGCACAGTTCACAGCGAACAATTGGTCTCCTGGTCGAACTCGACAATTTGCATATTAAAGCATAAAGTAATATAGGTGGTCAAGATGGCAGAATAGGTTAAACCTATTGCTCACCTCCTCCCATGACCACATCAAAATTATAGAATAACAATCACAAAGAACCACCTAAAGAGTAGCGCAACAGAATTTCTATAACTATGGTTATAAAGAAACCATGGAAAGACTGGTAGGAGGGGCAGAGATTGTGAAATAGGCAGGTCCCAAAATCACAAGATGGCAATTCAGAATCAGGAGGAATATCTCAGCTGCAGAAGTCTCCAACAAGGAGCAAAAGACCCCAGCCTTGCACCAGGTTCCCAAGCCCAGGACACCAGTGCTGGAAGAGAACTTCCTGTAACCGGGCTGTGAAAACCAGAGGGAACTGAGTCGGAGACTGCAGGTCTTAAAAGGTCCAGGCCAAACTCACTTTGAAACTTGCTCTGAGCCACAGCACAGGGGAGCAGCTCAGGCATCATTAGGGGCATACCGAGAGGAACTAACTGACTGGCTTCAGGGCCAGGGCTACAGGCAGGGTTGAGGGCAACTCTTTCCAAGGACAAAAGTGTTGGTTAACATTACTGTTCCTTTGTTGAGCCTTCCCTCCACTCAGTCGGCAGACACCAAATCTAAACTCTGCACTAACCGGCTAACAACCTTCACCCCTCCCTGGTGATCCCACGAGATCCCCCCCACTCCCAGGCCTAGTCCAAAACACTTTCAGCAGTGGCTTGCCTCATTTCACACTAGACTTTCCTGAAACCTCTCAGAGGTCCACCAACTCCAAACAAGCAGCAGCTGGCCTTAGCATGCCCTGTACCTCCATCTAAGTGTCCCTAAGCCCAGCACTAGTGGCAACCAGCCTCGTTCATGGAATAGCCTCTCCCAGGAGCCTCCAAGCCCAACAGAAGTGGCAATCAACTGCATATCAAGTTGTAGCTGCTAACAAGGGCAGTGGCCCTGGGGTCAGGCACAGGTCAGTGGCTGACCCTGGCTTACATCAGAGCCCCTCCCATAAAACCTCAGAACGAACACATCTAGTAACTGGCTTCAGAGCAAACCAGAGCACCACTGAACCAGCTCCACAAACAACAAGCACAGAGGGCGGACTTGGTACACACCACCACCCTACTAAAGCAAATCCTGCTACATGGGGACAACCCAAGCACAACAGCTCATTTGCTAAGTCATAGCCAGTCACAGCGAGACCTCACAGCCAGGCCACATAAGGGTCAATCCCATCCATTGATGAGCTAACCACAATCAAGGCTCAAATACAACAGGAGGGCACACAAAACCCACACCCCTGGAGCACCCAGCTCAGATGACCAGGGGGGCTGTGCCACTGGGACACCTACAATATAAGACCACCCTGTCAAGACTGGGAGACATAGCAGATCTACCTAATACATAGAAACAAACACAGGAAGCAAACTAAAAATGAAAAGACAGAAACATGAACCAAATGAAGAAATAGGAAACTTTAGAAAAAGAACTGAACAAAATAGAGACAAGCCATCAACCAGATACAGAGTTCAAAACACTGGTGGAAAGATGTTAAATGATCTCAGTGAGAACTTTAACAAAGAGGTAAGAAACATAAAATGGATATAGAAAACAAATCAGAACCAGTCAGAATTGAAGAATACAATGAGTGAAATAAAGAATACATTAGAGGAAATCAATAATAAATTAGATGAAACAGAGGACTGAATCAGCAAACTGGAACACAAGGTAGCAGAAAACACCCAATGGGAACAGCAAGAAAAAAAAACACACAACAATTTAAAATATGAGGACAATTCCAAGGGACCCCCTGGTACACTATCAAAATTGCTATCACTTGCATCAAAGGGGCACAAATATCTGGCCAATGTTCTCAGTGGTTAGAGCACTGGCCCACACACCAAAGGGTTACAATCAAGGGCAGGTAACTGAGTTGCAAGTTTGATCCCTGGCCCAGGTCAGGGTGTGTGCAGGAGGCAACTATTAGATGTATCTCTCTCACGTCAATGTTTCTCTTTCTCTCTTCCCTCTCTCTTTCTTTCTCTCTTCTCTTTCTCCTCTTCCTCTTCCTCCACTTCCTCCTCCTCCTCTTCCTCTTTCTCTCTCCTCTCACCTTCCCCCCTCTTTCTCATTCTCTAATAATCAATGGAAAAAATAGCCTTGGGTGAGGAGTAACAGAAATAAAGAAAGGATAGTATACAAAGAGGAGAAGAGAGCAAGGGATTGAAAACCTATTTGAAGAAATTAGTGACCAAAACTTCCCCTACCAGGTGAAAGACAGAACTTATGTCCCAAACAAGAGAAACCTAAAAAGGCCCACACCAAGACGCATCATAAGTAAAATGCCAAGGGTTAAAAACAAAAAGAGAATCTTAAAAGCAGCAAGAGAAAAACAGTTAGTTACCTACAAGGGAGCTTCCATATGACTGTCAGCTGATTTCTCAACAGAAACTTTGCAGGCCAGAGGGAGTGGCAAGAAATATTCAAAGTGATAAATAGTAAGGACATACAACCAAGATTCTCTTCCTAGGAAAGCTATCATTTAGAAGTGAAGGTCAGATAAAGATATTCACAGAAAAGAAAAAGCTAAAGGGGTTCATCACCACCAAATCTGTTGAAGGGTGTTTTTTAAGAGGAAGAAGAAAAAAAGAGATAAAAAAATAAAATGGTAATAAATACAAATCTATCAAAAATTCAATATAAAAATAAATGAAAAAGGAATCTAATGAACAAAATAAACTGATAAATAAAACAGAACCAGAGGCATGGAACGGGTTGAAGAAGCTCAGAGGGAAGAGCAGGAAGAGATTAACAAGGAACATATATGCATTACCTACGGACACAGACGATAGGGCAGCCTCGGGTGGGTGGGAAATGGGTGGAGAGGGACAATTGGGGAGGGGACTTTTGTAATACTTGTGACAATAAAGATTTTAAAATATGTATTAAAAATAAAGGGACTATTTAAAATGTTTTACAGGTATTTAGTAACACAGTAAAAATACAGTAAACTTATTATCTAATGTGTATTCTGATGTGGTTAATGAAACGAGAGTGGACTTGGCTTTTCCCAAACCAGAATGGGTATATTGTTCTCAGGTAATCCCAAGCACAAATTGAACAAATTATTTTCAGGGGGAAAATTATTTTTGGGGAAAGGACAAAAGCACATATATAAAGTATCAATGAGAAAAATCAAAGTATCAAATTAGGAGAAAAAAAATAAAGTTCTTAAAATAAAAGTGTTTTATAGTAGGCTTGAATTGTGTGTCTAAGTTAAACATATTTCCTGAAAAAAATCTTTATCTGATAAATCTTACAAGTCAGATAAATATGTGGTCACTAACTCATTTCACCTGTGAATCTGAACTATGTGGGAATTTTACAATTCTAAGAAAGTGAGGAATCTAATAAAAATTTCAGAGTCATAAGCCGTATTCTCTACTAGAGGCCCAGTGCATGAAATTCATGCATAGGTAGGGTCCCTAGGCCTGGCTGGTGATCAGGGCCAATCTGGGCCTTCCAGCTGCTGGCCGAGGCCTTCCTTTGTTCTGCGCCACCCCCTAGTGGTCAGTGAACATCGTAGCAAGTGATCAAGCTCATGGTCTTCCAGCCAAACTCCTAAGGGGACACTCTGCATATTAGCCATATATATATATATATATATATATATATATATATATATATATATATATATGTGTGTGTGTGTGTGTGTGTGTGTGTGTGTGTGTGTGTATGATTTTTGAAAATATTAATTTCTTTCAGCTGATCTAGGGCAACATAATTTCAAAAAACACTGGGCTTGATCCTGAGAAGGACAATTATGGAATAACATAGAATTTCATGTTGAGCCATTTGGGAAAGAGGCAATCTGCCATGGACCCCAAGCACCCCTGCACATTTTTTCTGACTGTGCCAAGACTGCAAGTCCCTGACTACCCTCACCCATTTCCTAGGGCTGCTATTGCAGCCAGTAACCTTGAGCTAAGGTAACATGTCTTCCAGACAAAGACCAGGACTGCAAAAAATAAAAGTGGTGTATTCGCCAAGTTCTATGTCCCTCAGCTGTGATACAAACTGTATTCACAGAGCAACCTAGGCCCCTGTGTCACCTCCATTGGGACTGTAGAAAATATACCGATATTCAGGTTGCTGGCTGTGCTGCATCCAAGAAACACTAACAGGCTAATTTGTAAATACCAGACCCAACAATTATTAAACTATGACTAAAAAAAGTGTCACCTGCTCCAACTGGGTGGCAAATGCTATGGTCACTGACATAAGGAAGAAGTCAGTGCAAGATTCTGCTGGTCCGATCTGATGATAGCCTCCTTCCTCATTCAGCACGGCCACAATGTCCTTGGGGTCAAATCCAGGCAGGCTAGCAGGTACTTTATGGAGAAAAACACAATTAAATTACATTGTAGTTTGCCATAAACTATTAAAAGATTTTGAAAGCTGATTATACTGTTTCATTTGCTTCCTAGTTTTCTGGAAACACTTCATATCTCAGTAAGGTTTCCATTGATTTTTATGTATAATCACCATTTTCTTTCTGCACATAAAAATTATATTTTTGAAATAAGGCAACCTTTTCTTTAAAATATATTTTTATTGATTTCAGAGAGTAAGAGAGAGGGAGAAATGGAAACATCAATGATGAGAGAATCATTGATTGGCTGCCTCTTGCACGCCCCACACAGGGGATCGAGCCCACAACCCAGGTAAGTGCCCCCAACCAGAATCGAACCTGGGACCCTTCAGTCCGCAGGCTGATGCTCCATCCACTGAATCAAACCAGCTAGGGCAAGACAACCTTTTTAAACCTTCAACTTAATAATCCACAAAGAAAAGGCACTGCAAAATTTGGCTAAAAAGAGAAAGGTGACTGAATAGAGAATGAGGGAATGAAAAAGTATTCTAGGCAGAGGAGTAGTATGTACACTCAAAAGCAAGAGAAAGCATGTGGTTACAGACTGATGTGCTATAGGACTGACATGAAAGAGATGAGGCCATATCAGGGTCTTCTTCAATGCCATGTTTAAAAAACTATCTGGATAGTTTTCTAAGAATAAGAGAAAAACAGGGAATAATTTTGAGAGAACTGATATAATCAAATAGGTTTCAGTATGGAGAGGGAGACTATATGCAGATTTAAACTCATGTTGTCCAAGGGTCAACTGTATTTTAGATCCACAACTGGGAGCCCGACTATGCTAAAGACCAACTTAGGTAAAACACAGATTTTTTTATGGCATGGGGATCAATGCTCCTATCTCCAACATCAGTGATTTTCACCCAGAATGCCACAAGAATTTTTTAAAATATATTTTATTGATTTTTTTTACAGAGAGGAAGGGAGAGGGATAGAGAGTTAGAAACATAGATTAGAGAGAAACATCAATCGGCTGCCTCCTACACACTCCCTACAGAGTATGTGACTATAACCAAAGTACTTGCCCTGGACCAGAATCAAACCTGGGACCCTTGAGTCCCAGGCTGATGCTCTCTCCACTGAACCAAATTGGTTAGGGCAGCAGAAGAATTTTTAAACATGCAATACCTGACTACTTAGTTAAGGGCACTGATCTTTTCCCATAGACTTAAAAAAAAAAAAATGACAACAGCCAACACAATAATAGCCACCCAGTGTGAATGAATAAAAAATGTACCTATTTTTTTGTCAGCTGTTGCAGGCACATCCCCAGTAGGGGATGTGCAGGAGGCAGCTGATCGATGTTTCTCTCTCATCGGTGTTTCTAACTCTCTATCCCTCTCCCTTCCTCTCTGTAAAAAATCAATAAAATGTATTTTTTAAAAATAAAAGTGGACAAAAGACCTGAAGAGACACCTCATCAAAAAAGATATACAGATGGCAAATATGAAAATATATCATATGAAAAGATATCTCTCAATTAGAGAACCAAAAGGAAAAATGTTAAAAAATAGGAGGACAGCTTAAGGGAGCTGTGGGACTATGTGAAATGTAACAATATTAGATGCCAGATGAGGCAGAAGGGAGAAAGGAATAGAGAAGGTGTCTGAAGAAATAATGGTAGAAAACTTCCCTAAACTGGTAAAGGAAAAAGTCACAAAAGTTCAGGAGGCACAGAGAACCCCAAGCAAGAAGAACCCAAACAGACCCACGCCCAGAATCATCATCATTGAAATGCTAAAAATTAAAGACAAAGAGAGAATCTTAGAGGTAGCAAGAGAAAAGAAAACTGTTACCTACAAAGGAGTTCCTATAAAAATGATACCTGATTTCTCATTAGAAAGTCTATAGGCCAGAAGGGAATGGCATGAAGTACTCAAGGTAATGGAAAGCAAGGATCTGAGACCAAGATTACTATATGAGAAAGGCTATCATTCAAAATAGATGGTCAAATAAGGAGCTTCCCAGACAAACAAAAAAAAGGCTAAAGGGGTTCATCACTACCAAACCAGCATTACAAGAAATGCTAAAGGGATTGTTGAGAACAAACCAATAGAAACCTAGCCATACAGAATTAAAATGGCTATAAATAAGTACCTCTCAATAATAACCCTAAATGTAAGTGGATTAAGTGCTCCAATAAAAAGGCATATGGCAGCTGAATGGATATTCCTAATTGCCAAAACTTGGAAACAACAAAAATATTCTTCAGTGAGTGGATAAAGAAACTGGTACATCCAGATAATGCAATATTATTCAGTGCTAAAAAGAAGTGAGCTATGGCCGAAACCGGTTTGGCTCAGTGATAGAGCGTCGGTCTGCGGACTGGAAGGTCCAAGGTTTGATTTCAGTCAAGGGCATGTACCTTGGTTGCGGGCACATCCCCGGTGGGGGGTGTGCAAGAGGCAGCTGGTCAATGTTTCTCTTTCATCGACGTTTCTAGCTCTCTATCTCTCTCCCTTCCTCTCTGTAAATTATCAATAAAATATATATTTTTAAAAAAAGAAAAAAAGAAGTGAGCTATGAAGGCATGAATAGAACCCTAATTGCATATTACTAAGTGAAAAAGTACAATCTGAAAAGGCTAATACAATATAATTAACAATGTGAGACTATGGAGATAAAAAAAATATCAGTGGCTGAGGGTAGGTAGTGATGAACAAACAGAGCAAGAGAATTTTTAGAGCATTGAAACTATTCTGTTAGATACTATAATCTATACTATGTCATTACACATCTGTCAAAACATATAGATTGTACAACACCAAGAATGAACCCTAGCATAAACTATGAACTTTGGCAATAATGATGTGTCAATGTAGATTCATCAATTATAATGAATGTACCACTCTGGTGAGGGATGTTGATAATGTGGGAGGTGTATTTGTGTGAGGACAGGGTTATATGGGAACACTCACATACTTTGCAATTTTTCTGTGAACCTAAAACTGTTCTAAAAAATAAATCTTAGTAATTAAAAAAGAAACAAATGTAAGTTTTGTTAAACTATAGTTAATAGAGAAGAGCATAATTATTTTGGCTTTCCTGCATTCATCCTAGGAAGAAAATTTTCCAAGCAATTTTTAAAAACAATGCAAAATCTTACTTTGTTCAGTTATATATCAAAGAAAATTAAAGAAAGAAAATCTTTCCTAATTTCTAAGCTTTCCTAAAACAAGAGCTAAGAGCAACAACAGCTACTTGTTAATAATGTCACAACATGTGCCTGATAGACTAGAGTAAAATCAGTTTACATTCCTGCACATCTCTTCCTACAAACACCCCACCACCCTTCCTAAAGTTCTAATCCACAGATGGGAATTCTCCTGCGAGATGATGCACAAACCTTTTCCTTCTCGAGGGGGAGCTCCCTTTGCCTTAAAACTATCCACTGGTGCCTTTGAATCTGTTTCCAAAGCAATGCTTATCTGTATCTCAGACTTGAACCTGGGGTATTTATTGCTCAGCAACTGGTACCATTTTGGTGCCTGGAGAATAATAGCAAAACAAAACAACAAAAAACCATAATAGTTAATAGGGAATAAGCAGTAGTGGGAAATATTCTATAAGGTTCTAAATGTATTTCCTGTCATTTCTCAGTGCTTCCTCCCCTATTAAAATATTTTTTCCACATTTTACTCAAAGAAATTAATCCTGCTTATGAGGCTAACAGAATTTCCTCTTGAAGCAAAAGTTAAGGTGTCTTTCTTGCTCCTATTCCTATGCTTCAACAGATAATATATTAAAGAAAACAAATATATTTCTTTCTATCTTTACTCCTATGTCCCCAATCTCCCATCCCTTAAACAATAATTAAAAAAAGACTACCAATTTTGCATTTCCCTAAACCATAATTTTTCACTTTTTGCATTTTACCTTTTCTGTCTGGCACATTTCTGCTTTGTTCTGTTTATATCAAACAAGGAAAAGAAAGCTTAATATTAACAATAACAAAAATTAACAAAATACTAAAGGTCTAATAATTGAGTTCTGAATTCTGAACCATGTATTTGACTGACATTCACGCATTGTGCACCAGTAGTTCTATTGCTAGCTTTACCCATTGGCCAGATAAATTTCTATTGAACAAGTACAAAAACCATTTTACAAAGTATCATACTTTAAAAAGATATTAGCTTGTAAGGACATATAAAAAATAACTTCAAAATGCAATGGGTATTTAATTTTAAGGTGTGCCTTCAACATTTATGTAAAACACTGTGCAATATGAAAACATGAGAATGCTCATCATCCGCCAACAATATGTTAACATATAGTCTTTCTCACAAGATAAGGTTTCTTAAATTACTTGAATATGCCCCCCCCCCCCCAGAGTAACCTCTAGTACCAAAACCAGCCTTCAAAACTCCATGGCCCAGGGCCCGTGCATTATGAGCGCAGGAACCGCTGTCAGCAGGGCACCGTCTCCATACCCAGAACAGCATTCTGGCTCTGGCCACTGTTCGGTCAGGGCAAGGTCTGGTGCTTACACCAATCAAAACCAAAACTGCTGTTTGGTTCAATAAGTTGTTTGTAAGCAAAATAGGATTAACTAGGCCACAGATTTTTGAAAATTCACAACCAAGTAAGACAAAAATTCCTAATTTGTTGAGGTACTTTTATGTGGTACTTTTTAAGAAAAAAAATTATTTATTATCTTTATGACAAATATTTTCTAATTTTTAGTACAAGCCTGAAAAAATATTTTTATCTACTTGTAGACTTTATGGTCTATTTTAGTTATATAACTCAGAAAAATAAATCTGGATTTTCCTGTTTACTAGATAGAGGCCAGTGCACAGATTCATGCATGGTTGGGGTCAGGCCAGTAGGGATGGGGCCAGTGGGGGGCGGGGCCATTGGCAGTTGGCCGGCTGGCCCTGTTCCCATTGGGGCAGGGGGCGAAGGGCCACAGACGGTTGGGAGGGCTGATCGGGGCCCAGATTGGGCCAGCTGGCTGCCGCAGTGCACATCATAGCAACTGGTTGTTCCACCGTTTGGTTGCTGGGCTTTTATATATGTGGCTATTTATTTACAGAAAATAACATTATTTTTAATTTCAAATATTTTACTGACCAACTTCATATATTTCTGCTGGCAAACAAAATAGTAAGACAACAATTGGTTTTCCTAAAAAATAATGTAATTTTAAAACACTTCTCCTTAACTTCCAGCCACTAATATGATGATGAACTATGCTCAAGAATAGATAAGGAGCCTTAGTGGGTAGAGCTTCGGCCTGTGGCCTGAAGGGTCCCAGGTTCAGTTCTGGTCAAGGGCACTTGGCTGGGTTTTGAGCTCAATCCCCAGTAAGGGACATGCAGGAGGCAGCCAATCAATGATTCTCATCATTGATATTTCTCTCTCTCTCTTCCTCTCTGCAATCAATAAAAATACATTTTAGAAAAGAACGAGATACAGAGAAACAAAATGCCAAGAGCATTCAGAGGCTCCTCTGAATAATGTCCTCTCAGATACCCTCCTCCTAAAAGGAGTGACCTTCTCTGTAACCAAAGTGACTGTAGAAGTGTCTTCTGGACACTTGCAAGTTGCAGCAGAGAAGTTGGGTAAGAGAAACATCGGGGCACAGCGTGGCCCCTGGTTCAAGACTAAAGAAGGAAAACCTTTTTTGGACCTAAGAGCAGATTGGTGATGAGTATGCAAGGATCGGGGATAAACAAGTCCTCTTTTAAACCATTTTAAAAATTTGGCTTCTTTTGAATGATTCTGAATTTGGGCCAGGTTGATTTGCAAATATCAAAAATGTTAGTAACAGATAAATCTTTCTTCACAAAATCCTAATTTAAGATTCAAATCGAGAAGAGAGAACTTTAAAATAAAAAAGGTATTAATTTTTACTTTACTTTAAAAAATTGAGATAAAACAAAGACATGAAGAAAAACTAAAATAAACATATTTAAAGTCAATAATGTACAAAAAGGCTCAAAGATATTCAAACAGAAATAAGGAAAAATATTTTTAATAACAAAAAGCACTAACACAGAAATAAGGACTCAGAGTTCTCTTTGTGTTTTTTTTTAAGTAGGATGAGAGGAGGCTGCTGTTTACATTGCATTAAGCTGGCTACAATAAGTTCACTCTCTCTATTATGTAGGGAAGGCAAGGAATAAGAAGCAGGGAAACCAATTAGAAGGCTAGTATGACAGCCAAGGTAAGAAACGATGGTGGCTTAGGTTCAGCAGGGAAAATGCAGAATAGTCGGTGAGTTGGGAAGGAAAAAAAACTAACTGAAAAGAAGCAGAAAACTGGGTTGACAAGGAAGATTCTATATTTCTAGCTTGTAGAACGAAAGGAGATGGTGACCATTCACTGAAGCAAGGGACAGTGGAAGAGGACCACCTTTGAAAGCAAAGCCTAGGAGCTGAGATGTTAAGCTCAAGGTAACACAGGTTTGAGCTCTGAGAAAAGCTTGAGAATGATAGTTCTGGGTCAATGAAATTATTAGAAGATCAGGATTTTCTAAACCAAATTCACAAACTAGAACATAGAATTGCCTTTCAAGCCCATAATCCATCAGGCCCCGTATTCCGTGCCCTTCTCGTCAATCTGATTGGTACATTTTGAAAAATAAACAACTGCCTAACACAATCAGTAACAAACATTAAAAGGGCAACACCTGCTTTGTTTCTTGAGCAGTTCTTAAGTCTAGAAGAATGTAACCTATAGTTTCCTTGGCTGAAGTCAAAGCATCCAAGGCAAAACACTGGAGTTTGATAGGAGTACGCTGTAGCCTGTAACGTAAAAATTCATGTGATAAGTAAAACAGCTTTCACTTAAGATTGAACTGATTTTATACTGCCCTTGACGAAGCTGCCAACTACCATAAAGATTCCATATTTTGTGAAAAACTCACTGACAAGAACTATTAATCTATTTATCTATATGCCAACGATTTACAAAACTTAATCAAAATCTTAGTGTCTCATCTAAGAGGCTGTCATCTAGGTCAATGTTTTCAAGCTTCTGTAATGTATAGAATTCTTTAAAAGTAAAAAATTGCCACTATTCATAAAGATTTATTTTAAATTTTTTTTTATGTCATCACACACATACAACTACAAATATACACATAGGCTTACAGTTCTTTTGATAGCTGAAAACCAAAATAAAGTAAGGAATTAGATACCATAAAATCATAAGCTATTAAAATCAACAGTAATATAATGTAATGTAATACATGATATATCCTGTAAGCATGGCCCTGACTGGTACAGCCTGGGCTTTTTTGCACCTGGAATCTCTATACTGACTCTTGTGGTAAGCTGATTAAATTTTGTCATTTTTATCTAATGCGATGACTATGAAACCTGCACTTGGCACAAAAATCATCATTAATATATTCATTTTATCTGTATTATTTTCTTAGCCTATACTTCAATTCAGAGTGGTACTGGTGAGCACTAACAAAAATGTAAAAACAATCACCAATGTAGGCACAAATATCGATTTATATCAGGACTCTGTCTAGGAAATTTTCCAGAAGTCACTGAAAGCAAATACAAAATGTTTATATTCTCTAAGAATTTAATTCCCTTATAAATAAAACCACGAACTGATCTAGCAAAAAAAGGAAGTAAATTTCTTATTGCTCTAATTTTTAACTTTGAATTTTGTTTTGATTTAGTACTAAGTACTGAAGTAATTGTGTGTTCCCAGGGGAAATATATTTTAAATCCTTTTTAAAATAAAAGTATCAGTGTTCTTGCCTGCTTCTGGTCATCAGAAATCATGAAATAAATAAGAGACTGTAACTTATAGTCTGCTTTATATACTCATAAAGTGTTTAAGTGTCTAAAATTAAGTATAAAATTAGTTAGAGAGTCCTTTATATAATTGTAGTATATACATATCCATAAGTCCTTGGCAAGCCAGGTAAAATACACGATAAACAGAAATTACAATGAATTCCAAAGTATATTTAATATTGGGTAGGCATTATCATAGCACTTCTAGAATATCTATTCTCTCTGACATTAGCAAAAAAAAGGAAAGAAAAGGCAGTTATAGTGACTAAAAACTTAGGTAGGCTCTGGTGCTGGACTGCCTGGCTCTACCTCTATCCGCTGACTCAGGACAAGTTACTTCACTTCTTAGGCCTCAGGTTTCTCATCTGTAATGTGCGGGATATAATAATATCTACTTCATGAAATTGTTCTGATTTTTAAATGAATTACTGTAGCAAAGTATTTTCAATATTCCTGGCACATTAATAATCATATTTGAGTGTTTCTTTATTACTATAATCTAATAATATGCATATGTAAATGTATTTACAATAGCCTGCAAAAGAACAGAACAAACTGAAAGTAACAGCCACCTGTGCTGATGGAGTGCTTTCCTGTCAATTTCCCAGGCTAACTCGGTAGCAAATTCTGGTTGGTCAATGTGGTCCACAGGATCAGTAGCCAGCTGTTCTCCATCAAACTTTGCTTCTACTACAAGCATATGCTTTGGACGTTTGGGGAAATGGCGACCTGGAAAAAAATAAGAGTGTATAGATTAATAAAAGTCTATAAAACTCAGCCCTGACTGGTCAGTTGCTCAGTGGTAAGAGCACTGCCTTGTGCCCCAAAGAGTCCTGGGTTTGATTCCTGAGGCATGCAGGAGGCAACCAATTGACAAGTCTTACTGGCACCCATGTTTCTCTCTCTCCATCTCTCTCCATATTTTTTATCCTTCACATTACAGATGAGAAACCTGGAGCCTAAGAGGTGAAGTAACTTGTCCTGAGTCAGCGGATAGAAGTAGAGCCCAGGCAATCCAGCACCAGAGCCTACCTAAGTTTTTAGCCTCTATACCTGGCATTTTTTTGTACACACACACACACACACACACACACACACACTCTAGTGACTCAGTGCACGAAATTCATGCACATTAAAAGGGATTAGAGGAAATATTTTAATATTGCTATTTGCCCTTTCTCTATAATAGAAGTGTCAGAGATGAAAGAAAATTAGTAAAATGTATTTAAAAATATTCTTCCTGTCAGAATCTGGGGCATGCCACGGGAACCAGAGTGAAGTCCCTGCCCACCCACATGCGCCTCAAAATCACATGAGACCCAGACCCGGCTGGCCCCACCCCCATAGAGCTAGATCCAGACCTGGCCGGTCCCAACCCCATCAAGACCTGCTGGGTGGGGGGCATGGCCTCCGGTTCCATGGCCCAGTGCCAGGGCATGGGGCCAGGGCACGGGACGCAGCCTCAGGTCCCCTAGCCCAGTGCTGGGGTGGGGGATGCAGCCTGAAGTCCCTCAGCCCAGTGCTGGGTGGAGGTGTGGCCTGAGAACCCTATCAAGCCCCGCTAGGCAGGGGGCACAGCCTTAGGTTCCCCGTCAAGCTCCGCCAGGTGGGGGACACGGCCTGAGGTCCCCCAGCCTGGTGCCGGGGCAGGGGGCGTGGCCTGAGGTCCCCTATCATGCCCCACCAGATGGGGGCACACAGCCTCAGGTCCCTGCTAATTGCTTGTTAAGGCTCCTTATGAGAACTTACTATGCTGTGGAGCCAGCTTGTTACAGTGTGACAGACAATTTGCATATTCCCTCTTTATTAGATAGGAGGATGTCTCCCCCTCCCTCCCTTCCTTCCACTCTCTTAAAAAAAAAAAAATCTCAGGTAAGGATTAACAAAACTAAAAAAAGTATACAAAAGTCAAATATGATTATTTAGCATGTTAAAACTGATATATATAAAGAGTAGGTGACTTTTCATATATTCAATAAACTATCTTGCTAACACACATATGCACTCAAAATCAATGTTCATAAAAAAACAATCAAATTTAAAGCTATTTATATAATAAAGAGGTAATATGCAAACTAACAGTCACTCCAACACACAAGATGACTGCCCCCATGTGGACACAAGATAGCTACCACAAGATGGCCAGGAGGGAAGGGCAGTTGGGAGCAACCAGGCCTGCAGGGGAGGGCAGTTGGGAGGGACCAGGCCTGCAGGGGAGGGCAGTTAGGGGTGTCCATGTTCAAAGTACTATAAAACAAAGTCATCTGGGGAGTTAGGAAATAGTCAAATTAGCAAATAAAGCAAATGTATCTGTATATTGATTTTTTTGTTAACAGTTAAGAAACTTTTCCAAATTAGCTAAAGGAAAATGTATTCATTCATTTTGTTCTCAAAGACAATGTTGTATATTTGCAAGAAATATTAAGCATTCTATCTACGCATCACATTTCCTTTGTAGTGCCTGACCTGTTTCTTCACTTTACCAAAGGCATGTTCAGAGACAGGGATTATGTCAGATGATGGAATGCAAAAAAAAAGTAAAACAGAGTACTTGCCCTCAAGGAATGGAAGGTCTGGTGGAAAGAAATAAAACCCTAAAAACAGGAGGCTAATGAACTAAGGAAGCAGCATCAAGTCAAACTGTTTGTAGGTCTGGTGAAGCAGATCTTGGTTGAAATCTTTTAATCACTCTTAAATAAATTCATGCCTGCTGCTCCTCACCCTGGTACAAGCTTAGTTAGCAATTAAGCTAAGAAACACCTTGATTGCAAACCTGCGAATTTCACCTAGGCTCTCACTGACCTCCCCAGCAGGAATCTTGCTACTGGGGATGGCTGGCTCTCCCAATTAGCACTCACAGATTTCTCTCCAAACCTCATTTTCAGTTGCTCTAGTCTAAAATATCACTAGGTTCCCCAAATGAAGTTCACATGTCAAAAAAAAAAAAAAACCTATATTTTCAGACTATCATAAGGATGACCTCCAATAAGCTTGGGAACAGAGGCTATATAGTACAATAACTAGGTACCTGCCTCACCCCAAAGACAAGGAACACCTTGAGAACAGAAACCCTGTCTTTTTCCTCCTTAAAATTCAATACATGGCCCAAATTCTGCTCGTGGTAGAAACCCAGTCATTTTCTTTTGAAGAAAGGGCATTTCTAGAAGTGTCGTCAAGAAATTGCAAGCAGTTCAATACATCCAGTTGAAGGGAATAGGTGGCAGGAAGGGAGAAGGCCGAAAGGAATGCAAGTGGTCTTCCATAAAGGGTATGCTATTCTAAGAAATACAGACATTATCCTGTATTTAGGACAGCGAGGGATTTTAAGAAAATGGGATATGCATTTCAGAAAGAGTATCCCCAGGTAGTAAGGTGGACGGGAGGTAGTTCCTAGAAAAGAAGGAAACACTTATGAAATATTACAATAGATTAGGTAGATAATGAGGACCCCAAAGCAGGGCACTCACAATGGAAGCTCGTTTATTTAAAGTTTCTATGACCCATCTGCTATTATTTTAAAAATAAAAGCAACAACTCTTGGTGACCATTTGGAAGTTGGGGGCAGGGAGGAAGAGGATGACTCCCAGGTTCTGGGCTTGAGGCAGCAGCGTGGTTACGATGACTAGAAATACAAACACAAGAGGAACAGTTTGGAGGGAGGACCACATGCCAGCTTTAGATTTGTTTGTGGCAACACCTGACAACCCCGATTCCAGGTTCTCGACCCCGCACTCTGCTGTGCCAAACTTGCAAAACACTTTATCCTGCCTGGGAATATATTCACGCCTTTCTGTTACTTAGCGCATCCAACTATTTGTCTTTCAAGATCCTTCAAGGCCGGTTCACTCTAGTTACACAAGTTTATTTCTCACCACATTCCTAAACATTCACCTTCCCCTGCCTCCCCTGCTGGTCCACTCTCTCTCCACCGCCCCCCCAACCCCCTTGTCATGCTCAGGCCCTCATCGCCCGGCTGTCCAATCGCCGGGAATGACTCTTCTGTCCACCTGTCTAAAGCTTACCACCCAGAGCACTTCGGCCATCATTCCCGCCCATCCCCCAAACCTATGTTTTTATAGCTCCTATCATACATGTTCAAGACAGTATTACATACCCCAACATACTGTGTCCTGCCTGCACACGGATTTGAAACTCCCAAGTAGACAAGACCCCCCCCCCCCATCCTTGAATGGAAAGAGGGTGCCTCCCATTTCCATTTCCTCATAGCATGGGGAGGGGGAAAAAGTCCAAAAAGCTTTGGTTAACAAAACGACAATGGGATTTCAGTCCTATGACTTTCAACAGTTGGTAACCTGACGGTTAAAACTATCCCAACTCTTTATGGCTTCTTGTCATTCTACTGTTCCAAAATTCAAAAATCAGGGGTTACAGTGTTTATCCCCCTCCTTCCCCCCCAAAAAAAATCACAGAACACGCCCTGCTTTGACACCTCAAGTGCACTTTGCGCTTCCCTTTGCCGGAGGGCCCCTTCCTTCCTTCCTTTTTTCACCTGACAAATCCCTACCCACCCTTTAGGAACCAAATAAGCTTCACCTCCTCCAGCGAACCTCCCCCCCACCCCTCCGCTTCCCCAAAAGGTGCCCCCCCCCTTCCTTACCCCCATGAATTATTGTTGGCACATCCTCCATCCCTAAGCGTTTAGAACCAGCACTCGCGGACCCCTCCACCCCCAGCACTAGCCTGGCCCTCAAAGACTCTCCAGACGAGCACCAACGCCAGGGCCCGCCGCGCACCGGGCCCCGCGGACGGACAACCTCCCGGTCCTCCGGCAAGACCCGCACAGGCAGCGGCCCCCGCGATCCTCGGGAGCGGCGGGAGCGCGCATTGGAGCCAAAGGGAGATGCTCGCAGACATGCCTGCGCCGGGAGGTGACTGAACAGAGCGTGCTTTCCCCTCGGTGACAGCCGTCCACAGGCCGCGGCTGGAAACCGGGTTTCCTCCGCTGCCCGGGCCGCGGCCGGCGCGCTAAAGGCCACCTTCCCCTTCGCGGCTCCGACTGCCCCCGGGAGGGGGAGCCTTTCTAACCCATCGCCTAACGGGCCTCGGCGCGCACGTCTCCGAACGGGTCTCGGGGGACCGCGGAAGCGGGGGTGACCGGGACCTGGGGGTTCACACCGCCACAGCTAACGCTCCGGAAGGAGGCAGCAGTCCCGGCCCCGCTCACCTTCCAGGATGGACACGACGATGAGCAGCTGGTCGGACTTGGAGACCATGGCCGCGGTCTGCGGCCCGCAGGCGGGGTCTGCCGGGGGGAAGGGGCCCGGGTGAGTGTCGGGGGACCCGCGGCCGCCCGCTCCCGACCCCGCCGCCCGCTCCCGACCCCGCCGCCTGCAGCGCGCCCGGCTCCCCGGCTCCCCGGCTCCCCGGCCCCCCGGCTCCCCGATCCCGATCCCGGGCCGCCGGCCCGGCTCCGAACCCTGCCCGACTCAAGGCAAACGGCGGCTCCGCCCCGCGCCGGGCCCGTCTGCACCCAGGGCCTGCCCGCCGCCGGAGGACCTTTTGCCGCCTGCGTAGCCGCTTTTCAAACGCCCGGGCCGCCGCCGCCGCGGCCGCCGCCGCCGCGCCCCGCTTCCGCCTAGCAACCAGGCCCGCAGGCCCAGCGCCCGGGGAGGCTGGAGGACAAAGGGCGATGGAGACCGGCGCAACCGGGGGCTAGAACGCCGCTCAGCCCGCCTCGCCTCCTGCCCTTTTGCTCTCGGTTCCAGAACCCAGGGAGAGAGGCCTGGCCCGTTACCTCACAGCGCCCCCTGCTAGCCGGACCCGGAACGGCGGGCGAGTTGGTGGGGGGCCAGCTGCGCAGGCGCACCGCGGCCGCAAACGCTGCCAGGGGTGCCCCTACCGGCGGTGTGAGGGTACTGCATCCTCGGCTTTATGCCGGGGACACAACCTGGGAAATTGATCAGCAGAGATCTGAAAAAAAATAAATAAATAAAATAATCCAGCTCTTCTCAGGGCTCCAGGGTCAACACTGCCTAAAGGTCAAACCACATAAGAATAATGTCTTAAGTCTGAACTCTGAAATTCTCCTGATGCGGCCCCTCCACGGTGCAAGTGTTTGAAAACAAGCGGCGTCAATACAGTAATGACTGCAACCGGTGGCGCTGACGTCAGCTCCCCGAGAATTTCCTGGGCAGCAAACGGGATTCTAAAACAAAAACATTGTCACGTGAGCAGGAACGTTAAAGGCGTACGTCCGTCGGCTCAGGGACCACAAAGTGATTAATTAGCAAAGTCAAGACCAAAGATTAGACAAGGTGTCTAAATGCTGTCAACCGACACTTACCCCTGTACATCGACCGCCTCCCCCGACCCCTCACTCAGGCTTCAGTTTAGGAAAGATTAGAAATCTTTTGGAGGTTATCCAGCCTGAAACTGGAGCTGAAGGGAGGAAGAGGAGAGAACAAACCCCACTCTCCATCGCCACTCCCTCACCTCCCACTCGGTGCCCCAAAATAAAGGAAGGGGACGTGGAGATGGGAGGAGATTGCTTCTAGTGCCCTTCAGAGGCATTCCTGAAACGAGGCATCGTACAGTTTAAAGTCAAAGGAATGATCTGTTTGGGATTCATAGTTAAACAATGCAGTCTTTTAAAAATATTTTTATATGTTTTTATTAATTTCAGAGAGGAAAAGAGAGGGAGAGATGGAAACATCAATGGTGAGAAGCATTGATCGGCTGCCTCCTGCACGCCCCCTACTGGGGATGAGTCTGCAACCCAGACTTGTGCCCAGAACTGAACCCCTGACCTTCCAGTTCGTGGGTCCACCGTCAACCACTGAGCCACCCCGGTGGGGATGCAATGCATTCTTTTGTGGAAGATATGAAACAGACTCAAAAGGAGGCAGGATAATATAATGAATCCTCAAGCGCCGCAAGCACAGCTTCAACAATTGCCAACTAAAGAGCAATCATCTCCACCTGTTGCACTGTTTTGAAAGCACTCCCTAACAGCCTATCAATTTATCTCTTTCAATATGTACCTCTAATAAATAACAACTTTTAAAAGTACCTTAACATATTGGATACTTAACCACACACAATACCAGCATTACATGTAAAAATTAATAATAATTCGTTGATACCATTAAATGTCCATTGTTTAACTTTCCCTGATTGATTAATAATTCTTTTCTTGGGTTTGTTTGTTTTTCTTTTTGAATCAGAATTCAAACAAGTTTCAAAACACAATGCATTTGGTTGGTCTGTCTCTTGTTTCTTTTAATCTATAGGCACTCACTTCTATTTAATTTTCCTTAAAACTTTATTGAAGCAACTGGTCATGTAGAATTTATCACAGTCTAAATTTTGTTGATGCCATACTAGTGTTGTTATTTAGCATGTCCTTTGTTGAGAGGTCTGGTAAATAGGTCCACATTGACAACACTAAAAATTAACAATAAGCAAAATACAAGGATATCTGTGGTGGAAAACATTAGTTGGCATTTGATTCTACTAGACAAAGAGAGGCTAAAGCAATGAGACCAGTGTCTCCAGAGGAAAGAATACTGAGATCAGGGTTTGGGACCGACCTCAGCCAGTTACGTGCTGGGTGACTTTAGGCAAATCATGTAACCTCTCTGAGCCTCAGTTTCCAGTATTCAATGGTAATATATGAATCCTTAGATCAGGACATAAATGTAGTAAATGCCATTTAGCTATTATCTTTTTATATGAGCAATATTAGACCTTAAGTAGTTGTTGTAAAAGAACTAGGAACTGCCATCAAAAGACTTAGTTGTTTTGCTTTAGGATATCCAGCAGGGCTTAAAATCTAAATTCATTCAATACCAGATAATAACCTCAGTCAGAAAAAAACACATACAACTGACAAATCATTAAAATTAACTAAGGATCTTTTTCACATAGTAAAATTTCACACAGTTTCCTTTCCTAGGCCCCCAACTCCCAAAAGGAAACACTATTGCTGTGCTTCTAAAATCATCCCATTTATAGCTACTGAAAAACCAATCTAGTATTCAGGGTGTTGTTAGGTTGTTGTTGTTTTTTTACAGGCTGTACAAAATTAATTGCATAAAGTTTCCCATCTATCTCATCTAGAAATGGAATTATAATTCCATCAGCATCTATAGCCTCCTTATCTGTTATTCAATAATCTAATTTTCTTTCATGTCTGATACTAAACAGTTGCACTGTTTTGAAGGATATCAATTTAACAGCATATCAATTTATCTCTTTCAATATGTACCTCTAAAAAAAACCAATTTAAAAAAATATCTTAAAAATATTACTTAACCACAACATAGTTCATTATAATTTAGCTTAAATTCATCAGAGAAAATTTCATTATAAGTTTATGAAGCATCAATTATTATTTCAAAATGTGTAACTAAATGCTAATAATATATAAATTTTAGTCTATTAGACAATGAGAGATTCATTACACTATAAATATGCAAATTTAAACCTACAAGTTTGATTAAATGCTTGATTCTGAATTCATTAGTTTGTCAACCTTAAAGCGTATCATATTGGCTGCAATGCAATTCCTGAATGTGGTAGCTATCTTTTATTGTTAATGTGGAGCAAAGATAACCAGATTGTATACTTCCTCATCTTGGCCTATACAGATGTTCTAGGGGCAAACAGCCCCTCTTCCTGGCTTTTGAGAAAGACCACAGCAGAGCACCCTAAGTCCAATGCTCTTCAGGTCAGGCAGGTGCTGTTAACCAATTGGTGAAGTGGGCGGGGGCGGGGCCAGGCATGAGCAGAGACAGAGCCCCTGGCGGGACAGCCCTTCTCCGCCCAACTGGTAATTGCCATGCAGTAAAAAGCCAGTTTTTGCCAAATTTCCACAGGAAATTAGAATTATAGGTTTTTATGTGAACTCAACCAACTTTTAAATGCTGGTAACTAATTTCATTTAAACAGACAAAAAATACTGCATGAGTCAAACCAAAACTTCCACCAGCCACAGGTTAGTGACTTCCGGCCTAAATTCGTTAAAGAGTTTATAACCCCTTAAAGGGTAGAGAAATGAGAGTAGTAAGGAAAGAAGTAGAGAATGCCTAAAACTGGGAAGGAGAGGGATAAAGGAGAGTGACGAGGACCCTGGCAGAACATCTGGGAGAGGACAGAAATAGGTACTGGCCCCATGGGATCCCCAGGAAAGTGAGACTTTAGATAGGTTCTTAAGCCCCTAATTTGACACAGAATTTACAGACTCACTTCAGGGGGCTATGGTGGCTCGGATGATGGGCAGCTTCTCAGGGACCAGCCTGAGCAGAAATGTGGAAGGCCTCCCCAGATATTTACCCAGCACCTGAAACAGAACTTTGTATGGAGGAGGGAGCCCCATTGATGAGTGAGATTGAATCGCCTGTTGCCTGGCAGAAGGCACTTGGGGTTGAATTTAATGGTGAAAAGAAAACCAGGATTTATATATATATTAGAGGTCCGATGCATGAAATTTGTGCAAGAATAGGCCTTCCGCCAAAACCAGTTTGGCTCAGTGGATAGAGCATCAGCCTGCGGACTGAAGGGTCCTGGGTTCCGGTCAAGGGCATGTACCTGGGTTGCAGGCACATCCCCGGTAGGAGGTGTGCAGGAGGCAGCTGATCGATGATTCTCTCTCATCGATGTTTCTAACTCTCTATCTCTCTCCTTTCTTTTCTGTAAAAAAATCAATAAAATATATTTTAAAAATAATAATAATAGGCCTTCCTTCCCCTGGTTGCTGGCACCCACTTCCCTCTGCAACACAGGACCCGGGCTTCCCTCGCAGCCCTGGCTTCATCCAGAAGGTTGTCTGGAAGGACATCTGGTCTAATTAGCATATTACCCTTTTATTTTATATATACATGTAGATATAAACATAACAAAGGGCAATATGGTAATTAGACCAGACATCTTCTGGACGTCCTTCCTGATGTATCTGGGCCAAAGGGAAGCCAGCCCGGGTCCCGGACGCCTGCAGGCAGCTGGAGGAGGCAAGCCCGGGTCCCGGGTGCTAGAGAAAAGCCGGTGCCAGAAGCCAGGGAAAAGAAGGCCTACTCTTGCACAAATTTTCGTGCATCGGGCCTCTCGTATATACATATAATTATATAATTGTATTTATTTATTTATTTATTTATTTATTTATTTATTTTAGAGAAAGGTAGGGAGAGGTAGAAACATCAATGAGAGAGAAACATCAATTGGCTGTCTCCTGCACTCCTCCCACTAGGGATGGAGCCAAAACCCAGGCCAGAGATTAAACAGGTTCGTAAGGTCAATGCTCAACCACTGATCCACACTGGCCAGGCAGAAAAGCAGCGTTTCCTGCACTCCCCCCTCTGTGGCCTAAGCTTCACGGGGTTACCGTAGGCTCAGATGAGCTCTTCGCTGCCCTGTCAGTGTGTCACAGTGGCTCTCTCTGAGGCAAGGTACCGGGCAGAGGGTGTGAGCATGGCCTCCACTCCACAAAGAACAGATAGAGTTGGGACAATTCTGGAACTGTGGGAAAGGGCTGCACGCCATCAGCAAAGGCTGCTTTGTTGCTTTGGAAAGACTAGGACATGGGTGCAGTAACTGCAAACTGGAGGCAGGGGCTTTTGAGAGGGCTTCGTTTCTAGGAGAGAAGATAGAGCTGACAGTAGATGCAAAACAGAAGACCTGCCACTGTGACATTGAGAAACACTCCGTGACACAGTGGGACTTCGATTCACCTATTATGTAATGTCTGAAGTGTGTCGATTTTTCCTCCTTTGAAAAAGCTTCCCTTTGAAACACTGAAGCCAATCGTGGAGGAAGAGCTGGTGCCAGCCTACTCAGCTGTCTGCTGGAGAAATTCCCCAGCTTCTGGGTGAGCGTTTTGGTGCGTGGAGGTCTGACCCCACCAAATGGAAACACAGAGTTTGCTGTAAGACAAGATACCTCTGGTTCTATTTAATGCTGATATTCCAAGTACACCCCAAGGGTACAAAACGCTTCCCTACCTCTATGTTATAACAACAAAAATTACAACAACAGGCAATAAAAATAAAAAAACACACAACTTCCCTTGAATGCAAAGAAAGGCTCTAAATATATGGCCCAGACTCAGAAAAGATAGAAGCCTCTCTCCTCTTCTCACTCACTCGCTTCCCGCAGTGAGAGCAGTAACAGCTCCCCTGCCAGCAGCCAGCAAGCTCAGTTGCACATTTTGATGAGTGGTATAAGAAAGCCAAGCTGTTACGCCTTGATGGTGGCATACATCACAAAAATGTCTTTCCCAAATGATTGCATGTGTTTGTGCTGCCAACATAATGCTTTTTATTTGCATAAGTGTGTACACTTCCAGGCAGGTTGAGGCACGTGTAACAGGCAACAGGATGTTGAACGGGGACTTTGTTGCCTTAGAGTCATCACCCATGACCTAAAGGATGGAAAAGAGGAAGAACACCCACTAAGGCCCAGACTCATCTCCCAGGGTTTGTAAAAGATGACCACACCGGCTTTGTTACCTACAACCATCAGCCCGGTACCCACTTCACGCTATATTCTAAGATGATAAGCCTGAGGTTCTTCCTGTTATAGAGGGTGGCAGTCTTCCCCTCCTCACCCCAAGCTGAGTGAAAGGGAGTGGATCCCAAGGACCCTCCACCAGGAGCGGAGATTGCAGCAGTAAGATGCTGTGGGGGAATAGAGTCCAAGATGGAAGTGGATCTGGTTTCAGAAATATTGATTAGGAGGAGTAAAAAGCAAGTGAGTTAGGCAGGTTTCCCAGAACAGAACAGATTTCCTTGGGGGGCCCACCACTCCCATGACCCTTCCACCAGCATTGCCCATAGAAATAACTCACACGTGTGTTCCAGGAGAGTCTCGGTATCTGGCTGGATCCATTCAACGTGCATCAGAGACCAATGGATCTTGAACAGAGAAAGAGCAACAGATAATTGAGGACCACACCTACACCTACCAAGTAGGAATATTTGCAGTCTTTCTCCACCTCGGACCCCAATTCTTTGGAGGAGCGGGGGTCCCAAGAGAAAGAGAGGAGAGGGAGTAAAAGCGTTGGTCCCATTTGTTTCCTAATCTTCAATCTCTTAGATGGGAACTTTGCTGGAACAAGGAGGCTGGGAAGAGAAGAGATTTCAAACAGAAACAAGGTGGAATTTTAAATTAGATTAAATGGGCCTGAACAGATCAGAAAGATATGGAATCTGACTCAGCTGTCTAAGGGGAGGGAGAAGGAGACTCGATGAAGCACAGTTGAAAGCAATAATTGGAGAAAAATTGAACCATTTCTTATTTGTACTGACCCAAGTTCAGATTGTGGAACAAACCAGCTATTTATTATTAATAATAATAGTAATATCCTATTGACTTCCAATATTTCCAGCAACACTGTGGAGAGAAAATCAGGGATTGTAGATCTTTTAAGAGAGGAGGAAATCTGAAGTTGTGAAACTTGGGCAGTTTGATAACAGTTATAGCTCAGGTCTTCTGAGTGCTGTATTAAGCTTCCCCAGTGACTCTGAAGCTGGTATACACATATGACCTCTAGTTAGTCAAAGATAATAAATTAAAACATTGTTTTTATATTAAAACAAACATGAAGCAAAATATATATAATAGCATGATTTTAAAGATAAAATATAACCCCTCAAAAAAACTTTGTTTTTGACTACATCTTCAGTTTTCCCCTCACCCAAACCCAATTCATGTGATCCCTTAACTCCTCCCCAGTTAAGGGGTCACATAGTGGACCCTTTGTAGAGTTTCTCACTTATGTCCTTGAGTCAGATTCACCTTAAAAGCTGTTTGGCCAAAATCGGTTTGGCTCAATGGTAGAGTGTCGGTCTGCGGACTGAAAGGTCTCAGGTTCGATTCCAGTCAAGGGCATGTACATTGGTTGCAGGCACATCCCTGGTAGGGGGTGTGCAAGAGGCAGCTGGTTGATGTTTCTCTCTCATTGACGTTTCTAGCTCACTATCTCTCTCCCTTCCACTCTGTAAAATATCAATAAAATATATATTAAAAACATTTTAAAAATTTTTTAAATTTTAAAAAATTATAAGAGTTCTCATCCTAAAAAGAATATTTTAAAAAAGCTGTTTGCAGCAATGAAAGGGGAAAACATGATGTTTAAAGAGAAGTCATATTTTACTTCCGCATAATGCTCCATGGTGTTGGAGAAGATTAAAGTTATCTTGATCATGTGTTGAAATCATCATTTCAGTAAAGTGAATGAAGATCTTAGGAAGAAGGTTGACTTCCATATTCTAGTTTATCCCAATTTAAATGCTCAGACATTTAGCTGAGAGGTACTCCTAGGGTTATTGAGTGTGATAACAGAACATTAGTACATGCTATAAGTTGTTACAGATGTTAATTGCTTTTTTATAATAAAAATGATTAATGTCCCAGATAAAAGTATATTCCAAGGTAAAAGACAGTGATTTAAAAAAAATTGGCTAAGAATCTGCAATGTCAACATTCACTGGCTTATTCTATCAGTAACCAGAAATGTACAATCTTTCAACTATGTAAATTAGCCTAAGTTAGAGAACAAGTCTATTTTGTTCATTACCGTATCCCTAGTACTCAAAAGAGTATCAAGAGTAAATTAGTGTAGAGGCTCAAAAAATTATTGTTAAATAAGTAAAGTTAATTTTCAATAGTGTTGGGATTATATCTGCACCAGGGATAGAGAGTAATAGAGACATAATTGTTACATGTGCAGAGGACAAAGGTGAAGACATAATTTGGTACAGATCAAGAAATGTAGCTTCAAGATTGGCTTGTTCAGACCCACCAGTCATTCTCTGATACATTAAGAAATACCTTGCAATCTATTTAATTTTAGAAACTTCTTTACAATAGGAAAATAAATGATTTATGGATTAAAAGGGAAAAGAACGGTTTATGGTGATGCTTTGGAAAAAGACTCAAAGATTTAAATGACTATAAACAAATGGTTTTGCATTGGATTTCAGAGAAGGGAGTGAGTGGGTTGGTCTTGAAAAACATAATTGTCCTATAAGATTCAAAGGGAGAAGGAATGAAAAATTAAAGAAAAGAAAAAAGAAGATAGGTATAGTATTAAGCTTCTATGTTTCATTAGTGTTTTCATTGACTGTGCCACAAGTAGCCTGGCAAAGAGGACTACTCCATAGGGAGTGACAAGAAATAAAGAAATATTTTGCCGAAACCAGTTTGGCTCAGTGGCAAAGCTTCGGCCTGCGGACTGAAAGGTCCCGGGTTTGATTCCGGTCAAGGGCATGTACATTGGTTGCAGGCACATCCCCGGTAGGGGGTGTGCAAGAGGCACCTGGTCAATGTTTCTCTCTCATCGACGTTTCTAGCTCTCTATCTCTCTCTCTTCCTCTCTATAAAAAATATCAATAAAATATATTTTACAAAAGGAAATAAATAAATATTTAAAAATCTAGACATCTGAAGAATTTAAACTAATACTCATAGATACAATGCGAAGTTTTTTAACAAATAGGATTTTTTTTTATTTGTCACCATTAAAAGTCTGAATTTTAAACAGATTCTTGGACTGGGGCGCATATCTTTCAGCTCATTTAACTTTTAGTGCCTGCATCCTCCCCAGGAACTTCTCCAGAACTGCTACCTTCACCATGAGTTTTCTCAGGTCAGTGTTGGGCTTCTCCAACATTTTGACTTTTAACGAAGAAGAGCAGGGTGAAAATATTGATTGGCAAGCCTTTCCTATGTCTTTTCCATTGCAATCTGGAATCAGGTTATTGATCACTTCTTTCAAGTCATTTGTCTGCACCTCTTGGGTCATGATTTCCATCATCTTCTGGATTCCGTGGACCTATTTATGCTGAGCAAAAGATGTCTTCCTAATCTGATTGTTGCATTTTTTTTAGTAAAACCAACACAAAATAGATGACACAAATAATCAATCAGTCATGGTCTGCCATTTTTTGACCATGAAGCACATTTTGTCAGGGGTAAGATCCATGCCATGGAAATTAGTCAGGTTTTGCCCTGAACCTTCTCAGTAATTAGCTTGAGTTTTCTAAATGCAGTTTTATTATTCTGCAGTTAAGGTAGGCTCCTTTCAAAAACATGGCTCTTGCCCAGCTGGCATGGCTCAGTGATTGAGCATTGATCCTGACCTATGAACCAAGAAATCTCAGTTTGATTACTGGTCAGGGCATATGCCTGGGTTGCAGGCTCAATCCTTAGCAGGGGTTATCTCTCATTATTGATGTTCCTATCTCTCTCCCTCTCCTTTCCTTTCTGAAATCAATAAGAATGTAGTTTAAAAAGACAAAAAACAAAAAAGACCACCTTTGAGACCATCAGATGCAATATGGCACCTTGAGTTCTCATGACTAATGTTTTTCCAATATTGCTTATATTGAACATAGCTGGTGCTTTCACATTATACCAGTCTCCCTGAGAAAATGGATTAATCACCCAGGTGGTATTTATTAACAAATTGGTTTTTGTTATCTCTAATGGGGGAATATCAACACACCAAAATGAAGTCTACTTAGCAGGATGAAATTAAAAATACATTTTAATACTTGTTTGTTATTATTTTCTTACTGGAAATGTTAACATTGTTTTGATACAGTGTATCCAAAATTCTTGTTTAAATCAACTACTCATTATGTTAACAGCACAAGGACAATGAAGTATAACTTATTAATTAAGTTCCATGAGATAGGGACTTTTTTGTTCAACTCTATCCCCAGGGTCTATAGTGCTTGGTACAATAAGCATTCAATAAATATTTGTCGAATAAATGGATGAAACTATAATGGATTTTAGCCAGTAGATGGACTCTAAATCTTACATGATTTTTTGTTTGTCTGGCTAACATCCTCTACTATTGAGTAGATTTATCAAAATGTTAAATAGTTTCTTGGAATATTCATTTCTTTAAAATAAAATGCTATACTATTATTTTGTTATATTTGGCTAGTAGCTTTCTACTTTTGTCAAACTGTAAACTTCAAAATTTTTTTTAAATGTAGAAATCAGAAGTTTTCAAGGACTTTCTCCTATTTCTTAACTGGACCAAAATAGAACCATAAATTCCTAGGAGTTTCTTTAAATTTCAAATACCCAAATTAACCTTGCTATCTACCTTGGAAAATTTACCTCTGAACTTAATAAGAGGAATTGAATAAATTTATCATATATCTATGTTCAGTCAAGTACGCTGGTGATTTTTCTTTCTTTCTTTCTTTTTTTAAATTAAAGTAAGCTTCAAAGTTTAGGACAACTGAGCAGACATTCCAGGACTTGAGTTTGCTTCCATTTAAAAAGTATTAAATGATATAACAAATGCATTGGACCCAATTATCATCGCATCTAAATAGGTAACTTGCCACTTCTAAGAGTAGAGCTTAGGGAGTGCTCATTTTACACACACGATCAGGTTTCTTTTCTTCTTGTCCTTTTCCCTAAAGTGTTTCTACCTAGATCAATTAGCTTTCTCCCTACCAAACCTGGTTCTCAAGAGTATGGGTGCCTAATGTTATCATTTTGATATGAAAAGGTAGAACCACATAGCAGTTCCCTTGAATTCATTAACTTTAAATCCATTTAAATCAAAGAACATACTTCATTCTGTTACCCAGTAATCAGACAAAGTTATTGCATGTTCCTTTTATCCCAGTCCCCTCAAGCCAACCATGGCTATATTCAAAGACATGCCATTTATTTTGGTCAAAATTTCACTCGTTAAGATATTTTGTTTATGAGTTCTCTTCCCCTCAAAACATTCATATTGGATTAAAATGTTTTAACTATTTAGAAATAGAGCCTAAAAATTGTCTCATACTGTTTGTTTGGACCTTACCACATACTCCCTTTCCATTCTAAAATCTCAAACATAAACATCCACATGCACACAAAAAGAATAGAGTCAATTTAATACATTTTCCCTTAATTTAAGAGTTTTCTATTTTGGTATATCTATTTCTCTTTCCCATTTTCCTATGGGAGAGAAATAGAAATCAATTTAAATTTAAATGACCAATTATTTTCTCTGTGGCCACATGCTATTATAAGGTGTAGGAATGTATAAAAATAGCAAATTACATATAAGTAAATAATGGGGGATGGATAGCAAAATGCCTATGGATCTGTATTCTGCAAGATAAATCCTGCTGAATGTAATGGAGAAAAAGTAGAAACCCCAAAATAAATATCTTTGAAGGGCAGGAGGTTTTCTATCAACATGTAACACAGGTTTTCCAAAATTATTTTGGTACCCAAGTAATCTTCAGAAACATTCACTTCCAATACAGTTACATTTCTCCTAGAAAATAATTGTGTGGATTATCTCGCATCTCTTCTTATATCCAGCCCCTCTTCCTACACCCTTAAATGTATTGATTTCCTAGACATACCAGCTACAAAACAAAATATAAAATGATTTCGCCAGAGAAGGAAGAAGATGAGTTTTTTCCCCAAAGTTGCTCTGCTCTTATTTGTATAATTTTAATGTTGTAATTTTAAAATATTTCAATTTATTTAAAGAAATGAATTGTCTGAAAAAATACTTTTAAAAAGTATTAGGATTATTTTTATGATACTATAAATAGTTATTGAAATCTCTCTTACTGTCATTCTTCAACCTGATGCTATGATACATAAATTATTCACAAAGAAATGTATCTTGATTACTTATTATCAGCATTGATATTTTAGGATTAGATCTCAAGGACAAGACAGGTAAAACAGTTTAAGCACAAATTCTCTGATTGAAATTTGCTTTAAGGTCATTGGCATTTTGTGATTGCTGAAAGCATTCAACTCTTGTAACCAACCATATTATTTTATTTAATGGAAACTTTAGAATTCATATTTTTAGATGCTATTTAATGGAAACTTTAGAGTTCCTATTTTAGATGCTATTTGAGGCAATCCACTTAAATCAACAGTTACGGAGACTAAAGCAACTTTTCTTTCCCTATTCATTCCATCCTATGAAGTGAAACTCAGTTCACACTAAGATCATAAATCTGTATTTTGAGGAAATCTTTAAGGTAACATATGTTGTGTCAGTATCAGTATGCTTTCAGCTGCAAAAAAAAAAAAAAGGAAAAATTTACCCCAACTGGTTTACTGAATAAGGAAATGTATACACTTGGCCCTTTAGAAGTATGAAGGGGGATCCTGCAAATCCCCCATTTATATCCTACACTTGGAGTTGTTTCATTCTCAGGTCAGCTTCCCTCATTGGGGAGAGGCTGTGACAGCCCAGGCTTCCCAACAATACAAAGTGACTTCCAGAGAAGGAGTATCTCTTCGGGGGCTTTACCCTAGAAGCAAGGACTTTTCTGTCTAAGTAGCTGACATCTCATTGGCTCCCACTGGTTCTCATGCTCATCTCTGAACAATCCAATGGCCAGGGGAATGCTGGGGCCGATTTGCCTGGGTCCTATTTCAAAACCAGTCATTGCTTCAAGGGGGTGAGGTACCCTATAAATAAACCAGACCGAGCTCTGAAGCTGAAGAGGAAATTTATCTTCCTCTGAAGTACATGGGTTTTAAAAACATAAAAGAAAGTTAGGGTCTGCGTAGGAAGGAAGAGGGGGAAGGGAGTAGCTCTATCAATGTTTAGCAGAATATGGTAAAGCTGTTTTGTTTAAGTGCATCATTGTCTATGATGTTGATCTAAAAATTCAATAAAAAGCAATAAAATATTATAGAGCAGTAATTATCCAAGTGTGTGAGGGTACTAGAAGCGTTGAGGAGTATTTTTAATCCAAATAAAATTCCCTTCCCCCTTCTGATTGGCACCTGCATGAGGCTAGCTCTCTTATCCCTTTGAAAATTAGTTCTCTTAGGAGCCATGCTGGATCTGATGGGTGATGGGGTTAAAAAGACTGAGAACCATTGCTATACAGAAAGCCTTATAATCAAGGGGCCAAAATAAATGGCTGTAAAAAAGAATAAAATAAAGTATCCGGTTATTGAAATTCCAACCTGGTGTCAGTCTCTTTTCATTTGCTGTTTTGGTTTCACAATCCTGTGAGAAAAACTATTGTTTTTCAATCTCTTCAAGGTGTGGGTGAAAGGGGGAGAGGGAGGGAGAGGGAGATTTCACTAACCCAGAACTAAGGAAATCAGCCAAACTTGTTTTGTTGGCCCTGTATCTCACTTAGGACAGTGTCCCTTGATAGAGAATAGTTCATGGATAATGTAGCATTACTATCCCTTACTCAGCACCTCTGATAAGGGCAAAAGGAATTTCTCTCAGAGTCCTGGGAAGCAGGGGTCACTATTTTAGATGGTAGATACTCATCTTGGAAACATTTGAAGAAAAAAAAAATTTTAAACATGAGCTCTATTTTAAATTTAATATTTTTTTAGAATTTTAAAGAAAATAAAAAGTACATGTAGACAATTAAGAGCATATAGAAAAGTATAAATACTTAAATACTCATAATCTCTCTAAAGAACCATTGATAACATTATGTCATAACTTCCAATTATATGTGAATCAATTGCAATGTGTATATATAATGCTTTTAAAAAGTAGTAGTTTACTGCAATGCTGTCTTGTAAACTGCTTTCTTTGTTTAATATTAAATGTATTTAATGTTTTTTCAAAAGCCACCATAGTTATATAATAGATTGCTTAACTAATTTTGATTAGGGATATATTTTACTCTTGGGGATAAAACATTTCACAGAGCTAGAATTTCCAATGCAAATATAATCCTAGCCTCTTATTTGAGCTCCCTGAGTCCTAAAGCTAGCATTAAATCAGAAATTCAGTGGGGAAGCAAGGAACAAAACCTTAAATTAGAAAACAGAACTGTGACAAAGATAGAGAACAAGGCTGGGAAATAAGTATGAGTCAGATATGTGCTGGGATTTCCTGGAAGTTTTCCTATCCAAGTCAGAAATGTTGTTTTGTCTACGAGTGTCTGGACTAAACTTATGTTTAGCTGCTCCTTTATTAAGATGAAAGACTCACTCATGTCAAGGTTGGAACTGAAGTAAAAGGGAAAGGATCCAAGGAGTGAGCCCTGTCCTGTGGATAGCAGATACTTTAAATGGCAGTTTTCAGGAGAACAGAAGGGGAAGGCAGCTCTGCCCCGCTCTCCTCCTCCTAGTGGGGCAGGCCTGCCACTCTGGGAGTGAGCCAGCTTCCCGGAAGCAAGTGTTGACCACAATAGTACTGAGAGCTGGCCAGGGTGGCTCAGTGGTTGAGCTTCAACCTATAAACCCAGGAGGTCACGGTTTGATTCCCTATCCAGGCACATGCCAGGTTGCAGGCTCCATCCCCAGTAGGGGGCGTGCAGGAGTCAGCCAATCAATTATTCTCCCTCATCATTGATGTTTCTATCTCTCTCACCCTCTCTCCCTTCCTCTCTGAAATCCATAAAAATATATTTTAAAAAATAGTGCTGAGAGTGATGGCTCAGGGTAGACTTAGGAGTGTGATTGCTCTGAGGAGTGAACAGCTCAGAGTCAGTAAGACCAATATCTCCGCTTATCTTACACTCAAAAGCAGCATTTCCAAGACTTCAGATCCCTCATCGACCACCTTCACGATTTTCCCATATCTGCCTACCACTCATGCTATCATTAATTCTTCCCTTTCAACTTATTTTTTCTTAACCTAAATATTTCATTTTAAATAAAATATCACAATCTTAATTGACAAACAGAACCACTGCAAATGAAAACGGTGGGTGGCCTCGTGAATTCAATGACAGCAAACAAGCAACAAAAATAGTATTTAGTTGGGACTAGATGCAGTTGCTTACCAAAGGCTCTTGAGCTTGAGGCCTGATTGCTGTTAGTTTAGCAAAACAGCGGGGGAGTAGGTAGGGAGGAATTAGCAAGTGTTAAAAACATTACCGGCAAATCCAGACTGCCCAAGGACTTCCTCAGAAGGACGGCAATGGAATTAAATCACTTTCACTATGTGACTCAGTGTTATTTATACCACCTAGCTTCCTGTCCAGCGGTGTACACCCCTCGCTAGCAAACACTGTGCTAGAGGAAGCTGCCGTCTATAAAGGGATGAGGAGAAGAGCCCAGTTAGACCAACCTTAGTAGCTACTAGGAGTGGAGACGTTATCGTAAACCTTTATACTCTATAAATGAATGCTAAACTGGGCAGGGAAGGCTCTCATATCTTGTAAACTCTCCTATTATAGGGCATATTGTGCTCCCCCCATCCCTCATTTCCAAATTCATACGTTGAAGTCTTAAACCCCGCTTCCTCAGAATGTGACTATTTTTAGAGATAGGGATTTTAAAGAGGTGATTAAGTGAAAGTGAAGTGACTAGAGTGGATCCAAATTCAATATGTGTTCTTATAAGAATAAAAAAGCAGGATCCCCCCCCCCTTCCACCACCACACACACAGAGATGTCAGTCAATCTGCAAGCCAGGAAAATTGCCTCGGAAGAAACTAACAGTACTGACACCTTGCTCTTGGACTTCCAGCTACCCAGTCTGTGGCACTTTCTGTTTGGCAGCCCTAGCAAAACATCTCCTAAGTGGGGAAAAATTCAAAAGAGACAGATTTTTGTATTACTGTTTTGACTTGTTTCCTGGAATGTTACAAAGGAACTAATGTCTAGAGCACATGTAGAAACGATTTAAATTTGGTTTCTCAGTGGTAAAGGTTATTTTAAAGCTACTAATGGAGGCATTCTTATATACATATACTCGAGGCCTGGTACATTCATGCACTGTGGGGGAGGGGGATATTCCTCAGCCCAGCCTGCACCCTCTCCAATCTGGGACCCCTCAGGGGATGCCTGACTGCGGGGGTGTCGGACATCCCCTTCATAATCCAGGTCTGCTGGCTCCCAACCACTCGCCTGCTTGCCTGTCTGATTGACCCTAACCATTTCTGCCTGCCAGACTGATCACCTCCTCACCATTTCCCTGCCTGTCTGATCGGCACCTAACTGCTCCTCTGCCGGCCAATCACCCCCAACTGCCCTCCCCTGCAGGCCTGGTCCCCCCAACTGCCCTCCCCTGCCAGCCATCTTGTGCGAGGGCATGATGCTCAATTTGCAATTTACCTCTTTATTATATAGAATGGGCACTTGAACAAGTCAAGTGATTAAAAACAACCCCGTGTATCAGATGTGTACTTCAAGGGAAGGAACAGCCTAACAGTTTTAGGTTAAAATGGAGCCGTGAGTCTGATCGACAGTGTTCTTATGGGTATGGGCCTGCCACAAGATGCAATTGGATCTTTTTCCAAAATGACCCCCTCTACCCCAAAAAATCATAAAATAATCAATAAATTATAAATGAATCTGGTTGTCCTCACCAACTGACAGCCATCTGTCCTGGTGTAAAAATGGCAAAACAGGACCCTGTCCTCCAGGGGGTCTGAGACCCAGTCTGGCCACATGGAGGAGCAGCTTGACTCCTGAGGCTGACAGCAAGCTTCCCTTCTGGAATGTGGATCGTCCTCCCAGGCATGTCTTCCTCTGCCTTCTTTCATGGCTGGAGGGATCATCCAGCTGATAGATTTGCCAGTAATGCAAATAAAAAAACTTTTCTATGTCCTGTTACTTCAAACTCCTTGAGGCTGAGGCAGGGCTGGGCTGCGGAACATCAAAGCGTTAGTACCGCATGAACGAGATGGCCCAGCGGTGTGAGGGAGCACCACCTGACTCAGCACTGTCCCATTCCCAGGAGCCATATACCTGTGCTATGGGGCTTCACACAAATGTAATGACTTTTGCCACTTGTCTTTTTAATTTTTTGCTATTAGTCTCTCCTGCTAAGTCCCATTGAAAGCAGAAATTTCCTAGTTAACTACTTTATTCTTGGCATTGAGCAGAGTGGCTGGCATATGGCATATATGCCCAATGAGGTGTTTGGTTTTTTTTTTTTGCAGTGATGAATAAGAACCACGGGCATAAGCTTTGAACCTAGAGCAGCTAGAGTTGAATCTCAGCTATGCATTCACTAGCTCTGTGACCTTGGGCAAGTTACTTAACCTTCCTAAGTCTCAGTTTCTTCATCTGCAACATGGCTATAATCATACCTTCTTCATATTAAAGTAAAGATTAGATGAACTGCCAAAACCGGTTTGGCTCAGTGGATAGAGCGTCAGCCTGCGGACTGAAAGGTCCCGGGTTCGATTCCGGTCAAGGGCATGTACCTTGGTTGCGGGCACATCCCCAGTAGGGGGTGTGCAAGAGGCAGCTTATCGATGTTTCTCTCATCAATGTTTCTAACTCTCTATCCCTCTCTCTTCCTCTCTGTAAAAAAAATCAATAAAATATATATTTTTAAAAAGATTAGATGAACTAACTTAGCACCTGGCACATAAGTATTTAGCAAATAATATGATTATTGTAAGAGAACTGAAACACTGAATTTGTTTACTTAATTGACAGAGAATGGACTGTTTGGGCCAAAACAGATCATGCAAATCATTGGTTTTATTACTACTTATTTTTTCTGTATACCATGTAGATTGCCATTAAAAGAATTCTGACCACCAAAAATACGTTTGGAAATAATCATATTATACTATAGTAGTAATAAGAGTCTTATTTTATTTTAGAATTTTGCACTCAAATCTGGTCAACCTATTTTATGCATAATTGACTCACAACTCATTTTGTAAATGAATGCAGCCATTTATTAAAAATAGCCTATTATAGAATAAAATGTATTAAATTTAACATTATTATGTATTTAACAAATCATTATACATCTTTATCCATTAATAAATGTCCATAAAGTCTAATACATTAGTGCAAGTCATTATGAAAACTTCAGATTATGACTGATTTATATAAGCATCTGCATGAAACCCTTCTGTAAAAAAAAAAACAACTGCATGCAGTTAATGTTTTTAATCACCTGATATCTAGAAGCTAGTATAGGGGTGTGTGTGTGTGTGTGTGTGTGTGTGTGTGTGTGTGTATCAGGACTCAGTTGCACCTGAGTCCTCTGAGTATAAAGAATTGTAGTTAAATGGGGAAGATAACAAAACTTGAAGTTCCAGTTTAACCTTGGAGAGATATGTCTAATGACAGCCTGTTACTGAAGAACAAAGAGCCAATGGCCAATTTTCCTTTTCAATTGTTATTTTTGCAGGGAAAAAAAATACAGGTTTCTAGTAATATATTCTTATCTAGGAATCAGGCTTATAAAATGCTGTGTTACTAGTTTTGATTTTTTTTATTATTTCTAGGACTAAAATTGATTTTCCCATGGTAGGTGATTCACACACACACACACACACACACACACACACACACAGAGTACATGCAGAATATGCATGGAATGGTCTATTTTCTGTGGAGATTCTACACTCTGTGAAAACCATGAGACACGTCTTTATTTGATTATTTTTGAAGCAAAACCTGTCTTGCACAATTCTTTAATAGCATTTATAAGGCCTTGTTTTATTATGAATCAATTGTGTGACACAACTGTAGATCCATTTAGCTCATTTTCCCAAAGCCTTGCAAAGCACTCTATGAGACTGACGCGCTGCCCACTGCGCCTCTCAAAGCAATCTATAAACAAACACTCATTGTATATGCTGTAAGGGAATACAAGAAAATTATGAGATGAGGTCCTTGCCCCAAAGGAGTTCAAAATCTAATTAGGGAACAAGATATCCTCGTAAAACCAGTAGTGAACACATGAACAAGACAGGCTTTTAAAGACACACGCGCAAATCACCTTTTATTCTGCTTTTATACAAACGTTTGGTATGTCCCTCCCTTCCTCTCGGAGATGACTACGGTTAGAGGAAGGAGAGAGTCACAGCTTCCTTTTCCATCCTGCACTAAAATGGACGAAGGATCCCATGGCTTTCCTGAGCAGAGAGTACTGTGTCACCGGCCTGCCCGTTGAGCAAAGAGCTCATTCTTCCCCTGGAAGGCGTGAAAGCGGAGCCAGATTAAATACGATGCTTCCTCTCTCCTTGCGAGGCCTTCTTTCTGCAGTTAATAAAAAGCTAGGAAATTCTGTTGTGGATCTGTTTCTTGATGGCCTAGAATTTAAGCCGACGTCTCTGCTCATTGTTTCCATACAGAAAATCTGCACATATTGCATTACACCCTTGGTAGCTTAAAACAATTTTAGCCAAAACAACCTATACAATGGCAACAAACCCACGGGTGACATACTTTTACTCTCTGGTTTCTCTTACTCTTCTCCGCAAACCTGGACAGGCGGCGCCTCCTTATTTTCTAGACTCGGAAAGAGCAAGAAAAGCTGTCATCTTCCTCCTGTACACCACATTCTTTAGAGCCCCCAGAATCACGCAAGGCCTGGAAACTTTGTTGAAAGTCTGGCATTTGCCATGTTCCTGAGGAGACAGTGGGAAAGCATTGATTCCGGGTGACGTGCTCTCCCCAGAGCGGTGTGGAGTACCTAATTAGAGCACAACTGGGACACGGGGGGCTACACGGTTTTCACAAAGGGAGCCAGCCTGCTACGGGCCAATTTACTCCCCGAGTTCCAGGCATTTTCTGTCAGTGATACAGAGAACCAACAGTGTGCACTGCCATTTTAGAGCACACAGGAAGAATTCACGAGAATTATAAACTAAAAGCCGCTTGTGTGCACTCGTAACTTAGTTTTGTGTTCTTTGGTGTGCCTGGATTTTTCACTGCTAGGGAATAACCAAAATTGTCACATGACTATTAGAGGTTACTTTTTCCACTGTCATTTGAACTCCTTTTTAAGAGTAGAAAATAATCCGTTTGTATCATTTTGTCCAAGCAATATGTATTTTTTTTCTTAGCAGAGTTCTAGTAATTTGCATGTACATTTAGGATAAGACTTAAAATTTGAGGCTTCCAAACAAAATGTTAAAAAAAAAAAAAAGCAGTCTCTTCAGAAATTCAGTAAACTCATCTTGTTTAGTCTAATGTACAGTGAGATCTTCATCCAGTAAGAAAAATATTATTTAGTAGAAATATGGGCAAGAGACAAATTTAATGCAAATAGCCAATAAATACATGAAAAGATGATTTAATGTGGATGTAAAGAAATATGAGTAGAGCCGAAGCCGGTTTGGCTCAGTGGTAGAGCGTCAGTCTGCGGACTGAAAGGTCCCGGGTTTGATTCCGGTCAAGGGCATGTACCTTGGTTGTAGGCACATCCCTGGTGGGGTATGTGCAAGAGGCAGCTGGTCAATGTTTCTCTCTCATCAACGTTTCTAGCTCTCTATCTCTCTCTCTTCCTCTCTGTAAAATATCAATAAAATATATATATATAAAAAAGAAATATGAGTGGATACAACATTGATATACGTTTTCTCACCAAAAAATACTTTTTTATAAACCTATGAAATGCTCATGGTTGGTGAGTTGGTGAGAAAATTACAACTTTTGTAATGTTGGTAGGAGTTAGGCTGATACAAACCTTTTGGAGGGCAATTTAGGAAAATATAGTAACCTCAAAAAAGTACATAGATTTTAACTTTATAACTGTACTACTAATAATTTATTGTAAGAAGTAAAAAAAATAAATCCTTAAGAATATTTTCTATAACATTTGCATATCAAACCAAGAAATTAGAATAATTTAATTGATAATCAATAAAATATTTGTAAAAATATGATACAACTATACAATTGAATACTATGCAGCTATAAAACATGATGGTGATTAATTAGATCTGCATTTAACAATGACAGATATACAGAACATGATGCAGGTTTTTTTAAAAAAGGTTTTAAAAAACAGTGCCACATACAGGGGCTGGCAAATTAGGTTTACAATTGTGAGTACACAAAATACAGTTTATTCTTATATTATCACTTATTTATTAATTATTGTGTTATTTATTAGTTATTAACTTACTTTTACACACTTCTATTGTATAGTATCATTTTAGTTTTATAAGCCTACATGTTGAGAAACACCTGAAAGCATATTATTCAAAATATTAATAGTAATTATCTTTGGGTGCTGAAATCTGGGGTGGTTTTAACCATATCATTATATTGTCTTGCGTTCTTAAAATTATTACACTGAACATGCTTTACTTTCATAGTATGAACAAATATCTTTTCTTATATTTTTTCTAAGATACCATGTATTGGGTAAATTACGGAGGTGGAAAAAGTCATCCCTGGAAGAAATGGGCTTAGGAAATGAGTTACAGAGGCAAAGGAAGGGCCCCGGGAGCTTGGGAGTGAGGAAGCCCATGGTAAGGTGCCTGAGGCAGGGAGGGGGAGGGGAAAGGAAGGGAAAGGCGGGGCTTACTCCAGGGAGGGAGAGTGCTTTCCTTATTTTTAAAGACAAATCTGCTTCTATTAATGGCAATGCTACTTCAGGAAAGCTGGGAAACACTCAGTTCCTTTACTCTCTGGAGAGGAACGTGCATAGTACAGTTACGCGGTATTTTAGTAAATCAGGGTGAATCTTGTGTGTCTGAAGCTTTGTCTGACAGCGAGTAACCAGTAAAACAGGTGTGCTAGCTGGGGTAGGCCATCTGTTTCTCTGTGCAGAAAATGTTTTAAAGAGGATGGGAAAAGGATTTAAAATCTATCCTCATTGACTGAAAAGCTGGAAGAAAATTAATACCTTCTCTACAATCCAGCCTTACCTTCTGTTGTTATTTTCAGTGAACATATATTTAGAAACTGCCAACAATATTGTTCACAAAGTTTTGGAAATACTACAAGCTTTGACTCCAGCCAGAGTCTCAAAATTCACTTATCAAAAGAATGTTAATTAATAGATGAAGTTCAGGTGGAAACCGCCGTAAACACTAAGTTATTTTCAGAAATTCCAACTTATGATTAAAGCTTTGTTTTGTACTAGAAAGGTTCCGGGATCTCTAGCGCTAAGTAGAGACAATCTCTACCTGTCCTCCCTGCTTTATTATTTTCTTTGCAATGCCTGACTATTTTTAAAACATGCATGCCTGTCTATTAAATCAGGGGCACTAACCTCTTTTCCCTTAAATTGTCCAATACAAAAATAACTACAGCCAAACCAACAGTAGCCATCTGGAGTGAATGAATCAAAATTATATCTATTTTTTTGTCAGAATGGCAAAAATTAGAATATATTTTTTCGCGTGCTGCAAAATTTTAATAATTAGGTTGCGTGTGCCCCAAGATGAAAAGGATTGAAAATTGCTGCGTTAGACTATTCTGGTCTCATATTTTCAAAAATGTTAACACTGAATTCCTTTAAATATCTTAATTACCATTTGTTGTGTCATTTCAGAGATTTCCAAGTGTGAGAAAGACAATTTAGAAGATCTAAAATATGACACCATTATGTCATGGTAGCAACATAATTTGAACAGGCAGAGCACATACTGTTTTTGTAATTATGTATTTTATGTTTTGAAATCACTTGGCTTAAAACTCCAGTAGCCATGATAATGCACCCACTCCGATCTCCTACTGCCTGGTGGGTAAGCTGGTTGGCAGCCCAGCCCTCTGGATCCACCTTAGTGTTGAGCTGAGGCTGCAGTTCCCCTGGGCTGCTTCCAGCCAGTGACTGAGTCCAGAGGGACAGCTAATGCAGGCTTACTGCTGTCAAACGTGGGACTAATCTATAAGGCATCTTTTCACTTAAGGACTTCACCCTTGGAATGGACAAAACTTACTTAGACCTCTGCAATCTAGGACTTCTTTCCAATTCTCTTTTTTTCCCCCTCACCTTTCACAGATGTGAGACCTACACTGTGGTCTGACAGCTTTCCTGCTGACTCAAACTTTCTCCTCTTTACCTTCACAAGCATCCCTGATAAATTTCCTGCGTGTCTATTCCTATCTTGGCATCTGCTTCTCAGGGGACCTGAACTACCACCAAGACCTATCTCTAACACATGGTGATTTTTTATCTTTTGAAGCATAATTATATCAAAGAAGATCTGTAAAGCTTATACTTCTATTTTGACGAATTAAGCTCTGATATGCATGAACAACAAAACTCTTTTTGTTAATTCTGAGACATATTCTGAGCAATTTTTTAATTTCAGGGATATCAAATTAACTGCTTATTGTGTTATGCTATTCCCAAATACTAGTAGACGTTGTGTCTTTGGAACTCACGTGTTTCTCTCGTTTTCTCCCATTGGTAAGAAGAACAAGAATAAGAGAGAGATTTCAATATGACACAGGTTGCTTAGTGAGAGTTATTTCCTTATTTATGTGCCATGGAAACATCTTATTCTTTCCTGTAAAAGTAAAATTCTCTTCACTATAAAAAAAAATCATACATTTTCAAGTTTTTAATAGAACTTCTAATTTTGGAATAATTATAGATTCACAGCAAGTTATAGAAATAGTAGAGAGGTACTCTGCACCCTTCATCCAGTTTCCCCCAATCACAAAGATTAACATTAATTTTTCTACACACACACAAAGCATTTCAAGCTCTTGTCAATGGCCAACTTATTTTTAAGTAAGCAAATTGGATATTTTTCAATAATTTTAACAACCACCTAGAATTCACGCTAATTATCCAATGGGATGTATCTAATGTGTTGGCTGTTTGCGTGTATCAGAATCACCACAAGGTGATGGATACCAATGATGCTGACCTAGGGGCCTCTCTTTGAGAACTAAAGGATGGAAATCCCATAGACTACAGCTACTTTCACGCATTCAGAATGTAAGGTGAAGCAACTCAGGACTATCTGAGAGTGAAAACACAACTTGTGAAACTAATCTGAAAAAAGGGTGGCAGAAGATTTGAAAACAACAAAGTTTAGCCAATGTGGAAAGATTGTATCTTCAAAAAAAAATTAATTGCTAGAAATGGACTGTGAAAATTGAAGCCTAATTAGTTGAATTGCAACTGACAGAGAGGTCTGTATAGATTCTTGGAGAGGAAAACCTTTAAAGTAAAATTTGCATTTATTCAGCATTACCCAGAAGAGAGAGCATCTTGACTAATTGATATGAATATTCAACCTCAAATATAACCTAAAGTTGTCATGAATGCATCAGGCTTGGTGACACTAATCACTGAGAACACTTAATTATCTTCTAATAATTATATTTGACTTGCACATGAAAGATATGACACTTACCTTTGTTTTCTGACAAACTTCTGCTCTGGTGAGAAATTATATTTTTAATATAAGTAAATCAGATTATGAACTATCTATAAGACTCATATGAGTTTTGTTAGTACCTCGAGCTGTGTCAACTCTAAGGACCCAGGTAATATAGAATTTCTGGATTTGTAAGTACTGGCACCTGTAAGAGATTATTGGGTTGATCAAGTCATATTCCATACACACATTGTATGTCTTCTCTATAAGTCAGTAAAAAAAAAAATCATCCATTTAAAACCTGAACATGAAGTTTTTTTATTCTTACTAAAACTCCAGAGAAGTTACCACCATGTTTCTAAGGTAATTGCAATGAACGTATTGTCATGAACCATGAAGGTTCTCAGATATTTACCCTAATGGCTAACTCACAAGTTAGCCTGCTTTAGTTTCAGAGTCAGTGCCTCACTTATGATAATTGCAAAAGTGTGAAAGGTCCATGGAGAATTGTCTGCCAGAAAAGTATATATTGCCAGAGCTCTCAGTCCTGAAAAGATTAGCTAATAAACTAATGGTTTACCTCTAGAAAGTTTGTCCTTCCATGATCCTATTTATATAAATTAGAGCTAGATAAAAGTTATTACCCAACCTAGTCAATTCTGAGATAAAGGCAGATTGGTTATAATATGCAATATACAATGCCATATATATTTTTTTCAATTCATGCCTTTTCTAACACTAACTCTTTTCCCCCTTGATATTTCTAATAATTTCTATATGTAAGTTTTCATAATGAGTATTTGGTTTCTGTTCTTCTCTCCTTTGAATTGTTAGAAAATATTCTGATTCTGATTTTATCCTGCAAAGCAACTCACTAGTTTAAAGTCGTTCCTGAATCCTGGAGAGTTTGAAAGGTTAGCAAAATATTATGTTGTCTCACTGTGACAATGGGGGTTGCAGTTTTTGTCTCCGTTCTGCTTTCTGTGCTTTTGTTTATGTCTTGCTACAAAGAACGTTTGATCATCCCTTGATAACTTGCAGGAAAAATAATGTTTCCAATCAGAGATCTGAGATGCAGTAGAAAAGAAAATAGCTATTGTTTGTTTATGCTAATTGAAACATACTGTCTTATTTTCTTTTTCTTAATGAGATGTAAAAAAATGATCATTTTATCTCATTTAATTTATAATAAAGCACTTAGCATTTTACACAGAATAAAAAAGCGGTTACCTTAAAATACTGCAGGTAACCTTGAAGAAAGTTCTTGTCACATATGATTAAATTTCTAAGGGAAAAATTATAAGAATCATTTCTAATTTTTGCAACAATAATTGTCTATGGCAGATTCATTTGATGTGGATATTAGATTTATAGGCAATGAAACACTCTTAATTCGGAGACTCTTACTCTTTTATTACAAGCAGGCTGCTCACTGTAAGAATAGAAACAGTTTTAGCCTCTTTAGAAGCTCATTATTTTGAGGGGCGGCTTTGGCTTCATAACTAGAACCAATTCTGGCTCGTGGCCAGCTTTGTCTGCTTCCACAGAAGCATTCAGTGATAGACTAGAATCACAGAACTGTAGAGTGGAAGATGCATTAGGGATTGTCTAGTGGCATTGGTTCTCAACATTTTATGTGGTGTAAATCCACAAGTTCCGGGGTCCCATCACAACAGAAAAAAACAAAACCCCCAGGTCAAAAATTTCCTCCAAGAAGTTTTGAGCTTTCTACCATTATGGTATCTTTGAAATGGTTCAGAAGACACAGGCGTGCCATCTATGTTTATCTTAGCTAAGAGCCACTGCCAGCTTCAAGATTAGGAAACAGGCCTTGATTGGCTGAGGTCACACCCTGCTAGTGGCAGAGTAGGATTGGGGCCCATGTCTCTTTCCTCTCACGTGTGTTTTTCCATATCTTGCCTCCCGGGGCGCTCACCAGGAAGATGCTTAATTGCCTCTGCAGTGATCTAATCCTCTCTGTGCCTGCTCTCTGGGCAGGACTTCATCTGAGGAGCGAATTAGCATCAGGCATAAATTAGGCAGTTTTCATTAATGCTTAAAGGTCATCAGAGTACCATTAGCAAATTAGAGTTTTAGTTTAACTAAAAGGCAGCCTAATGGCCTGAAATAATGTATGTACCTCTAAGAACACTACACCAGAATTGAGGACATGTAATTTAACAATTTAACAAATACTCCAAAACTTTTGTCCTCTCAAAGATTATTTCAGAATCTACATTTTTAATTTGATGAAAATGCTACCATATTTTCTTCACACAAACACATTGGTGACTATTAATGAATCATTGATTGGTTGTATATTTGTGCATCTGTGTCACATGCTTTTATTGAAAGGAACTTAAGAATAATGATAAATCCAATAGTCCCTGAACTCAAGTCACTCAAAATCTAAGAAAGAATAAAAAAAGATCTAAACACAAAGTCACTTGGCTTGAATAGTACAGAATATTATAAGTATTGTAAGACCTTTACTTTCTAAAATATGCAGAAAATCCCTCCTTTTGCTACTGATATAGAATCCTATTATAGTTACATAATCAGGACTATTCATAGAAAATGATAGCATGCAAAATGAAATCAGATTTTAATAACTGCTTTTTAGTTCAAAACAAATATTTTTGTAGTTTCCTACATAGTACGAGCACATTATCTTATTTAATCTTCAAAACAATTCTAGGAAGTAAGTAGGGAATATAATGCTATGGTCTGTCAAAGATGAGACACTGAGGCTCAGAAGTCTGTCATCTAACAGGCATTGTGTGTCATTGAGATTTATCCTCCTTCTGATCTCTGCCCTTGCCTACCTTCCTGTGTGCTGGGGCTCAAACTTAATGTCGCTTTTAGTCTCAGGCAATGCTCTGGTCCATGAATTCCTTCTCCTTTTGCCCACCATGGGAAGCCAGACAGAAATGTAAATTCACTTTTGCCTCTGTCTCTCAAGCCTGGGGTAAAACTTAAACAGAAGGTAGCCCGTTGTGTGTTCTAGGCACCCTCTCCAAAGACCAGTTCGCCTAATATGCATCAGTTTTCTTCCAGGCTCTATATTTTGTCCCTCTGTTCCATATGTCATCGTTATGCCGGTACCATACTGTTCTCAACAGATAAATGGATAAAGAAAACGTGCTCTATACATACAATGAAATATTAGTGAGCCTTAAAAAAGGAGGAAAGCCTGTCATTTGAGACAATGTGGACAAACCTGAAGGACATGATGATGAGTGACATAAGGCAGTCGGTCACAAAAGGACAAACACTGCCTGATTCCACTTGTTCGAGGTATTTTAAACAGTTAAACTCATAGAAGCAGAGACTACAATAGTGGTTGCTAGAGGCAGAAGGGTAAGGGAAATGAGTTGTTATTCAGTGGGTATAAAATCTCAGTTATGCTAGACTCTAGCAGCTAACAGCTAGACCAATAAGTTCTAGAGATCTGTCATACAACAAAATACCTGTAGTTACCAATATGGTATTATACACTTCAAAATTTGTTAAGAGAGTAGATCACATGTTAGATCTCATGTTAAGTTGTATACACACACACACATACACACAAACATGACATAAATGAGAAGGTTGAATAAAAAGTAACACCTGATAGGCTAACTTCTCAAAGTTCAAAAGTTTTTTTTTTTAACTAATCTAAAAAATGTCTCTAGAATTCCTAATAATCAAGCAGAACTTTTTTTGGGGGGGTGGGGGTGGGATACTCTTTTAAGAACTTTCTTTCATTAGATGCGAATACCACACTCCAGTTGTAAAGCTACTTTTGGAAAGTAGAATGTTATTCCCTAGAGTTTGGTATTATTCTATTTCTCTCCATTATTCCTAACTAGCTTGCTACTATGAACACTGTTGGCATGTTACTGTTGTGCTTTTTGGAGAGTGTTCCTTTCTTGTCATCTACTAGAACCTCTCTAAAGAATGTCCATGTGTCTTCCCAGGTGGCCCTCTACAGGGGCCTTGGCTGGGGGAGCAGTGATATTTTAGGTTGAAAACCCCTGGTTCTCTCTACTCTTTCCCTACTGTTCAATGCAAAGGTCTCCTGGAGGTGGACTCATGACAGTCCTGCCCAGCAGTGCCTTAGATGTGCTTAGGTTGGCGGGAATAATACCACAGGCTCAGCCCAGGGACTCTTTCCCCGCTACCTAATGAAATGAAGATGCTAATGAAATCCTGAAACCTTCTTTGAGCAACCAGTGGGAAGAGTCTCCTCTTAGTACTTCCTTTGGGGAAATTGAACATCCCTATACTGTCTTCAGTAAATATATTTTCTACACAAACTAAAGATTTCCATATGTTTTTGTGATTGTTAACATGCCACTGAGTGAGTACACTGAAAGCCTGAAATATGTGCATTGTTGGTTAGACAGTACAACGTGAATGTACTTCCTTAACAACTTTCCATCAAAAAGTACCAAATTGCTGAAACCAGTTTGGCTCAGTGGTAGAGCGTCAGTCTGTGGACTGAAAGGTCCCGGGTTCGATTCCGGTCAAGGGCATGTACATTGGTTGCGGGCACATCCCCGGTAGGGGGCATGCAAGAGGCAGCTGGTCGATGTTTCTTTCTCATCGACGTTTCTAGCTCTCTATCTCTCTCCCTTCCTCTCTGTAAAATATCAATTAAATATATATATATATATATATATATATATATATATATATATATATATATATTTAAAGTACCAAATTTCTCCATAATGTCAACAATTAAAATGTTCTCAGCTCAATGTTGTATCAGTTGAGGCAATTAACTGATTTAATGTTACCTGGAAGTCTTTTTCTTGGAGATTCAGAAAGGCAGGCAGAAAGGGAAATTAATATACATATTGCTCTGGGAAAAAATATGAAGAGTTTTATGATAGCAGGAATGGCAAATTGTTTTTTCTGCAGAGCATTCCTAATGGATAATTTTTAAATGCACAAAGATGCATACCCACTGTCTAAAAGCTTAGCGGAAAAACCATGGGCTGCAGGCAGTGCACAATAATCTGAAGGCTGGTGTGAGCCCCTCCCCTCATCTCCCACTAGCCTGCGGAGCACTGATGATGAGGAGCCCCTGGTGCATTGTTAGTCCTGTCCTCGATGAGCACAGTGCCATACAGTTTGTGATTGCAGTTGCTAATATATCCTGAAGGGGATCTCACCTCCAGTTGATGTTCCATCTGGTGGTGTTTCCAGTTTTGTGAGTTTTATCTCTGAAACAACTTTAGTAGAAAATATCAATATCCTGAACATTACTAATAACCTGGTTCTGGAACTCTATTTACCTCTTTACTTCCATAATGCACATTTTTACTTACTAGTCACTGCGCTGGAATGTTGAAAGCATGCTTTCCATAGGATTCCTAATATCTGCCTGATAGCAGCTTCTAACTGCATGTCAATTCAAGTGTATTGCATAAAAAGGAGAATGAATTAGTATCATGGAACAATTAGAAACAAAGCAGCTTGCCTGAAACAAAGGCTAAGGGAAGATGTGAAGAGCAAAGACACGAGCTTGCCATCAAGGCCAAGGTCTATGAGTAACTGTAAAAGCCTGAAAAAAACAATGATATGTACAAGTGGAAAGGACTACGGATCATGCACACACTTTTCAAAATTACTACAATCGCCCCATCATAATTGTCACTAATATCATCTTGAAAACATGTATGTTTAAAAATAATCTGCATGTAAAAATCGTGATGCTTGTTGTAACATAAAACCAGATTTTGTGATATAGTAAAATGTATATTACTTATAGGTTTTTAAAAGGAAGACGAGAGCCCCTAAAGCAAATGCCTCCGTCGTTCAGAGAATGCAGCGTTCTTGTTTGGGTCATCTATCTGCTCTCACACAGGTCACACGGATATTGGCAGCTTCAAGTAGCCTTTCTATTGCTAGGAACTAGAGCACATAAACCAACATCCACTTAGCCTCCTGCAAATGACAGTGCTAGTGAACAGCTTGAAGTTTCACAATTTTAGAAGAAAATAGGCATCACCCGGGAATACCATACTGCATCCGAATATATGCAAGGAATGCAAATATAATCATTTTTCAATCTGTAGCTAGAAACAGAGATGCTGCACCAGGCTTGCAAACTTCATTATGGTGCCTCTAGGTTGTCCATCAGTGTCAAATTCCTTTTGGCATTTCCATTAAACAGGAAGGAGGAGGAGGGGCAGGGAAAGGGAAGTACAATAGAGACAAAATCCTTAGCACTGGCAGGGAGGCTCACAGATGTGCACTTAGTATTTTCTATGCATTAGTGATTTGACAGGTGCAATGGGACAGACTAATGTCCAACTTTCCTTGGCATTTATCTCAGCTTAATCTTTGTCCCCAGACACAAACTCAACTGGAATCACCAAGAAAAGCACTCCATGATGTAAGCACCATAAACCAATGGGCTATTTTGTATATGAAGATGTCCCACCAAATGAATAATTTATTACATATTGAGATTTTTTTCTCCCCCTAAATGATTAATAGATTTTCACCTAGCATCTGTGTACACTCATTCAGTTTCTGCTGGTGACAAAGTCCAATCTTCTACCAGGTGATTGATTACCTAAGGCATGGAGTACAATGTATGATCATATATGGACAGAGATTATTCTCCATGGAGAGTGGAGAGGCCCATATAGGGAGGGAACCTTTGACCCAGGACTCATAAATACAATGAAGGTACTTGCCAATTGAATTCACTGGCTAATAACACACACACACACACACACACACACACACACACACACACACCACATTTCAAACCAGAAAACAAACCTGCCCAGTAGTTTCTATTGAATATTGAATGATCCCAGGCACTTTTGTACCAGGTTAAATAATCCTATTCCTTTTAATCTTTACTTGAAAGGGCTCTCATTTCCAGACACCTAACAACCACAAACATCTGTGAACCTTAAATGGACCCTAATCTGAAAAATATATATGTGAAGACATTTTCAGGATAATTGAAAAGGATTATATTAGGGAATTAATGTTAATTTTCTTTGGGGCAAAACTATAATAACTTATAGTTTTATATAAAATATCCTTATTCTTCGAAGTTGCAGATGAAATATTTGGGTTGATTGTAATGTCTGCAACTTTCAGTTACTATACATGATACACACACACACACACACACACACACACACACACACAAACAGGAAGTATTGCAAATTATTAACAAGGTTATTTATCGTACCATTTTTTCAACTTTCCTATATTTTTGAAATTTTCTGTAATAAAAATTTGGGGGAAATAATTTATTTTTCACAGCTTAATGAAAACAAATATTCCAGGCAATGACAGTGTAAAAATACAATAAAATAAAGTAGAGATGAGACCTTCTCCCCCAATTTAGATTGCAAAGGAAAATAAATTTGGCTGAATTTGTGTCATTCATTAATTTATTTCATAAATATTTATTGAATGTTTGCTCTGTGCTTTATAATGTAGGCAAAATGATAAGCAGAAATTTCTCTAGGAATTTGAAATTTAGGAGAGAAAAATCAAGAGTCAATATTGTCTTTTCTGCCTCCAACATCTTCCCATCCCCATCAAAAACTTTAAGCCCTGGCAGGTGTGGCTCAGTTGGTTGGAGCGCCATCTCGTATACCTAAAGGTTCAGGTTCAATCCCCTGTCAGGCACAAATGGGAGGCAACCAATTGATCTTTCTCCCCCCACCTCCTTTCCTCTCTCTCTCTCTCAAATCAATAAAAATATATCCTAAGGTAAGGATGAAAAAAACCTCCAAACTCTATTTAACCATTATCTCATGCAACTATAACTGCTGTTGAAAATCTGTATTGTCCTTCACCTGGCTCACTGCAATTGCCCCAGACTTGATCATGCCATTCCTTTACTTAAACTCTACTGCATGTCCATTGGCCTCAGAATTAGGTCTCTGCTTATCTCTCAAGGCTTAGCTATCACCACTTCATTCCTCAGAATCTACACTCAATGTACATAGCTTAAATTGCTTTCCATTTTCAGATTGCCATGCTCCCGCTCACTTTTAGGGTTTGCAGATGACATTTCCTCTGCCTGAACCATATCCTCCACTCCTCCTCTGTCTTTGCTTGTCTACCTCTTTAAGTCTTATTTGATGTCACTTCATGCACCTTGATAATATCACCATCTACTTTTTTCTATCCTTCCACTTAACATACCACATTGTAATTGTCAGTTTAATAGCTTAGTGGGTGCTCAAAAACTAGAATGGTGCATTTCTCACTATGAACACTGGCATCACTGACAAAATGAGGATAATAACATGGATGGGAAACATCAAATGGATATCAGAAGAGTTTCTGGTTCTTTGTATGTGGGTAACCTGAAAGTAATGGCTATTACCATACCATGCCATGGGGAAATTATCTAGTTAAGAATTTCCAACAGAGACTAGATGACAATCTATTAGCTGCCTTTTGTTCGGGATTATATTATCCTTATGAGCATGTAGAAAGTAAAAGCTCAACTCCATTATATCTGCCTGGTATGATAACATGCACCTTTAAAAGGCACACATAAACACACACACACCTAAAATGAAATGAAATTAGTGAAAAACTCATAATCTGACAATATGCATATCAATTCCCCTAATTATTTGTTGAAATAGTCACTGGAAAGCCTTTTCTGTGTCCTCTGGAAATATAAATACTACTTCTAATTATAGGGAACTTTAGGCTTTACTGTGTATCTTGTTACTGAGTGTTCTCTCTTACCTTTCTCTTCTCTTTCCTTTCTTTTTTCCCTTCTTGTCATGGATTATTAATGATGGTTGGCTATATTTATTAGCCTTCTTACACAGTGTGTCTTAAGTGCATCATTGTCATTAGCTAATTGCCAATACCATAACCCTGCCTTAACCCTGTAAACTGTTTTCCATTTAAACATGTGCTATTTTGCCCAACTTACATTCATTGCTAGTATCCATCTAAAGACTAAAAAATTCAATACTGACTACTCTGCTCTATTTATAGTAGTGCATTAATTTAGTATATTTAAAATGTAAAATTTGGCTTAAAGGAAGCCCAGATATAACATATGACGTTGTCATGCATGTGTCTTTATTCTCTTTTAAGCTTTAACAACTAACTAGTCCACATAACATAGAAGTTACTAGAAAGAAGTCACCCTGATGTATATTTAATGTATCACAAAATGGGGTCTACCCAGCATTCTATCCTAGGACACTTCCAAATATCTATAGTAAATGATGTTCATAATGATGAACTTGAAGAACCTACAAGATTCTTAATATTAAATTATGATTAATATGTTTTCTGGTATTGAGTACATTTAATTATTAATATATCTTGAAATGTAATACAAAAGTTTTCTAGGCATTCTAGGTATATATTTTTAATTAATTGTCATTAGTCTATTTTTCTTAAAATGCGTGCACAAATCTGTTGTGATGAACTCTACGTAGTTGCCCATTTCCATTAAAAAAAAAATTTTATTGATTTTTTACAGAGAGGAAGGGAGAGGGATAAAGAATTAGAAACATCAGCCGAAACCGGTTTGGCTCAGTGGATAGAGCGTTGGGCCTACGGACTGGAAGGTCCTGGGTTCGATTTCAGTAAAGGGCATGTACCTTGGTTGTGGGCACATCCCCGGTAGGGTGGGTGCATGAGGCAGCTGGTCGATGTTTCTCTCTTATCAACGTTTCTAGCTCTCTATCCCTCTCCCTTCCTCTCTGTAAAAAATCAATAAAATATATATATTTTTTAAAAATTAGAAACATCAATGAGAGAGAGAAACATCAATCAGCTGCCTCCTGCACACTTCCTACTGAGGATGTGCCCACAGCCAAGGTACATGCCCTTGACCGGATTTGAACCTAGGACCCTTGAGTCCGCAGGTCAATGCACTCACTATCCACTGAGCCAAACTGGTTAGGGCTTGCTCATTTTCATTTTGATGCTTTTTCTGTGTGGGAATGTTAACCGAGTCATTTCAGAATCCAGAAAAAGAAAATCCCATATAACAAAGTTATGAAAGTTATTTCTATCCAAGTACTACCAGGAAGAATCTGATATTGAATTTTCTACCAATTTCCCAGTAGTTGTGTAGCTTAATGGTAATAAATGTGAGTGTTGCCTGCAGTAGCTTTAAACAAAGATTTCCAACCTACTTCTATACTTTGGTGGCGAGTCCCAGTCTCTGCCATCTTCCTTTGTACAAAGTATTCCTTATTCTATATAAGCAGAGCCTAAAATTTGGTCTTGAATCTTTTTTTTTTCTTTTTTTTTAAAATAAATCTTTATTGTTCATATTATTACAAATGTTCCTCATCCCCCCCCCATTGCTCCCCTACACCAAGTTTCCATTCAATTCTCTGCCCTTTCCCCATCCCCCATTGTCCTCATCCATAGGTGCAGTTTATGTTCAGTCTCTTCCCGCCCCGCCCTGGTCTTGAATCTTTGAGTTTCTTAACTAGTGCTTATTTTGTGAGGCCTCCTATAAATATATTCTTTTTTATTGTTGCTAATCCTTACCCAAGGATATTTCTTCCATTGAAATTTTAGAGAGAGTGGAGGTAGAAAAAGAGAGGGGGGGTGGAGAGAGAGAAATGGATGTGTGAGAGAGAGATCGATTGGTTGCCTCCCGCACATGCCCTGATCAGGGCTGCTGATTGAACCCTTGAACCCTCAACCCATGTGCCCTTGAACAAGAATTGAACCCATGCTTTTACCACTTAGCCACACTGGCCAGGGCTATATCTATGCTTTAATCCAGATAATATTAGGATGTCCAGGATTAGATAAAAATCAGCAATTCCCATTGACTGATCCAGGAAAATAATATGCAACATGACTTAGTTTAGATATTAGTGTATTTGAAATAAGCTTTACACTTCTGAAGTTGTTGATTAGAATTGCAAGAGATGAAGCAGGCCCAAAATGCTTTGTTTGATTTTTTCCCCTCAGTGAACACTGTCTTTTCCATCAACAAAAGTCTTGGTCTGAACAGATAGTTTGGAAAGTAAAAAACGAATAGGAAAAACTATAAAATCATTGCAATCTTTCTTGATTTTGCTACACATCCTCATACCTCCAGGAATGTCCCTTTTTGTAACAGTTGTCACACTTAATAATATTTGTTTAATGTTTGCATTTCCCTAAAGACTTCAGTCTTCCGGATGCAAGACTGCCTCTGTCATAGTGACTGTCATGTCCACATTGCCTAATACAGTGACCGGCAAACTCATTAGACAACAGAGCCAAATATCAACAGTACAACGATTGAACTTTCTTTTGAGAGCCAAGTTTTTAAAACTTAAACTTCTTCTAACACCACTTCTTCAAAATAGACTCGCCCAGGCCGTGGTATTTTGTGGGAGAGCCACACTCAAGGGGCCAAAGAGCTGCATGTGGCTCTCGAGCCGCAGTTTGCTGACCACGGGCCTAGTACAATGTCTGGTTCCCAGCCAAAGACTGGGCCCATGGGAGGATGGCTGCTTTCTATGCAGCTTTATACACATATTTTTTGCTTCTAAAAATCACTACTATACAGCACATATGGCATGTGTTTTCAAATAAAAATCCCTTTTATACACAGTTTAAAATATTATCTCAGGTGATACAATAATTGATACCATACTCCCCTTCAAGCTTGAAAAACATGTATATTCAATAAATCTTCCAGGAAATACCTCCCAACATAGTGCATGTTCCAAGCCAGATCACACTCACACAGCAAAAAAAAAAAAAAAAAAAAAAAAAAAAAATCAATAGAGCCAAGCATAGATATTCAGCAAGACACATTTATTTAAATATTGATAATGATGTAGTGGCTTTTCCAAATTTTATAGTACCACATCTTTTAAATTTGTGACAATTTCTCAATAGGAAAGCAGTTGAATTGCAATGCTCTCATGAGAATGGCTTAAGCTTTATCAAAAAGGTTGAGGGGTGGGGAATAAGACAGAACAAATTACTAGCCTATCCAGAGGAAATGGAGTCTTCTAAGAAATTTTAAAACCAATGCATAATTATAATGGTGACATGTGCTTTAATGTGAAAAAAAATGATAGTGCCTCTCAATGTCTACTAACTATTTCTCAGAGCTGAAAAAAGATATAACATTAAAATAATTGGATTTGATGCCTTGTATTCACTCTACAACTCCCTATGAGTGTTGAGAACTTGTTAATCACCAAAGTTAATAATCTGTTTTCAACCTTCTTCTTCATTGACCTCTTTTGTTTTAAAATTTACTCTAGATATGTCTCAGTTACTGTCATTTTCTTTACTTTCAATATTTTGTATTGATTTTTCTCTTCCCTATCTGACCACAACTTCCTGTCTCTTTTTCTTTGTTTGTTTTTTAAGTTTCCCCCCAAAGATATTATTTCCATTGATTTTTTTTTTTTTTTTAGAATGAGAGAGAAGCGGAGGACTGAGAAGGTGGAGCAGTTCTGTACCGTGCTGCCTTCCATTGGTTAAGACCTCCAAGAGCAAAAGGCCTACCGAGGTGAGGATGCCACTACTGTCACCTGTAGAGGGGCAGCACTGAGCTGGCCAATATTTGTGGTGGTGCTGCTTGTCCTGGCTCAGGGGAAGCGTTCCACTAAGTCTGAAAGACTAAGACATCGCAGGGACTCTCTGCTGCCACCCACGACCAGCTCAGCCCTGCCTTCGCGCGTGCCAGCGGGACTCTTCGCCACCGCCCGCGACCAGCTCGGCCCTGCCTTTGGGCAACACCCTCGGATCCCGTGGCCTCCACCACTGCCACTGCCCGCGGCCTGCTCTGCCAGGCCTTCGCGCACGCTGTGCTGGTGCTGCGCCTTCCGTTGGCAGACCCGGAGAATCCTCTCTCCGCTGCCGCATGGCCAGGTCAAAGCATCAGACACTACCGCCATGCGGATTTTAAAACTACAGGGGAAATTGAGCCACAGGAGCTACCATCGCTGCCGCACCCGACACCGCCCCCAAGAATGGGAATCCACCGAAATCAGAGCTCACTACGCCCCGGGCTCACAGAGAGTGTGGCTTCAGAAATTAGCCTCTGCATCCACAGCAGCTCCACATCCGCACCAAAGAGGACACCATTGAGGGCGGACTCTCTCCATGCAGCCATCACAGCCTGCCCACAATCTTCCCAGCACACCCACCATGCTGGGAGGGAGATGGAGCACGCTGGTGAGGAAATGGCACGGCGCCTTCCATTAGCCGCCCAGGGGAGCCCTTCCTCCGATGCTGCATGGCCGAGCCGAAGCTCTCGCCACCACCGCCATGTGAACTTTAAAACTACAGTGGTAATTGAACCACAGGAGCGATCGTCACTGCTTTACCTGGCACCGCCACCTCCCACTGCTGCTGCGAATAAAGGAAATCCACCGAGAACAGAGCTCACCACGCCTTGGGCTCAGGGAGTGGGTGACCTCAGAACTTAGCCTCCATGTCTGCAGCTGCTCCGCTCCCACACCGAACGAGACACATTTGAAGGTGGTCACCCCACCTTCAACCATCTAAGCCCAACTGCAGCTGTCCCAGCCTGCCCGCTTGCTAGCAAGGAGCTAGCGAAGTGCCTCCAATATGCGACCCCAGTGCCCTGGAGG